>WOXC01006385.1:0-51758 GCA_011680675.1 Gymnobelideus leadbeateri | reverse complement strand
CATTCCCTGTCACTCTATATCTCTCCTTCCTTACAATCCTATTAGATAATATTCGTAAGAAGCATTTAGCACAGTGCCTTGAATAGAGCAGGTGCTTTGTATCCCTTCCATTTCTCCCCTAGCCATAATCCTAGAAAAACCTTTCTACCCTCATTGCCTTTACCTGCCATTTTCTCACTCACTCCTCAGTCCTTTGATATTTGGTTTTCAGCCTTATTGCATGAGTGAGATGGCTCTCTCCAAATTCATTTATAATCTCTTAATTGTCTGGTACTCATTCTTCTTTTCTATCTTTTGTGCCTGACCCAGTTATCTTCCCCTTGCTCCTGGATACTGTCTTCTCCCTTGGCTTTTGTTACATTGCTGTCTTCTATTTTTGCTCCTACCTGCCTAACTGCCCCTCAATACCCTTTGATGATCAGCAACTAAATATACTCTTCCCTTTGGCTTGTTAAGCCTTCACAACCTTGCCCCAACCTAGCTTTTTATCCTCATTGTACATTCTCTGTGCTCCAAAGCAAACTGATCACCTTTCTTTTCCACACATGGCATACCATGTACTCTCTGCCTGTCCCTAATGATGGGAATGTCTCTCTACTTCAATTCTAAAATATGTAGTTACCTTCAAGATGCAGCTTAAGCACCACTTTCTAGAAGAATCACTTTCCTGATCACTTCAATTGCATTGTCCTCCCTCCCTCCCTTGTATTCTCTATACAAGAATCAGTGACTTTAGAAGGGCTGAGGAATGCTTGATATGGTATTTATTTTTCAACAACTCCAGGAAAAATCGCAGGAGCAGAAGAGAGGTCTGTACACAATGTTGATCTGACTAAGGACTTTGATGGTCTCAGTCGTGGAGGCTTATGGAAGATCCTGGCAAAATTTGGTCACCTGGAGAATTTCATTAGTACTATACACCAGTTTCATGATGGCATGCTTGCATGGCATCTGGATAATGGAAGATGTTGTTGCACATTCCCAGTCACCAATGGAGTGGAACAGGGCTGCATGCTTGTGCCCATGCTTTGTAGCATGATGTTTTCCATGATTTTATTAGATGCCTTTAACAAGAATGAAAATGGCATCAAGGTCAATACAGTAAATTATTTAGCTTAGAAAGGTTATAAGCCAAGACTAAAGTGGAGGGAGAGATGTGCATGACTTTTTGTTCACAGATGACTGTGCACTGAATTCAGCCTTTGAGGCTGAGATGCAACAAAATATGAATCAATTCTCTGCTGATTGTGCTGATTTTGACCTGATAATTAGCTCTAAGAAAACAGAAGCTCTCCATCAGTCAGTAATGTTCCACCCATAAGTGGAGCCATTACGTACAACAAATGGAGAAATTTTGAAGACTGTAGATAGATTTCCTTCCCTTGGCAGTATGTTCTCCAGGGATGTACATGTAGATGATGAAGTTGATGCATACGTTGTCATAGCTAGCTTAGTTTTGGGGGAAGCTCTGAAAGAAAGTGTGGGAGAGAAAAGGTATTAGGCTGCCAACCAAACTGAAGGTTTACAAAGACATTGTTGTATGCCGGTGAAACCTGGATCGTCTACCAGGGCCATGTCAGGAAATCAATTCCATTTGAATTGTCTTGGCAGAATTCTGAAGATCACATGACAAGATAGGGTACTAGACACTGAGGTCCTCTCTCAACTGAACTATCAAGTATTTAAACCAGTACAGAGAGCAGAACTCTGATGGTCTGGCCACATTATTCAAAGGCCAAATGTATGATTGCCTAAAAGACTACTTAATGGAGGATTCACACAAGGCAGGCACTCACAAAGAGGTCAGAAGAAGCAGTACAAGGGCACTCTCAAGGTCTCTTTAAAGAACTTAAGTATTGTGAGACACAGGAGACACCAGTACAGGACCACCCAACATGGCATGCTGTTGCCCATTCCCAGTCACCAATGGAGTGAAATAGGGCTATGTGCTTGTTATCATGCTAATGTAAGGGTTATGGGATTTAAAGATCTTCTATGCCCCATTGGACTTGCTGACATAGCAGGAAGGGGAGGGGCAAGAGGAAGCGGAAGAAAAGCTAGAGTTCTGGTGGGGACTGGCGGTGGCCGCGGCAGCAGCAGCACAGGCGGTAGAAGCAATAGCAGCAGCAGTAGCAGTAGCAGCCAAGGTAGAGGTGGAGGCACAAACCCCTTTTTGAGCCAGCCACAATTTCTGCTAAGGACTCTTGTTGGGGACTGCCAGGGAACAGAACTGCGGGGGGCCGGAGCTGTTGTGAGCACGCTTCCTGGACACTGAGCAGTTGCTGTGAGTGGGGAGAGAAGTACCTTTGCCTGAGGTAGCCTGTTCTGTTTTGAAGGCTTAAGAATGTGGTTGTTTACTACGTTAACTACTTGTGCCAATTTCATAACTACTCTGATGGCTTTGACTTTCTGGTTTGGGGACTCAGTTATTTGGTATTTTAGTAAATTCTCTGGCTTTATTCCCCCATGTAGAGAGCCTGATATATTTTGTGATTAATAACCACATAAGCCTATTTATAATTGCCATAGGCATAGTGAATATTGCATTGTTAATACAGCTTTGTAGCATGATGTTTTTATGATGTCTTTCAGATACCTTTAACAAGGATGAAAATGGCATCAAGGTTAGTACAGTAAATTATTTAGCTTGGAAAGGCTACAAGCCAAGACTAAAGCAGAGGGAGAGATGGCACTGGTAGAGTCTTCTGAGCTTCTGTTGGTAGGATCAGCTACAATTGGACACACTGTACCTTAACCCCAACATAGTGATGTCATTTTGGTCTGCTTTGAGAATGAAGGACGACAATGGTTTATTCTCCTTATATTTGTTCTATATATATTTACATATGTCCTTTTTTGCCCCATTAGGAAATCTTAGGAGTTGAGCCTTTTTTTTTCTCTGCAACCTCAGTACCTAACAAAGTAGGTACATTGTAGGCACTAGATAAATGCTTTTTGATTAGCTGATTAAGTGGGGAACAATGTACTTACTTGTCTGCAAACCATTAAAATGAATTTTACTGAGGTCTTTTGTCTTTACATGACAGTCACTTCTGGATTTACTGCAATTTCTCCCATTGTCTCGTCATAAAATTTAACCCTTCCTTGCAGCAAAGACAAATAGTCAAGTAGAAAATGCTTAATATAATGACTATCTTCCAACATAGGCAACACTGTCCCATTGTAATTCCTTACCTCTCTTCTGAGAGTAGAGATGGATGTCACATTATCTGTTCTCTGGGATCATTATGAGCATTAGTCTTTTTTTTTTTTTACTCTGAGTAGTCTTGCTCAGTCCACAATCTAATTAGAACAGTCACACAGTGAGAAACAATAGAGTAAGGTAGTGACAACCTCCAGTTTCTAAATGAAAATCCTTGTGTAGTGACTTTAAATTTCCAAGTCTCTTGGAAATAACCTTCCTACATATTCACCCATCATTTCCTCTTTTGGTCTAGTGTCTGAGAGAGCAGTGGCCTTTCTTGACAATGCTAATCCTTTTCTTCCTGCCTTTGATCTCCCCTTCTTCTCTTTGTCTCTGTCTCTTTCCCTTTGTGGCTCTCTATCTCTCACTGTCTCTGCCTCTGTATTTCTCTGTCTTTTCTTCTGTCTGTCTCTGCCTCTCCCAAGTCTCATTTCCTCATCTTCAATTCCTCCCTATCTCCTGGCTCCTTTCCCATCATCTGTAAACTTGCTTTATTGTCCCCCATTATTCAACGTTGTTTCTTGACCTTGTCATCCTTCATCTTATATTATTCATTATTTTCCCTGACAAATTCCTCAAAAGTGTTGTCTACATACTTTGCCTCTTCTTCCCAAACTCTTGTGCCGTGTTTGTGTCCAAACTTAATTTGCCCTCTCAAAGGTTACCGATGATATTTAACTGCCAAATCCAATGACCTTTTCTTAGTCTTTATCTTCCTTGACCTCTCTGCAGATTTTGAGACTATTTATCCCTCTCTTCTTCCCTTGGGTTTCTGTGATAAGATTCTCTCCAGGTGTTCTTCTTAGCTTTGTAATTGCTTCTTCTCAGTCTCCTTTGTTGTAGATCATCCTGGTTCTGTACCCTGAGGATGTATGCCCCCATGGCTCTGCTGTGAGCTTTCTGCTCTCTATTTTCTCTCGGTTGGAGACCTCATTGGATCCCTTGGGCTTGATTATCATCTCTGCAGTTGACTACTAAAGCTGTTAATCAGCTTTGATCTCTCTCATGACCTAATTGCCAGCTGCTGACTGGACATCTTCAACCAGGTGTGCCAGAGTTATCTCAAATTCAAAACCTTCAAAACTGAACCTGTTCTCTTTTCCCTCGTCCATTCCCAAATCTGTCCCTTCTCCATAATTTATTGCTATTGATAGTATTATCATGCTCTGGGTTGTGGTGGATGACTCATCTTCCTGAGTTCAAATCTGGACTCTGGGCAAGTCCTGCTTGCCTCAGTTTTCTTATCTTTAAAACGATCTGGACATGGAATCATAAATTACTCCAGCATCTTTTCCAGGAAAGCCCCAAATGGGGTCATGAAGAGTTGGACATGAGTTAAAAACAACTCAAAAACAACACAATTTGAACTGGGGGATCACAAAAGACCATCTGTAGAAGGTGGCATTTGCTTTGCGCTTTAAAGGAAACAAGGGTCTCTAAGAGAAGGAGGGAAGGTCGGGGAGCATTCTAGCAGAGGGGACATAAATGGAGACATGAAACAGGATGTGGGATGGCCTGTGTTAGTGGAGAGGAAGGTTGGACTGTGTCTTCTCCAGGATTAGTTGATATAATCACAGATGATGAGATATTAATGTGTTAACAAGATAATGGGGATCTCTGGCTTAACGGTGGGGGGGAAATATTTTGTAGCTACTGTTTTTATTCTACCATCTTAGTAAAAAGCCTTTTCTATGAGCTAATTGTGTCTACAGGCTGACTTTTAAACATAAGCTCACTGGTGGGATTATTATGGATTTTAGTTTTAGGAGTGGGCGCCCATAAGGTGCCTCTTGAATACTGAAACAAGCAGCTGCTCTCTGGGGGCCCAATTTGTGAATGTGAATGCTTGTTGGAGTAGCCTAGAGAGGATGCTCCATGTAAGAAACATCAAGAAGATCCATTAGGTCGAAATGAGTGCATAAAGGGGAGTAAGGAGGCAAAGGTAGATTGAAGCCTTTGCTTTAAGTGCTATGATGTGTCTGTTTTTTATCCTACGGAATTATTAGAATTTATTGAATAAGGGAGTGATGTGGACAGATCTTGACTTTGGGAAAATCACTTTGGTAGCTCTGTGGAAGATGGATTGGAGATGGGTAAGACTTGAGGCAGGGAAACCAATTAGGAAAATGAATTAGACCTATTGGTTTCATTTTGTCTTTATATTCCAACTACCCATCAAAGTGCTTTGCAAATAGTAGTTGTATAATGAAGGTTTATTAAATGGAATTCCATTCCACATAGTCAATTAGCATTTGTTAAGTGCCTACTATGTGCTGAACACTGTGCTAATAACCACTTATTTAACATTTGTTTAATTTTAGAAGTTTTACTCGGTTAGTTCTTTAAGTTATTAGCACAACATATGAATTATTAGAGCTGAATAGGAATTGGGATACCATACCAAATAGAACAAATATAGATACTTCCCCATTTGGTTCCCAACACACCAGTGCAGACTTCAATTAGCACACTAGGTCCCAATTACTGTAAAAAAATCATTTCACTGAAGTGGATTCCAATTGTACTATTTGAAGTTACAGTTGTATAAAATATGGTCATCAGTTCCAGCCCAATGGAAATATGCAATATGTTTTTAAATAATGGGATTACTTCAGATTCATTATTTGCATGAAGTCCTAGCTACATCCCAAAGAGGTGAGAAGTAAGCAAACACAGTTCAAACTGATCCCTTTACTCCCCAGTCTCTGAATGAATGAATAGGTGAGAATAAGGAGGAACAAGTGAGAACATTTATTGAAGAAGAAAATGAATCCCTAGGAGGTAAAGTGATTTGTGCTAGGTTACAGTTAGAAAGAGATATATTTGAGACTCTCACCTGGGTCTTCTGACTCTCATCCAATGCATATTTCCAGGAAGCCATTGTGTCTCCTTAGCTGTCCCCAGAACCCTAATACCTGGCATAGTGCTTTGCATACAGACAAATGAAGGAGATGATGACTGTCCAATAGAACTCTGAATCTTGGAAGATTGTGGGTAAATTATTCCTCTGCCTTTCCTCTCTAGATTAAGGAAGACATTCATTGCCAGTCATTTCTATTCTTTAATTCTTGCCCAGCCATGGACAAGGAGAGTAAAAGAGAAATCATTCATCTTGAATAGCCTGAAAGGAGAATGACTTCAAGAACTTGAAAGATATTTATTTTTTACTCAAAGCATTTTATTTTATTTTTGTCTTTATTAATTTGTTTGTTTACTTTTAGTTTATAAGATTCAATTCCATAGTTCCTTGAGTTTCAAATTTTCCTTCCCTCCCTCCCTCCACCCCCCATGACGCTATGTAATCCAGTATAGGATCTGCAAATACTTTCACATTAGACATTAGTCAGGTTACAAAGGCAGATTGTACTAGAAGGAATGAAAAATGATAAAGAGAAAATAAAACCAAACAAGAAAAAGAAAAAGATCAATTAGTTTGCTTCAATCAGGATTCAAACTCAGTTCTTTCTAGTTATCTCTCTGGATGTAGGCATCTCTCTCCATCATGTATCTTTCTCGATTGACTTATATCACTGCATTGCTGAGAAGAGTCCAGTCTGTCATAGTTGGTCATCACACATATGTTGTGTCTGTGATTGTAAACAAATTTCTCCTGGTTCTACTTTTCTCACTCAGCATCAGTTCATATAAGCTTCTCCAGGTAAATATGAAGTCCGTCTGCTCCTCGTTTCTTATAGCACAATAGTATTCCATTACATGCATATACCACAACTTGTTCAGCCATTCCCCAATTAATGGGCACCCCCTTAATTTCCAAGTCTTTGCAACCACAAAAAGAGCTGCTATAAGTATTTTTGTACATAGGGGTCTTCCTCCCACTTCTATGATCTCTAACTCTAGAAGTGGTATTGCTGGGTCAAAGGGTATGAAATTATTTATAGCCCTTTGGGCATAATTCCAGATTGCTCTCCAGAATGGTTGGATTAGTTCATAACTCCACCAGCAATGCATTAGTGTTCCAATTTGCCCACATCCTCTCCAGCATTTGTCATTTTCCTGTTTTGTCATCTTAGCCAATCTGACTGGTGAGATATGGTACCTCAGAGTTGTTTTGATTTGCATTTCTCTAATCAATAGTGATTTAGAGCATTTCTTCATATGCTTATAGATATCTTTAATTTCTTTCTCTGAAAACTGCCTGTTCATATCCTTTGACCATTTATCAATTGGGGGATGACTTGTATTATTATAGATTTGACTCAATTCTCTGTGTATTTTAGAAATGAGTCCTTTATCAGAGACATAGGTTATAAAAATTCTTTCCCAATTTCCCACCTCCCTCTTAATCTTGGTTACATTGGCTTTGTGTAGAAGCTTTTCAATTTAATGTAATCAAAATTATCCATTTTGCATTTTATAATGTTCTCTAATTCTTATTTGGGCATAAAGTCTTTCCCTTTCCACAAATCTGACAGGTAAACTCTTCCTTGCTTTCTGAGATTGCTTACAGTATCATCCTTTATGCCTAGATCATACACCCATTTAGACTTGATTTTGGTATATGGTGTAAGATAATGGTCTATGCCCAGTTTCTGCCATACTATATTCCAGTTTTCCCAGCAGTTTTTGTCAAATAGTGCATTCTTATCCCAGAAACCGAGGTCTTTGGGTTTATCAAACAATAGATTACTATATTCATTGATATCTAAGTCTCCTGTGCCCAATCTGTTCCATTGATCCAGTATTCTATTCCTCAGCCAGTACCAAGTAGTTTTGATCACTGCTGCCTTATAATACAGATTAAAATCTGGTATAGCTAGTCCATCTTCCATGGCATTTCTTTTCATTAATTCCCTTGATATTCTGAACTGTTTGTTCTTCCAAATAAATTTTGTTACTATTTTTTCTAGCTCTACAAAGTAGTTTTTTTGGTAAATTGATTGGTATGGCACTAAATATATAATTTAATTTGGGTAAAATTGTCATTTTTCTTATATTAGCTCGACCCAGCCATGAGCAATTGATATTTTTCCAATTAGTTAGATCTGACTTTATTTATGTGAGAAGTGTTTTGTAGTTGTGATCATATAGGTCCTGGGTTTGTTTTGGCAGGTAGATTCCCAAATATTTTATAATGTCTATGGTAACTTTAAATGGGATTTCTCATTCTATCTCTTGCTGTTGAATTTCATTAGAGATATATAGGAATGCTGAGGATTTATGTGGGTTTATTTTATATCCTACAACTTTGCCAAATTTATTTATTGTCTCAAGTAGTTTTTTACTTGATAGCTTGGTATATTTTTTGCCTAATTTGATTCCTTTGATTTCTTTTTCTTCTCTAATTGCTAGTGTTAACATTTCTAGTACCAGATTGAATAAGAGGGGTGATTGTGGACATCCTTGCTTTATTCCTGATCTTATTGGAAATGCTTCTAGCTTATCCCCATTGCACATAATACTTGCTGATAGTTTTAAATAGATGATACCTATTATTTTAAGGAGGGCTCCATTTATTCCTATACTTTCTAGTGTTTTTAATAGGAATGGATATTGTATTTTGTCAAAAGCCTTTTCTGCATCTATTGAGATAATCATGTGGTTTATGCTAGTTTTATTGTTGATATGATCAATTATACTGATGATTTTCCTAATATTAAACCATCCTTGCATTCCTGGAATAAATCTTACCTGAACAAAGTGTATTATTCTTGTGATAAGTTGCTGTAGTCTTTTAGCTAATATTTTATTTAAAATTTTTGCATCTATATTCATGAGGGAAATTGGTCTATAATTTTCTATTGAAAGATATTTTCTAACCTCATATGTGATAGCAGTCTGAAATCGAGGAGTAAAAGCTGAGGTGGATTTGAAGGAATTCAGAGAACAGGTAGCTGGGAGGTGCAGTGGATAAGGGTTTGGAGTCTGAAATACTTCAGTTTAAAGCTGACCTTAAGCACTTAATAGTTGTGTGACTCTCGGCAAGTCACTTAACCTTCATTTGCCCCAATTTTCTCGCTTGTAAAATAAGGATAATAATAGCACTTACCTTTGTAAGGATCAAATGGGTAGACTCTATATGTGTTTATTCTCTTCTCTTTCCCAACCTCCTTTAATCAAGATTAAACTCAATTAGGCTAATAATCTAAGGTCTTTATCGACAGTTAATGATTTGGATTTGAACCAAAAAGAGCTGAGATAGCCCTTAGGGTTATAAGATAAAAGTGGTGATTCACCACTACTTGGGGAAAAACAAACTTCATAGTAGCAGTTGACATGTTATTTGGTCCTGATTCTTTTGATATCTTTTCCGATTTTCCAATATCTTTCTTGGCAAAGATATTGGAATGGTTTACCATTTCCTTCTCCAGTGGATTAAAACAAAGAGAGGTTAAGTGACTTTTCAACTGTCACACAGTTAGTGAAGGTTTGAGATTGAATTTGAATTCAGGTTTTCCTTTAGACCCAGTGTGCTGTCCACTGGGTCACCTAGCTGCCAAAAGATGGTTAAAAAAAAAAAAAGATCTGGGGAGTACATGCAAGTAGTGATCTAGCTATAGAGGACAGAAGATTGTATCAGAAAAGAGAGAACAGCTTAGCACAGCAGGCTCCCACTAAGTTATGTGAAATGACCAGGATCTGACATCATGTGTTCTTTTGGGAAGTTGTATGTTATTACTCTGAAGGTGGAGGGAAATTCCACCTAGATCAGAGTACTAGCAGTGTAACATGCCCTGGCTCTTTATGTGTGTTTTCTCTCACAGAACTTCCCAGGCCCCCTAGATTTCTTCTCCAATATCTATGTTGTATTGGCATATGTTCCCCATGAGGGTCCTTTTTTTCTCACATTTTTTTTTTGTCATTTATATTGCTATGCTGTTTAATTAAATGTCTTCAGCTTTGAACTAGTTGTATTCTGATTGTCTGGGTAAAAGAAACAACTGTGTAGAGACATTACTATTTAAAGCTCAAAGAGGATTTAGTTTAGAGATTGGGTAGTTTGTATTAGGGATGCAGAAACCTTGACAAGAAGGTAACTTGTCAAGGACTTATGGGTATAGGTAGCCTATCCAAGATTCAAACCTAAATTATCTGGAATCAGATCCAGTGTTCTTTCTCTTACACCTTACTTGGCAGTAATTGCAGTGGAAAGGCCCATTGAGGCTGTCTTGTACAACCTCTTCTTTTTATAATTGGGGAAGTGAGCCCCAGGTATATGATTTGCCCCAAATCATACAGGTAATAAGTAGCAGAGTCAGGATTTGAATCTTGTGTAGAGCATCCTACAAATAAAAAAACTTCTGTTGTTCTAGGAATTCCAGAAATGCTGAGGGTTTACCCCCTAGTGCCCCACATTAGCCATGTGGATTTGGGAAAATGATTTCACCTCTGCTTGTCTCACCGTACTCATCTGTAGAGTGAGGACATAGGGCAGCAGAAAGAGGGATGGCTGGCTGCAAAATTAGAGCGCTCTGTGACTTCCTCCCTCTTTGATCTGAATTAATCCACTTCACTAGGGCCTAAAATGTGTCCCTGAGGAAAACAGAACAAAAGGGACCCCAGATCATTTTAAAAGGCATGATAGAGCATCGAGAGAAAGAACTGACAAATAGAAGTATGTATAGTATGGTTTTACATGCATAAATCTATGTGTATGCATTTTTTAAGAATGTATACACATATATTTATGTCTAATAATAGCCATCTGGGGGGAAGAAAAAAGGGGAAAAAGTTACGTGATGCCTTTATTATATATTTAAAAGGAATTGCAAGTTGTACATAATAGACCTGCATTTTCATGCGCAATCATTTTTCTATTAACTATGTTATGGAAATGCTTGTTTTATTTCTTTAGTTCAGAATAAAATAAACACAAATTTTAAAAAGACATAACTAAGTGACTATTATGATGCATGAGGCACTGTGTTAAGCACTTTACAAGTAGCATCACATTTGATCTTCATGACAACTCTGTAAGTGCTATTATTATTCCCATTTTATAGTTGAGGAAACTGAGGCAAACAGAGGTTAAGTGTCAAACAGCTAAGTGTCAGAAGATAGATTTGAACTCACGTCTTCCTGTTCGAGCCCTTCCAGCAGTTAGTCTTAGAAGCTGGGTGTCAGTGTTGGCTCCTCAGTCTCTTTTATTCCTCATGCCCACTCAGTGGTCAAATCCTTTCATTTCTACTCTCCTAACCTCATTCATCTATGGCCCCTT
This sequence comes from Gymnobelideus leadbeateri, assembly GCA_011680675.1. Taxonomy (NCBI): domain Eukaryota; kingdom Metazoa; phylum Chordata; class Mammalia; order Diprotodontia; family Petauridae; genus Gymnobelideus; species Gymnobelideus leadbeateri. The sequence continues at coordinate 40,377 of WOXC01006385.1, read as the reverse complement.
CTTTTCTCTGAAACTGCCACCGCCATGGTGCAGACCTCATCACCTCCTTCCTGGACTATTTCACCTTCTGGTTGGCTTCCCTGCTTAAAGTTTCTTCAAATTCCAATCAATTGTCCACTCAACTGTCAAAATGATGTTCCTAAAGTACAGGTCTGATCATATCACACACACACACACACACACACACACACACACACACACACACACTTACACACATACCCTTCCATTTAAGGAGGGAACCCTGGCCAAATATATCTTCATCCTCCTTTGGCTGCTCACTAATTCATCTCCACAGGACTTTCTCTACCATGTATTCACACCCACTACTTTCTTCCTGCCCCACTTCCCAGCTTTTCAGCTTCCTTTTATATGTACTCTTTAGAATGTAAGCTCCTTGAGGTCACAAAATTTCTGCTTATTTTTGTATTCCCAGGGCTTAGGGTAGTGCCTGGAACACACTAAACACTTAATAAATACTTATTGACCTAAGTAATGAAGGTGAAAGTTTCCTTATTTTTTGTGCATGAAGATCAAATATAAAATGTTTGCTTTCTAAAGCCTTTTATAAGTTGAATCATTTGTGCCTTTCCAATATTTCCCCCCTTAGATCCTTACTAGAGTCCTGCAATCCAGTGGCCCTGGCCTCTTTGCTGTTTCCCTCTACAAATTCTGATCATTTTCACTGCCTGTCTCCCATGCTTGTAACCTTTCCTTCCTCCTAGGCGTCCCTGGCTTCCTTCAAGTTTCATCTAAAGTCTCACCTTCTGAGAGAAAAAAGTCTTTCTAGCTGCACCTAGGTGGTGCAGTGAATAGAGCACAGGCCCTGAAGTCAGGAGGACCTGAGTCCTGTAGTTTGAGTTCATGAAGACATGAGTTCAAACCCAGTCTCAGATGCTTGACACTTAACTAGCTGTGTGACCTTGGCCAAGTCACTTAATCCCAATCATCTTGCCTTCCCGCCTCCAAAAAAAAAAAAAAGAAGCTTTTTTTACTCCTCCTTAATCTGTATGCCCTCCCCATGAAATTCCACCCAACTTGTATTGCTGGTAGGTATTCATTTGCATGTAACCCTCTACATGAGACTTATGAGCTCCTTGAGAGGAAGAATTATTTTTTGCCTTTCTTTGTATTCCCCCACATTGAGGATAGTGCCTAACGTGTAGTAGAAGCTTCATAAATGCCAGTTGACATTGACTGGACCTAGCAGCAGTCTTCTTGACTCTAGGTCCAGTCCTGTATTATCTGCACCAACATCTAACTCTAATGGGAAATAAAAGGCAGCAGGCACTTGAGAGTGAGAGGAAAGGAGATTCTGGGAATGAGGTTAAAGTGAATTAAGATAAAATTTCAAGTGATGAACTTCCGTGTTTACTGAGGAAGAGGGAAAAAAACCAATTTGGATTAAAAGATGGAGGAAATCAATGGGGAGAAAAGATGAACTTAATTCTTATAAATTTAAAAGTAAATATATTAAACAATTCAATAAAATAAAAATGTAAACTATTAGGTAAGAAAACAAAGCCCTACAATCTGCTGCTTGTAAGAAACACCCCTAAAAACGGTCATATAAAATAAATATGATGAGTTGGAAAAAAATTAACTATGTCCATCAGGTGAATCCAAAAATATAACAATTGTAATCATGCTATCAGTCCAGGGTTATGCTAAAGCCAGCTTGGATCTATTTATGAAAGCTGATTGTTAAATTTTCAATATGAGCATCTACACTTTGGAGATCAGCAAAAAATTCAAACCAGGACTTGATTAATGGTTTTATTGATTGCCTAGATTTAAGAAAATTATATGGAAAAATATAATATTAAATATGGAACCTAAAAGAGTGCTGTGTACACAGGGTTTTTTTTTTTTAGAGCTAGTTGTTAAAAATTTGCAGGCACGTCCCTGTATCATACAAAGCAAAAACAAATATTTACAACATAAAAGGAGTAAACACAGAAACTACATTATGCTAAAATGAACCATAGACAACAAATAAATATCAATATCAGACTACATGCTCCAGATGCTTTAGCATGTAAATTCATAAAGCAGAAGTAACTGAACTACAGGAAAGCATAAACAATAACAGAACGATAGCCGAAGATTTCAATGTCTCTTTCTCAGTTTTGGATAAGTCTAACAGAAAGATAAACAAAAGGTAAAATATAGAATTGAACTAATTACTATAAAGATCAGAGCTAAAAAAAAAAACTCATGACATTTTCTAAATCGGATTGTTAAAGAACATACTTTTCGTCACCACGTGGATTTTTCTTTTTTTATTTTATAAAAATCGACTGTATTAAGGCACAGAGATATTGCAAAGCAAACAAACAAAAAAGTCAACCAGCAGAAATAGCAGGTACTGCCCTTATGGGCATTAACAATAAAAATAGTATCAGTTGAGGGAGTACAAACAAAAAAACACAGACCTAAATGGAGACAACAGTGAAATAAAAAATGAAATAAAATAAAGAACATAGAAAAATCATAGAAACAATAATTATTTTGTGAAGTAAAATTCTAATTATGGCTTGAAGTTTCAGGTTGTTGATCCTGCTACATATACCTAGAACTGAAAAAGGACAAATTAAACAGATGAAATCCCAAGTCTACTTTTTGGGGTCCCTATGGTTAAAGGGAGAGGTGGAAGGCACCTTTTGCCCCATCAAGCTTAATATATGGTGCCTATCTTACATATGAACCAGATCTTCACGAGAACATAGTGAGAAGAGAGAGAGAGAGAGAGAGAGAGAGAGAGATTGTCCTAATTCAGTCTGATGTCTCCTATGTGGGTACATCCATTCTAGGTGATCTAGAATTGTGCAAAGTTCCATTACATAGTAAAAATGAGAATACTACAGGGGTGGCTAGGTGGTGCAGTGAGTAGAGCGTTGGCCCTGGAGTCAGAAGGACCTAAATGTGGATCTGGCCTCAGATACTTAACGTACACACAAACAAAAACCTAGCTGTGTGACCTTGGGCAAGTTATTTAACCCCAATTGCCCTCCAAAAAAAAAAAAAGGCAAAAAAATGAGAATACTACTAAAAAATGAAAGATCTAGACTATCAAGGGAAATATTGAAAAAGTGGCTGGAATGAAGTTCCAGACCTTAAACTATATTATAAAGGAGCAGTCATCAAAACCATCTGGTATTTGTTAAAAATAATAATAAATAGATAAATGGAATAGTCTAGACAGAGGACAAGCAGAAACAATGGAACTCAATAACCCAGTTTTTGATTAACTGGAAAATATAACTTACTTAGGAAAGAATTCCCTATCTGATAAAATCTGTCATGAAAACCAGTAAACAGTCTGTTAGAAATTAGGCTTAGAGGAACACCTTATTCCATATTCCACAATACATTTTAATTGGACATGTAACATTTATATGCAAGATCATAGTATTAAAAATTAGAGGGGAAGCTTATCACATACCTTTTACAAATATGGGTGGGAGACGTATTCTTAGTGAAATAAGATATAGAGATAATGGTAGAAGATAAAATTAATAATTATAATTATGAAAAACTGACCCAAATGCCATTCCTCAAGAGATAAGTGGTCAAAAAAAAATTAAAAAAAAAAACAAAAAAAAGATAAGTGGTCAAAAAACCCCCACAAAAATAAAAAAAGCAAAAAAAAAAAAAGAGAGAGAGAGAAGTGGTCAAAGGATACTGACTCAAACACAAAACAAACAGTTCTTTTAAAAATTTTAAACTATTAGTTGTTTGACAGAATGTACCAAATCATTGATATAAGAGAAATGCACATCAAAACAACTGTGAGGTTTTTATGTCATGTTCTACTCATTGGCAAAGTTGACAAAAGATAGGAATAATCAGTCTTGGTGTGTTTGTGGGAATATTTAGTTTACACTAATACATTGTTGGTAGAGTTGTGAATCTGTACAACCATTTTGGAAAGCAATTTTGAATTATACGAATAAAATTACTACAATGACCATGTCATTTCTTTGATTTGGAGATTCTATTATTAGGTTTATAACCCAGCGAAACCATTGATAAGAAGAAAGTCCCCATACACCAAAATATTTATAATAGCACCTTTTGTAATAGCAAAAAAATTGAAAGCAAAGTAGGTGCCCATTGATTTGGGAATGGCTAAACAAATTTTGATAATGGAATTTTACAATACCATAAGAAAGGATAAATATGAAGAATATAGAGGAGCATAGAAATATCTATCTGGACTGAGGAAAAAAGAAGTAAGTAGATCTAAGAAAATAGAACACAACAGTGTAAATGAAAGGAACCTCTTTCCCTCCTCCCCAATAATTAAAAGTGAATATTTCTAACTGACAAAACTCACACATGGTTCAAAAGAGATGGGAGAAACTTCCTTTGTATTCCTTTGCAGAGGTGGTAAGTCCACAAGAACATATATTTGTACACCCTTTCAATCTTTTTCAATGTATTAGACAGTTATACTGATTTTTCATTTGTATTTCCTTTTCAATTTTTGTCTTTAAACATACTATTTGTCCTGTAGATGTTTCTTTTGGAGGGGGATGAATACTGGTAGAAATTATGGTGAAAAAGAAAATAAAAATAAGCAATAAAAATGATCTGAAAAATAAGCATTTTCTAAGCACCTACTATGAGCCAGGCACTTGGTTGACTAAGTGCTGAGGATATAAAGAAAGGCAATGAAAAAACCAACCAGCAAAAAAACACCAAACCCCTCCAAAACCAAGCCCCTTCCCCTTGCCTCCCAAAACAAACCCAAAATGAAAACACAAAATAGCATCTCCTCTCAAGGTATATACATTATAAATGGAGAAATAATATATAAACACCTAATTGCATTTGAGATACACACATATGTATAAAATACATGTATATACATATATACATACATATACATGTATATGCACACACACACACACACACATATATATATACACATTACATGGACATAATCTGAAAGGGGAAGGCATTAGCAGTAGAGGTAGGGTGCAAGAGACCTGGCATGGAGGTGGTTATAAATCTTTTTTTAAACACAGATTAGATTAGGTGGCTCCTATGATATCTCCCAGCTCTGAAATTCTGTGATTCTGTAAAAATATATTTGAGATTTCAGATCCATATAAGAATTTTCATATAGATGAAAGTTTTAGTGAATGAGGGACATATTTAAGTTGGCATCCTGCATTATTGGAAGGAATACTCATGTTGGTGAATCTACAAAGCCTTTGGAAAATTGGAATATAAAACCTTTCTACTAATGGAATAGACTGCTTTCATAGAATGTAAGCTCCTTGAGGGCAAGACTTTACTTTGCACCCTCAGCACCGAAATCAATCATATAAGGTACTTGATAAAGACAGGATTATCCCAAAGTCTTAGTGTGGTTTTATTCTATTAAGCTAATAGAGCTTTTTGAAAGAAACTTTTTGAGCTTTAAAGCTTTAAACTGCACTAAAATTTTGGGGACATACTATATTTTGAGTGTCTGGTTAATTAAGAGATAGTAAGTTCTTTGCCACTAGAACAATTCCCAGAAAAAGCTTCAGGAGAACTTAAAAATTTAGAGATCATTTAGTTGAACTACCTAATTCCTATAGGAATCTCTTCTAAGGGTTTCTTGCATTAGCACAGTCGAAAACACATTATGCCTTATTAATAGAAAGTTTGGTGTCAGAAATAAAAGCCTGAATGGAAATTTACACCATGGAGGGAAAATTAGTTGATCATTCAGAAACATTAGGTGATGCAGCGAATAGAGTACTGGACCTGGAGTTAGGAAAACCTGAGTTCAAATCGACCTCAAATACTCACTATCTCTGTGACCTTGGGTAAATTGCTTTATCTTTTTGCCTCATTTTCCTCAGTTGTAAAATGGGATATAAATAATTTCATCAACTCCCAGGATGATTGGGAGGATCAAATGAAATCATATTTGTAAAGTCCTTAGCACAATGCCTGGCACATAGTAGGAACTTTATAAATGCTAGCTATTGCTATATTTTCATTAATTAAAGTTTCCCCTCTTTTCCAAAGTCTTTACTTAACTTTTAGAAAAAATAATTTCTTCCCTGAAAAAATAGAAAAAAAAAGGAAAAGAAGCCAGTTTTCTTGAGTCTGAAATAGTCTTGGTTCAGTCTCTGAAAAATGTCATCAAACAACTGATTTTTGTTCCATGCCTGTGAAGCTCCTTATATCTCCCCTTTTCTAGTTGATTGAATCTTCTCATTAAGATTTGCATGGCAAAGCATGCACCGCAAGCACAAAACCTGAGTCTTATTAGAAGTAAAGAATTTAGCAGGAGTGCTGGGGTCCTTAAGGAATACTCAATCCAACTGTTTACCATGGTAATCTCTCCATGGATAAACATACAAATTTGGGCTTGCCTGTTTTTGAAAGATTATGATCTCAAAGATATTTTCCCTCCAAGATAAAAAATCATGGGAGGGATGTGTTTTGTTTTGTTTTCCTTGGGAAAATCCAGAAAAGGGAAGGGAAGCCTATGGAGGCCTAGCAGATTCTCTTTGAAGCCATAAAAAGGGGTGGCCAAAGCGTCCTTGTCCAGTGACTTCCCAGTTTTGGCCCGGAGTCACTGTGGATGTGAATACCAGTAACATTTCTTTCTAGCATGGGTAGAACATGAGTCAGTGTGTTTTTTGTGGATGCACTCGGTGCACCATGTTTGAAAATTTGGCCTTCGGTGGCTCATTTTTGTATGATTGGTATGTAATGATGCTCATCAGTGGTTTATTACACTGTAATCAAAACTACTCAAGATTTCAATGCTGCAATAATATTAACTTCCACCATTTGCTATTTTAATGAAGTGAATGTTGACATAAACATTTGCATACTTATTTGTCAATACAAACAGATTTGATGTCAAGTAATAAGGTCATTAAAAGTAATCACGTATTTGCATTTTTAATCCCCATTTTCTCCACCCTTGCTCTAACTCCTCTCCTCTGCACCAATGCACTAAATAAATTAGCTAGTTAGCATCAACATAAGAGTATAGGACCACTGGAGGCTTTCCTATTACAGAATCTGTCACTGCCACTCGGGAATCAGCTGTGATGCAACAGCTTTGCAGGAGAAAGTCACTTTAGCCAGCCAAGTTCTCTTCACCCCTTGGAAGGTACCATGTTGCACTCTGATTTGTTATGGTAAAGTATGGAGTTATGTTGGTTGAATGCATTCTGTAAATCTCAGATGAAACAAAATAAAAAAGGAAGGGCTACTAACAAACAATGATATTTAATTAGGTTTGCTTCTAAAAATCCACATATATGTATATATCATACATCATGTCATATTGTAATATCAACTGTGATATATAGTTGATTGGACCTTCTATTGAGCTTCTCCATCAATAGTGGAAAGAATTGGGGTACTAGGTGGTGCAGCGAATATAGCACTGGTACTGGAGTTAGGAGGATCTGAGTTAAAATCTGGGCTTAGACACTTGACACACTTACTAGCTATGTGACCTTGGGCAAGTCACTTAATCCAATTGCCTTGCATTCCCCCCTCTGAAAGAAAAAATAGTGGAAAGAATTTGAAACCTGATGTGAGAAAGATCTCAAATCCTATCTCTGATCCAAATGACCCAAGGCAAGTCACTTAAACTCCGAGTTTCAATTTTCTCATTTGTAAAATAGATAATTATCCCAGTAGTACCTAACTTACTGGGTAATTGTAATAACCTTGCAAACCTTGAAGCACTGTGTAAAAGCCACCTGATTCTACCACCTTTGTTTTAGGTTGACAGCAAGGTGTGAGGCCAGAAGGCCAGCCTTAGAGATAGTAAGAGCTGGGATAAGCACACCTCTCTGACATATAATGCCCGTATGACCCTAGTAAAGTAATTTAATCTCTTGAAGATCCAGGCAACTCTCTAGGACTTCAATTTATACTGCTCCCCTCCCCAAACACCCATGTACTTGTATACATAATGTCCGTTGGTTGTCTGCAAACTAAGTGGTATGATGTAATTTCAAATCTGGCTTCAGATGCTTATTAGCTATGTGATCCTGAGCAACACCTATAGACTCAATTTCCTCATCTGTAAAATGGGAATAATTGCACCCACCTCCCTGGGTTGTTGTAAGGATCAGATTAGAGAATAATCATAAAGTACTTGACCCAGTGCCTCACTCGTAGTAAGTGCTATATAAATATTAGCTATTATAATTATCTGCAAAATGAAGAAGCTCATAGTACTTCACTTCCAGGATTGTTGGGAGGATCAAATGAGATAATTTTTAAGTACATAGCATAGTGCCTGGCTCATAGTAAGTGCTACAACAGCAGCAGCAGCAACAATACAATTGTGACATTCCTCGATTCCCAGCCAAATAGCATCGCCAGAATACTATTGCTGCTAACAATATGGAGGTTGGGGAGTTTTCAGAGAACATCTCGGGATGACTGACAGCAGTGTGCAGTTTCCCAAATGTAATCCAGTCTGCCCCATCTCTTCCTCCTGTTCTGGGCTTAGCTCATCAGCTTTCTTCTGATTACAACCAAGGCAGGCTCAATTCAACAATCAGGGCTGCCTCACCTTACCGTGTTTCTTGGCACAGTGAGATAGAAAATTGTCTTCTTAATCAACAAGATCTTTGTTCAGATATTGCCTCTGACGCACACTGACTAATGTGATCCTGGGGGGGTTACTTAAAACAGATGACTCCCTAAGATATTAAGTTATAACACCCTTCTCCACCACTCCCCTCCCTACCTCCAGCCAAGTGACTCAGTGGATAGAGCATGAAGCCTGGAATCTAGAAGACTTGAGTTCAAATGTGACTTTAGATACTAGCTGTGTGACCTGGGGCAAGTCACCTAATCTCTAATTGCCTCAGATTTCTCATCTATAAAATATGTTGTTCAGTCATTTACAATCGTGTCCAACTTTTCATGACCCTATTTGGGATTTTCTTGGAGAAAACACTGGAGTGGTTTGCCCTTTCCTTCTCCAGCTCATTTTACACATAAGGAAACTGAGGCAAACAGGGCTAAATGAGTTGCCCAGGGTCACACAGTGTCTGAGACCAGATTTGAACTCAGGAAGATGAGTCTTCCTGACTCCAAGTCCCACATTCTATCCACTGTGCTCCCTAGCTACCCACATCTCTAATATAGAGTTGATCATAATAGCAGTTATTTCCCAGGGTTGTTGTGGGAACCAAATGAGATAATATTTGCAATGTGCCTAGTATATTGTACATAATATATTCTATATAAACACTAGTGATCATCATAATTATTATATGCACAACTATACATCATATACACATCTATGAACACTTATATTTTACATGAATACACACTTTGAGACAGAGGCTGCAGATAGATAATGAATGGAACCCAGAATTGGAGGAAAAGAATGAGTAGACTGGATTGTACTTGGGAAATTGCTCATTCCTGTTAATGATCCCAAGCTATTCCCTAAAATCCTCATAAAATTCATATTTTTTTTAGAACATCAATATTCTTTTACAGATGTTGTAAGGAGGGGCGGCTAGGTGGCGCAGTGAGTAGAGCCCTGGCCCTGGAGTCAGAAGGACCTGAGTTTGGATCTGGCCTCAGACACTTAACACACACAAACAAAACCCTAGTCATGTGACTTTGGGCAAGTTACTTAACCCCAATTGCCCTCCAAAAGGAAAAAAAAAGATGTTGTAAGGCACATGCCAATATTTAGATGCTTAACATTCTGGGTAACTGGTGGATGACAGAGATATCTAGAGAGGCTGCAGTATCTTCCCAGTGATGACTTGTATTCAGGAAGTGCCATAAACAGCATCATCTAAGAGATAAAATAATTAGAAAAGGAAATTGACCTGTAATGCAGCAAGAGGGAAGGCTAACCCATAGACAGCCAATTATAACCATCATCTACTACACACATAATGCTATTAGATCTAGAGGAATTGAATTCAAATTCCTATCTCTGGAACCTTGGACAAAACACTTACTCTCTCTTGACCTCATGGAAGATGAGGGGGTTAGATTAGATGGCCCTTGATGTCCCTTCCAGCTTTCACTTCGATACTGTGTAGGCATTTATGTATGTATTTACAGATATAGACATGCAGACTACTTTCAGATATCCTGTTGTTACTACAGCTCAAGGAGAAACAATACTGTGGGCGGCATATTAACTCAAAACACCATAAATTAACATTATCTGTGATGAACTGTGCACTTGTTCATTTTGTTAATTCTCAATTATATTTAAAACTGGTTTGGGCAGCACTGGGCAGTGCTGAGTCATATTCTGGCTTTCTGGGCATTTGACTCCTTTGATGTAGGAGAGAATTGTTCCTTAACCCCAAATTCCTTCTTGCTGTCTTTCATCATCCTATTACACATACATGCATGCATTTATGAGGGGAGGAGGGAATTGGATATTTTCTTGCATACTAAAATCATAGGATATCACTACTGGAAATAACTTTACAGATGACAGATTCATTGGGTTATAGATTTCAAATATTAGAGATCTCAAAAACCATCTAGTCCTATTCCCTCCATTTACAGAAGAAGAAACCAAGTCCCTCAAACTTTAAGGAATTATCAGATTCAGAGCTGGAAGAAACCTAAGTAAACTTAGCCTAAAGTATTCTTTTTACAGATGGAGTAACTAAGTTCAATAGAAGTTAAGTGACTTGACCACAGTCAAAGAGCTAGAATTGGGACTGAACTATTCTAATTGCCAAATCAGTACTCTTTTTACTGCAGTATGTCAAATACCCATTTTACAGATAAGGAAACTGAGGCCCAGAGAGATGAAATAATTTCTCCAAATATATACAGCTCTTCAAATGGTTTTATATAAACGTCTTTGAGATAGGTCCTGTAAGGCTCTTGGTACTAGATAAACACTTATGACAATTGGTATATCAAAGGCACAGTGGGGGATGGGCTTTGGTAAGATACCTATAATGATAGTTTTCAATTATCTGCTGCAGTGCGGCTCACAATTCATTTGACAGCAATCCTGAAAGGCAAAGAGGGCAAGAATTATTGTCCACTTTTTACAGATGGGTGAACTAAGGCTATAAGGGAAGGGAGTGACTTGCTGAATTCTCTACTCAGGTTTCCCATCTGCTAGGCCTGCATCCCATCTCCTAGACCTCACTACCAATAATAAACCAATAGTACAGTTTTCTTGTTGATGATTATTTTGCTATGCCTGCGACTTCCTTGTTAACTTTTACTCCCTGCTTTCTCTTAACCCTCACATCCACCAAGTCAGCAAGTTCAATTCATAGGATCACAGATCTGGAAGTGAACTCAAGGGCAACGCAGTTCAAATCTCTCACTTCAATAGGTAAGAAATTTCCTCAATGAGACCTAGAGAGGATAAGTAATGCAGTGAGTGACTTTCTTAAAGTCATAAGTAAATAAGTGGCAGAGCTAGGATTTGAACACAGGTTTTCCAACTCCAAATCCACTGAACCTCTCACTGTATACCACAGTGCCATAATTCCTTCCCCCACCTGCCCTCCCCCTCTTCTCTTTTCTGCAAAAATGAAACAATTCCCTTCCTCAAGGATTTGGTGTTTACTGGGGGAATGATGACACAGTAGAGTGCTGGATCTGGAATCAGGAAGATCTGATATCTGGTCTCAGCATTTACTAGCTATGTGACCCTTGACAAGTTACTTACTATCTGCCTCAGTTTCTTCACATATAAAATGGGGATGATAATTTCACCTACCTTTCAGGGCTGTTGTGAGAGTAAAATGAGATAATATTTGCAAAGTACTTTGCAAACCTTGAAGCGCTATATAAGTGCTAATTGTTATTACTTGCAACTAAATATATGTACACATAATGCATTATATTGTTAACATAGCATAATATTGATCTAGTAATATAGCATGATATATCTATATATTATTGATAGCAATATATTATATATGAATGGTTCATTAGAAACTCTGAAATTATTCTCCCAAACTAAACAAACACTAGCAGGTTGAGTCTCTGGGGTTAGCTACATTACACTCATCAAGGTTCTATGGGTAATCCCAAAAGATTGGGATGATGATTCTAAAGCAATCAGCTTAAACCCTTATTCCAGTATGTTCTCCTATCTTATCATATAATGTCTTATCAAGCTTACTTCATGGCAAATGGGGTTAAGTGACTTGCCCAAGGTCACATGGCTAGTTTTGTGTTAAGTGTCTGAGGTCGGATTTGAACCCAGGTCCTCCTGACTCCAGGACTGGGACTCTATTCACTGCACCACCTAGCTGCCCCATTCATATAAGCTTCTTAAGGGCAGGAACCATGCTAGTTATATTTGGCTTGAGAATGTAGAACAGTATCTCATAAATATTTATTTCCATAGCTCAAAGAATCATGCCTTTGTCTATATCAACATTATCTCCATTGATGCAAATCATATCTTCCTAGCAAACCATTGCCTAGAGTTGCTATGACAATACATTGTATTATTACAGGGTGAAATGAATGATGACCTCTCTGAATTTACCTGTGTTGGTACATAAATCAATATTTTGAAAACCTGAAATTTAATTCCAGAAACACTGCCATTGTATGCCATTTATAACTTAGTAAAGAAATCTCTTGGATTTGCCTGATGCTCAAAAGGATATTTGTTTAGACTTCTCCTTGATCACACAATGCTACCTCTCAGGGTTTATGCATAGTCAATGCTTAAAACCATTTATTAATTGTAGGAATTCTTGTGAAATGCTTATGGATAAGTGTAGTCTGGTCAAACTAATCACCACTATGCAAAAATATTATAGAGAAATTTTCATGCAGCATATGGTAATAGGTCAAATGATATCAAAATCAAATCAAAATTTTGGGGAAAGTGTGGCAAACATTTTTCTATTTTATAACATTGCAAAATGATGATTTATTTGCTTGTAAAATATTGCTGTATTTTGCTTTCATATATACTACTTTGTAGCATAGTTTGGGAGTTGATAGCACCAAGACTTTCTTGTCTATTACTTTTCATTATACACCTTGTTGTTTTTGGTTTTATGATTTTTCCAAAAGAATGTCTGTATTATTTTATATAATTCTATTATTTTTACTGTGATAATTTGGTAGGGTCCAGTAAAAAAATGTCTAAAGTAATTTCAACACCATGATCACTTTGTGAAAGTGGCATGGCCCAGCCATGGACATTAAATGTTTTTTATTTTTAATTATTATCTTTTATTTAGATGTGGTTTTATGCAATTACTTAGGATGCTTTTAGTTTTTGTAAAGCATTGTTTTATAATTGTGTTAAAATGTCTGGCTATGTTTTTTTTTTCTTTGTTTAATTTGTTTTGTTGTTATTTTAAATGTATTTCCTCTTCCTACTTTATCCTTCTGGACTTTCTTAGTAGTACAGAGAGAAGCAGATAATATTGTGGATAAATTTTGTATCGATATTTTACTGAAGCTCTTTTTCAATTAATTTCTCTTAGTTCTTTAAGTAAACATCACATCATCTTTAAATAAAATTTTTTCATCTTTGTCTATGCTCCTCCACTATTTTCTACTTTGTCTTAATGCTACATTTCTAGCACTGGGAAATAATAATGGAAAAAGTGGAGATCTTTCTTTTATCTCTTTTCTTATTAAGTGAATCTTTTGAGTTTTATTCTTATAAATAATGCTAACTCGTGGACTCAGATATTTGTTGCCTTAACCAGGGATTAAGACTTCTTATTCTTCTGATTTTTAGTGGGTTTTTTTTTTGAACATTAATTTGTCCTAAGTTTTGTCAAAGATTTTTCTCTGAGAATTGATAATTGAATGAATACAAATTAAAAGTTTGTATCAGCATTTGTTAGTGATATTGATCCATAGCTCTCTTTCTTTGCTTTGTCTCTCCCTGGTTTGGATATTAAGAACATAATTGTATTACAAGAGGAATTCGGTAAAATATCTTTTTTCTCTATTTTTTAAATAGCTTGTATATCATGATTTTTTTTCATTTATAGGTAGAATTCATTTGAAAATATATTACTGTTTTCTTTTCTTCTTTTTCATTTCCTTTTTCCCCTTTCCTCTTCAAAAGAGTTTGTGGTTATTTTGGTTTCCTTTCATTTAAAAAAGCAGATTGGCTATTTTAAAATAAAGTTTATTGGTCTCTTAAAAAAATAGACCTTGGCCCTATTAGGTCAATGTTTTTTTTGTTTGTTTGTTTGTTTGTTTTTCATCCAAATGCTTGTAATTTCATTTTCAAAATTTTTACTTTTATGTTTATTTGAACTGATCATTTAATAATTTGTTCATTTTCTGGATTGTTTTATTTGCAAGATTAATTCATTGTTCTTTTTTTTATGTCCCACTATTATGTTTTCTAAAAATATGTTTTTCTTTGAGAACTTCTTTAGTGTTATCCCCCAGATTTTAATGTTATCTCTGTATTTCAATTTACTTTAATTAAGGTATTAATTACATCTGTTATTTGTTCTTGAAGCAACTCATTATTTAAGATAAGATTTTTTAGGTCTCAATTATGTTTCTATGTAGATCTTTCTTCTTTTTTTTCTCTAAAAATATATTTAGCATTGAGTTTTTTTTCCTTATATTCTTTTCTTTTAAACAAATGCTTTATTAACTTCTGTTTTACATCATTCATTTCCGCCAGATTTTGAGTTACAATCATTTTCCCCCCATTATTCCCCTACCCAACCTCCCAGAATAGCAGTCCCACAAGATATCGCTTCCTCCAATCTGCTCTCTCCCATACCTTCTCCCATACCCCCATCGACTTTTCCATTAGAGGAAGGTGAATCTTTGTGTCCCAATGCCTGCACATCTTATCTCCCTATTACAAGCAAAAGAGTATTAATAATAGTATTTATATATATTTGAAACATTTAATGTTAAGACCTCGAATTTCAGATCCATTTCCTTCCTCCCTTGTCACCCATTCCCTCTTGGGAGATAAGTAATTCAGTACATGTTGTACATGTCTAGCTATGCAAAGCATTATCATAGTAGATATATTGTATAAGGCTGCTTATAATTCCCTCCCGCTCAACCCACCCCCTACCTGGTCCATTCCCTACATGATCCTGTCCCTCTTCTATAGTGGGTACTTTCCAACCTCCCCTCACCCCAAGGATGCCCTCCCATCCATCATCCCTCCTCTCATCCCCCTTCCCCCTATCCTGCTGCAGGTTGAGATATCCCATTTAGTATGTATGTCATTCTCTCCCTGAACCAAATTCAATGTGAATGTGGTTTTGCCTTTTTAGCCTTCCTATTCTCCCCCTCCCTTGCAACCACTTCCCCTTGCTTCTTCTACTTGGGATAGTTTACCCTACCCTGTCTCTCCCCATCTCCTCTTGCCACTTTCCTCTCTCACCTCATAATATCATCCCTTGAGTATTCTCCCTTCCCAACAAATTCAACCTATGCCCTCTATCCATATATAAATGTAACCATCTACACACACATTCACATATGTATTCATATAACCACACCCCCTTCTTCCATTATTTTCATAGTGAGAAAGATATCATCAGTCACAGTTATTGCTTTTCCATATAGGAATGTAAATAGTTCAACTTTGATAAGTTCCTTTTGATTTCTTTTCCCTGATTACCTTCTCAGGCATCTCTTCCTTCTTGTGTCTGGATGTCAAATTTTCTATTCAATTCTGGTTTTTTCCTCAAGAATGCTTGAAAGTCCTCTATTCCACTGAATGACCATATTTTCCCCTGAAACAAAATACTCAGTTTTGCTGGGTAGGTGACCCTTGGGTTCATTCCCAGTTCTTTTGCCCTCTGGAATATCATATTCCATGCCCTTCGATCCCTCAGTGTAGAAGCTGCCAGGTCCTGGGCTATTCTGATTGTGTTTCCACAATATTGAAATTGTTTCTTCCTGGCTGCTTGTAGTATTTTCTCCTTGATCTGGGGATTCTGGAACCTGGCTATAATATTCCTGGGAGTTTTCTTTTTGGGATCTTTTTCAGGAGGTGATCTGTGGATTCTTTCAACCTCTATTTTGCCCTCTGGATCTAAAACATCAGGGCAATTTTCCTTGAGAATTTCTTGAAGGGTGATTTCTAGGTTCTTTCTTTGATCATGGCTTTCAGGTAGTCCAATAATTTTTAAATTGTCTCTCCTGGATCTATTTTCCAGGTCAGTGGTTTTTCCCATGAGATATTTCACATTGCCTTCTAATCTTTCATTTGTTTGGATCTGCTTAACAGCATCTTGATTTCTGATAAAGTCATTAGCTTCCATTTGCTCCAGTCTAACTCTGAAGGAATGAATCTCCTCAGTGAACTTTTGAGATTCTTTTTCCATCTGGCAAATTCGACTTTTTAAGGCATTCTTCTCCTCATTGCCCTTTTGGGCCTCCTTTGCCATTTGAGTTAGTCTATTTTTTAAGGTGTTGTTTTCCTCAGTCAGGCTGTTGACCCTCATTTCATACTTTTCCTGCATCCTTCTCATTTCTCTTTCCAATTTTTCCTCCACTTCTCTTATTTGATTTTTAAAGTCCTTCTTAAGGTCCTCTATGGCCTGCAACCCGCTCATGTTTTCCCCTGGGGCTTTTGGAGCAGGACTTCTGACCTCACAGTCCTTTTCCTGCTCTATGCCCCCAAAATAGGAGTCTAGGGTTTAATTTTTCTGTTTCCTTTGCCTTGGCATGTTGCCACTTAATTACTTGTCTTTTGGGCTTGTTGCCACACTATGGCTTTAAGGCCAGATAGAGGAATTTTCATCCCGAACTTGTGGGGCGCAACTTCCATTTCTGGCAAGCTGTAAACCCACCCATGACTTCCACCCTAGATCACAATACAGATCCAGGGAGGTTAAAACAAGAGCGATTACCCCACCCCCCCCAAGACTGATCGCTGGATCTCCCTACAATTTGCAGGCCAGGAGCTGGAGCTTCAGCTGCCTCTGAAAACTACAAAATGGCATGTCTCCTCAGTGGCTTCTAGCCCCCAGGGGAGGGAGCCGACGCATTCCCCAAATACCGGTCCCAAAGTCCATAGGACACTAACCTCTTACTTTGTCCTAGGCATGTCTATGTTGATAATTCTGGAGTTGCCACAGCTGCTGGTGTTCTGGGGTTCTTCCAGCCGGCTGCTGGCCCTGCTGCCCTGGGGCTAAAACCTCGGCTCACGCAGACCTGGGCTCGGCTTGGCGTTCTGCTTGCTGCCAGGTCCTAGACCGTTGAGCTGGTCCTTCCTGCAGGGCTGCTGGGCTGTTCTCAGTGGGAGGTTAGCTTCTCTGTGTCATTCTGTGGGTGCTGGGGCTCCAGAAGTTGTTCAAAGTCCCCTTTTACATAGTTTGGGGGGAATCTGGGGGCAGAGTGGCTTGGACAAGCTGTTTCTACTCCGCCATCTAGCATTGAGTTTTTCATGTACTAGCATTTGAATAATTATTGTTAGGTTACTTCATAATGCTGAAAAATAGATACTTTCCTTAAGACTCTCTTTACATAATCACCAAATGTAAATCAATCTAGTTTTATTAAAATTTTGTTTAGATCTTTATTTTTTTCCTCCTTTATCTTTCTGCATGATTTGTTCTAGGCTCCAAGAGGCACATTAAAATTAAAATATTATTATTTTAAATTTATTATTGATTTTATTTTTAAGCAAATATTTCCTGATTGTTAAAATGTTTAAGTTTGAAAGCTAGATAATGAGGGTATACAATAATTACTGCTCTTTACTTCCCTTCTTGATAATTTGCTTCTTACTTCAATGGAACATCAGATTATAGAATGATTCCAAGCCATTGTCTTCTTATAATTCAGTTAGAATAATCAAACTATGGGGCAGCTAGGTGGCACAGTGAATAGAGCACTGGCCCTGGAGTCAGGAAGACCTGAGTTGAAATCTGGCCTCAGACACCTGACATACTTAATAGCCATGTGACTTTGGGCAAGTCACTTAACCCCAGTTTGCCTCCAAAAAAGCAAAAAAAAAAAGAATAATCAAACTAGATATATTTCTTAATTTTCTTTTGTCTTGCACTTTTGAATTTCAAAGACTATGGCCAACTCCATTTTTTTTTTTCAAAAAATAACTTAGAAGTTAGCAGTTTTGTTAAAAGTCCATTTTAATTGATGGGCATTAATTGATATTTTTGATATACTTTTCAAAATAAGGTAGTTTTGGTGAACTATATTATAATCTTTCCTTATTTGTTCATGATGAGTAGTCATAGACATTTCTGATTAAATTTCTTTAAAATATGATCTTTTTCTTCCTGGTTACTTGTACTATTTTCTCTTTAACTTGGGATATCATAAGCTTAGCAATCACATTCCAGGAGAACAAAAAAATGGATTCCAGTGTGGTGTCAACCTTTGAATTCTATTGAGGCATATTTTATTTTTTGTCTTTAGTACTTATAGGCAATTTTCTTTTGTGATTTATTGAAATATGACATTCAGCTTTGCTCTTTCATAATGTTGAAATGATATTTCAGTAATAATGAATATCCCCATTTGTTGTTTGATTATCTTTCTGATTAATGGTTTCTAAGGAAATTGTTTTACATTTTAGATATTTCATTCTCGTTTTGCTATCCTTTGATTTTGATATTTGGTTGTATCATTTCATTTTTAGACTAAATCCCTCTATTTTTTTTTTTTTTTTTAGATTTTTCAATACCACTGGGAAAAAAAGGGAATGGAGAATAGCTTTTTTTTTCTTTTTTTTTAAAGGGGAAATAGTAAAGTTGGTTTTGAACTTGTGGAATCTGAGGTGCCAATAAGTCATTTAGGTAAAAATGTTCTGTATAAACTTGGAAATTTGCATCTAGATCATGGAAAAGAGGTCAAAGCTTAGTATTTTGGGGTTTGAGAGACAGACATAATGGTGATAGATGAAGTCATGAGAATAAATGAGAAGAGAGTCACGAACAAATCCTTACAGAACCATAATCATTCAAACATAGAAAAAGGATCATGAAAAGTGCACAGAGATATATTTAAGATATTTTAAAGATTTTCTATTCTTCACTGGGATTAAAAAATGAGTTGATATTATCCAATAGCCTAAAATCTCTGTTGATGCTCAATTGTCCACATCTTTTAAGTATTTTTTTTTCAAATCATTAGCGTTGTAGTCTTAGAAGTGAACTAAATACTGTCAGATAGACTAGGGAATTACTTCCCTAAAGGAGAAGACTCAGATATAGAGTCCAAAGGAAATAGATGGTACTGGAGGTCATTGATCCATGAAGAATGAAGTATTTTTTTTATACACCTTTTTATGCCACATATTGATAATTTAGATTAAAAAGTTGTACTTTTATGGAAATGAGAGAGAGGAGGCTTGAATTATCTAAATAAATTAATGAACAATTATCTTTACTTGCTTTGAGATAACCTGGGTATCATATAGTATCAATAATTTTCAGATGCCAGGGTAAGACATACCAGATTATCTCTTTAAAAATGGGCAAAGACATAGTTAACAATTGGGGAGCTCAGGGCAATAACCTCAAAAATTTTAAGACAAATTCAATTGTAAGGGGAGATCTCAGAGATAGATCAGTAAGATCTCAGAGAGAGACCTATGCCCTTAGGACTTGAGGCCCTGTGGTATAAAGGAATCTCAGGGACTCCAAAGGGAGGTTTAGTGTGTGGTATGGACAAAACAGAATAGGTCAGGGCCAAACTTACCAAGAAGATAAAAAGTACAATCTGGTAGATTTATACTTTAATCACTTATTTTAAAGACAAATTTTAAGAGAAATTAAAATTTTAGTGACTTATTTTTACCTTACATTCGTTTTTAATATTCCCCTCCTCCTCTTCTATCCAGCAAGTTTAACATTATAAGAAAGATAAAAAGGAATATTACAAATTATGTTGGCTAACTAGGCACTGATTTCAGTTGTTTTCATCTGTTGGAGGAATATAAAGTCTGTCAGTAGTTTCTAAAATCCATCATCATGTGGTCAAAATTTGGGATAAAGTCCTTTTCCCTCCATCCTAGTCAGATCCTTGAAAGGGGACATATTGTTTAAGTGAAAGGCAAGAAAATAGAGTGGAAACAAGACTGGCCTTTAAGTCAGGACAAAAGTTATAATTGTGCTCTTAGATAATTACTAACTGTGTAGTTGTGGGTAAATCACTTAACCCCTTAGAGTCTTAATTTTCTCATCTATAAAATGGGAAGAAAAAGTATTTTATTACCTCCTTCACAGGGTCATTATAAGGAATTTATAAACTTATTTTATAAACTTATAAATTTATAATTTATATACTTTATATCATTTATATAATTTATAAACTTATAAACTTTAAGTGCTAAGTATACATTACAAATATTTAAAAAAAGAAGGCAAATTCTCTGTGAAGACTTAATCTCCTTTTCTAAAATGACCATTTGTATAACACATTATTACAAAAAATAGTTTGGGCAGTGTCACAACTATCTGTCTGAAGCTTTTCAATAGGAAAAAATTCTCTTTGGTAATGAACGTGGCTTCCAGGAAATTCCCCTCTGAATATAGTCTATGTTTTTAATTTTATTTTGAAAAACAAATACTTTATAATGGCCAAAACATTTAAGTTTGAAAGATAGAGATAATGAGAATGTACAATAATTATTTCTTTCCACTCCCCCACCTCTACCAATGCTAATTTCCTTGTCACTTAAATGTAACTTCATATTGTCACAGTGATTCCAAGACAATGTCTTGGTGCAGGCTGATGGCAACAAAATGGATCTGTGATGGTGATGTCAAAATGATGTCAACGTAAGTCAATGTAGAAGATCTTACAATGAGAAGAAATATGTAATCTTCAGAAATTTGTTTAGGGAGAAATCAGGCTTTAAAGCTTGCTAAATTTTAGTCTTCTAATATTATATTCTACAGGTCTTCTGGTTCTTTCCTTCCTTCCTTGCTTCCTTGCTTGCTTCCTTCCTCCCTTCTTTCCTCCCTCCCTCCCTCCTAAAGATACCCAAGAATTTCAGTGTTCAGAAGGCATTTTCTCAGGATGAGAATTTACTTTCTCTCTAATAGGCAGTATACATCATATAGATATGTAGATATGCAATATCTACATATCCATATATGGATACAACAAATGCATATATGCCCACATATCTGTATCTGTGGATGTAGATATATGTATTTTTACACATACATTTGTATGCATATAAAGCTGAATTTCAAGGTAAAAGGAAGCAAAAAGCTGAGGGAGGTAACTTGATTATTCTGGTCTAGATCTGTGAATAACAATATTCCTACTTGGGCAAGTTCATACAAGAAATGGAAATCATTCCTTAAAATGGAGAAATGCCTTTGGTGGGAGAGGGTAGGAGAAAGTTTTTGGCAGTGCTATAGACTCTGTTCAAGTAGATGCCCTGTCCTCCAACCCTCCATCTCAAAATATGGAAGGGTTAAGACTATCCCAATTTACTGTAGTTCCTTCTCACTTCCACTGATGGACATTTGTATGGACCAACATTGTCTGCAGGCATCTGTTCATTTATAGTTGTTGATGGTGTCACATTCCCCATGTGGACAACCTGAATCCTTTATTAGGGTGTCTAGGTCCTTTTTCTTCTCTTCCCTAGGTTGGGGCTTCACCTACAGTCATTGTGAAAAGGGATAGGTGGATGCCCCTACTTATGTGCATCAGGACATATAAGGTATAGGGAAAAGGTAGCTAAGTTATGAGGTTTGTCTGGCCCCTCCCACTCCAGTGTCCAGCCCAGGGTCTGCTTGGTGTCCAGGGCCACTGATGTCCTGTGACACTTTCATGCTCAAAGATTCAGTGGCCTCAATAATCTCTCTGTCCCACAGGATACATATGTGGAAGCTGGGCAGTTCTTTACTTCCTCAAGGAGACACTTTTGTAGAATGGTCATTGTAAATGCAGCACTCTGGAAAAAAGCTCTTTTCTCCCCACCTTAGTTCTGCTCATGCCAAAAGCATCTTAGGAGATCCTAAATTTGAATAAACATTTAATCCAATCTTCTGATTTTACATATGAAAGATGAGTCCAAGAGATGTTGGATGGCTTGCTCAGCAACAGAATGGGATTGAAATCCATTTCCTCCAGGTCTTTATCTAAGGTCCTTTCCACTGTAGTATACTGCCTTAATTGAGAAATGATCTTCATCTATATTAACTTTTTTTTTGTATTGGAACACATACAATGAAGAAAATAGCTGTCTCATCTCCCCTTTTCCTTTGCCTCTGCTAGTATTAAACACTTGATTACTGTCTTCTTTGATCTTTTTTCCCCTATTTCACTGAAAACAGGACTGAGAGACTATGTTTACATGACAGTTCAAAAAGACTAAGCAAGTGGAAAACAAGTGGAATCATTCTGGTCATAAAAATATTTGAAATGTTTAATATTACTCTTGACCAAATTTCCCCATTTTCCTTTTCACTCTCTTCCTCTTCTTCTGCTCCCTAGAAATGAAGACTTTGAGCCATGTTAAGCCAGCTAGAGATGGCTTGAATATTTTTCTCTGCTCTACATATGCTCACGTGCTCAAGGTGATTGACAGAATTGGTTGGCTCGTGACATATTGTTTCTTAATAGGAACATCCCCTACCATGGGCCCAGAGTGAGTTCAAGTTTCCAGGTTATGACTTTAACTGCTGGAAAGGGGGAAAGTCTCTTCGAATTCTAAGAGAGTGTCACTGACTATGCAAAACTTAGCTCACAACATTGCAACAGTCTTCAAATCACATATCACAAGATTCCAACTTAATGCTTTGGGGGGAAAATATTCCTCAAAAAATGAATTCTTTTTTCTTATTTTCCATCCTCTGTCAGTGACATTTTTATAAATTTACACCCCAAAGGACATTCTCCCACTCTCAATAGCTATTTTGGTTGACTCTACTTTGGTTCTATTCTCAGTTGTGCCCTATTATTCCCCATTTTCTGCCTTTCAGCTTCCTCCAGGTTGACATTCCCAAATATTAGTATTTCTCCTTTCCATTTCTACAGTGACATCCACTTGAGTTGATTAATTTCCTCTTTCCCCCTTTCATTAGTTTTAAAAATCCATTTTAGTCACCCTTTTTGATGCATTTTAGTCACCCTTTCTAAGAACATGAGGATGAGTGAGATATGTATCAGAAGAAGGCATTAAACTAAGTAGTTCAAAAATAAATCAGTGTGCTTTTCAAGCACCTGAAGAGTGTTCTGGAAATAGTGTGATAATTATGTGGGCAGGGAACAGAGAACGTTTTAGTTGTATTGTTTATTCCTTGTGGAGAATTCATTGTACTTGGATCAACAGCATGGTGCAACAGGAGGAGTGCTGGTTTTGGAACAGGAAGAGCAGCAAAATGACTGCACATATATAACCTCTATTCAGTTGCTTACTGTCCCAGGGAAGGAGAGAGGGATGGAGAGAATTTGGAACTCAGAATTTTTTTTTTTGCTTTTTTTTGGAGGGCAATTGGGGTTAAGTAACTTGCCCAAGGTCACATAGCTAGGTTTTTTGTTTGTGTGTTAAGTGTCTGAGGCCGGATCTGAACTCAGGTCCTTCTGACTCCAGGGCTGGCGCTCTATTCACTGCTCGACCTAGCTGCCCTGATGAACTCAGAATTTTTTAAAAAAGAATCTTTAAAATTCTTTTTTATATGCAGTTAGAGAAAGTATCATTTAAAAAGATCTGCAAATTCTAGACTTTCTGCTTGGTCCCTTTGTGACTTTGGATAGACAGACAGACAGATAGATAGAGAGTTAGATGTCAGATAGAGATAGGAAGATCTGCATAGATAAATGAAAGATAAAGCATTTACTAAGTGCTTATATGTGTCAGGCACCATACTAAGTCTTGTGACTGTAAATACAAGCAAAAAAAAGATACTCCCTCAAGGAGCTTACATTCTCATGGAAGAAGACAACATATGAAAGGGATAAGTGAACTGCTTGGGAGGAGATATAAAAGTCCAGAGAATGAGGAACAGGGCTAGGAGAGAAGTGAGAATGAATGGCTTGGCACCTCTTGAAATAGTGGACTTGGTAGGGACTTACTAATCAAAGACAGGACTAGAGTAGGAGTGAAGGAATCTCCAAGGTGAAAACTCTATTGTTTGTTTGTTTTTTGGAGGGGGAAGGCAGGGTAATTGGGGTTAAGTGACTTGCCCAAGGTCATATGGCTGGTAAGTGTGTCAAGTGTCTGAGGCCAGATTGAAACTCAGGTCCTTCTGACTCCAGGGCCTTTTCTTTATTCACTACACCACCTAGCCTCCGGGGTGAAAACTCTGTTGAGGAGTCAGGAATAGAGACAAAAATGACAAATTCTGAGTTTTAGGTTTTTATCTGTAAAAACAAGAAGTTGAACTCATGGAGCTTTCAGCTTCTCCCAAGATCTTAGTCTATGATCTTATTGACAAATGTGGCTCTCTTTTTCTTTTTCTTTTTTTTTTTTTTTTTGCTTTTTGGAGGGCAGTTGGTGTAAAGTGACTAATCCAAAGTCACACAGCTAATTTTTGTGTTAAGTGTCTGAGGCCGGGATTTGAACTCAGATTCTCCTGATTCCAGGGCCACTGTGCCACCTAGCCATCCCAAATGTGGCTCTTTCTAAGAGATTACTCTGAATATGGTGACTGGGGACAAAATTAAGAAATGGATGGCTTGGTTTTTCCTTGGACAATCTAGTTTTCCTATTCCATGTCTCTCCCTTGCCAGTCTCTCCCCACTACTGAATTCTTCCTCTCCCCTTGCCAATTCATCAAGTGTTTTCTGTCTCCATATTTTTATTAAAGTCTGCTTTGAAACCCTTTGTTCCCATACAAGTATAAATAATTGCCATTCTGAAACTTCCATGCATCCATAATCTTATTAGTGAGGAAACTCACTTCTCTAGTACAGATTGCTACATTCCTTTTTACCTGTGAAATTTATGTTTGCAGCTTTTGAGAAATCCCTAATGGAGGTTGTACAAAAGGCCGTGGAATTGAGGAAATTGAGGCTCAACAGGGTTAAATTACTTTCCCAAGGTCACCTAAATGACAAGAGTTTGTATTTGAATTTTCTCTAGTTGTTTTACCATTTTGTGGAAACCCTTGAATTGTCAATCTGTTTATTCTTTATTCTCTCTGTGTGATCAACCCATCTCTCTCTCTCTCGTCATACTCATATTCTAGTGAAGCTTCAGGTGAGAATTTTGGGGTGGTTGATTGTCATCCCTGAAATGGCATCATGTTACCATTCACCTTAATAATTTTCGAGTACAATAAATCCAGTGTCTCAGAGAGTCAGATCTTATTTTGGTCATTACAGGGCAAACTGATCAGGGAGGTTAGGAGATCAGGGAAGCAGGGCTCAAATATAGGACATTTAAATAAAGGGAATAAAAGGCCCAAAGTGAATGCAACATGATAATAAAAGATATAGGCCAGTCCAAAGGTAAGTGTTCTCTGAAACTGTGCCAAGAGTTCAGATTGGGGGGCTCATCTTGCCCAGGCATTATTGTAGTCCCAGTGCCTGGAGCACACTCTCTCCCTATCTCTGCCTCCTAGATTCCTACCAATCTAAGTGTAAATCCTATCTCCAGCTGGGTGACTTTGATCAGTGATCCTTAACCATAGTGCCTTCCCTATAGGATTATAATCAATTTATTGTCATGGTCATATCTATCTCCAACTCTGTCTCCAATTTCTATATCCATATTTACCTAAGCTAAACCTGTGTCTACATCCAGACCTTCACCTTCACATACACCTATAACTATCTATATCTAAATTTATATTTATATATCTAATCTATCAGTTTAAGCATCACCATGTACATGAAACCTTTCTTTGGATTAATCTTTTATATATTCAGTGCATATTGTCCCCTCTGCCCCCAATACCAAGGTATGACCTCTGTGCGGGTTACAGCTTCTTGGAGCCACAGGGGAGAGTTGGGTGACAGGTGAACACCAAAGGTGGGTATGTATCCCTGAAAAGAGGCTCAGCAAGCCCCCACAGCAGAGGTACTAAACTAGGTTGAGGCCAACCTAGAGGCCTCAAACCCATCGGTGACTTGGGGGGATGTCTACCCCAAGCATGTGAAGACTGTCCCAAGCATAATGAGAAGATGAAAACAATTTGTTCCAATGGCTACGAAGGTTGCTGAAGTGGGCCTTTGGAGCTCTTAGAATGTGGTCAGACAGCTAAGACATCAAAGTTATCCTCTGTAACCCCAGACAATCTCTAGTCATCTTGATTTTTTCTTGTCACTGGACTTTCATGACTCTGGAAGAGACAGTGAGGTTATTGACTTTGTTCAACTCTGCTTCACTCAAATCCAATTCACTGGCAAATAAAGACAGAGATGTTATTGGTCTACTTCCAAAACAAAAAACAACCCCACCCCACACCCCCATGGAATGTAAGCTCCCTGAGAACAAAGATTGTTTTATCTTTTGTATTTGTATACCCCAGTACCTAGATTTCCTGGAACAAAATAGGAGGTTAATAACATTTGTTTGCCTGAATGAATTAGAGATTTCCAAAGGGTTGCTTTCTCTGAAAATAAGCTTCCAATCTCTGGAAGTTTTCTAAGAGAGGCTGGATTATCCCTTCCTGGTCTAGAATACTGCAGGATTCCTGGGTCAGCTCAAAACTGGACTAGATGAATTCTGATGTCCCATCCAATTTTGAGATTCTATGATCTTACGACAATCATGAGTTTACTGTACTGCAACCTTGGCCTGTTTAGGCTTAGTGAATGCATAAGCTATTCTCAGCAAATGTTGACCAGGTGGTGACTGTAGAATCATAGGCTCTGTGAGACTGTCACTTGACCAAATCATACAAGTAGTAGGTATCAGAGATTCGAGAACACTGGTTTTCTGCATTCAGAGTGATTGCTATTTTCATATATCGCTCTTCTCCATTTACCATTAAAAAATGTTTTGATCATTTCAGTGACATCAAGCCCCTCCATTCAAAACAGAAGTAAAAGATGAATGAAAATTGGTACTTACATTGAAAATGTACCCTAAGTTTTACCTCCTCGACTGTTATCTTGTCTAGCCACAATTTTCATTTAAGGTGGTCTTTTTATTCCTTTTGTAAGCTTGACCAAAAAGAAATTCAGAAAGGTCTGTGGTAAAATCTGATTTTTTT
Source organism: Gymnobelideus leadbeateri (assembly GCA_011680675.1). Taxonomy (NCBI): domain Eukaryota; kingdom Metazoa; phylum Chordata; class Mammalia; order Diprotodontia; family Petauridae; genus Gymnobelideus; species Gymnobelideus leadbeateri. Next base: position 13,309 of record WOXC01006385.1, on the reverse strand, counting down.
GTATGCTTGAAATTCAATTAGCAATTATTCAAATGTTCATCAGCATCTTTGTTCAGCTCCCCATGGTTCTTCCTTGTAATCTAAACCTGATGTCCAAAAAAAGGTGCCAGATTCTTATGTTCATTTTTCCCAGTGTGACAACAAATGATATCTATGCTTTGTTCTTTGCACAATATAATTTTAATGTGTCAAATGTAAATTTCTGTACAAGTAAATGGAGGAGACTTGTTATCATGGTCATTTTCAAAGAGCAGGCTGAATGGAAGTGATGTTTATTCTTTAGTTAACTGTCAGAGATTTAAACTCTCCTTGACATGGTGTCTGATCATCAAGGGGAAACATTTTTTGTAGTTTCCAAAATCTGAATGTGAAATTGCTAGCTTGGCCAACTTGGGTTACAGTTCTCTTCTGTATCATTCTGTGTGGTGAACAATCAGCCATCTATCTCCTCCTCCTACTTCCTTTGTGACTAGAGGTGGCCAGATATCTGAGGGTCCGATCCTGTTAACCCTGAAAGGAGTCCTGAATTAGGTTAGACTTATTCATGAATGACTACATGTAAGCTTACTTCAAAGCCTTGTGACATTGTTGGACAATGAAGAGGATCTGGGTTCAGGGTCCAGGGCTCCACTCCTTCCTCTGATCTCTCTGGGCTTAGTCTCCTTATCTGTAAAAAGAGTGCACTGGGCTACATGTCCTCTTAGGTCCCTTCCAGCTGTAAATCTATGTTGCGACATTCTGAATGATGAGCCCTTTGTGAACTCAGATGACAGCTTAGGAGATAGCTTTCATGAGATTCTGTGGCTGTAAAACTTATCTTTTCATAACTAAACTCCTTTGAATTTAGATATTGCCAAGCTAGTGCTGGAACCCATTCCAACTTAGTAGAATCCACTGGACTTTGCTTTGCCCTTCCTTAGACTCCTAGAATCCAGTCACCCTCATGATCTTTAGGGGAAGGTATATCAACTATGCAAGTGGAATAGCAGTTATCAAAGTAACCAAGACTCGACTAAAGGCTTTGTATGGAGTTGAGTTTTATGAAGCAATTATGGGTCAACCAAGGAAGTGGTGCCCTTCCGGTGTTGTGACTGGGCTTTCTAGCTCCTGCAACAGCTTGTTCTGAGATCTGTGATGACAAGAAAGGAATGGAATCCCCATGGACTGACAGTGTTCATCTCAAGTAATAGTAAATGACTGGGTTTTCATTTTCTCCCAGCTAAAAAGAATGTATTGGAGTAGATTTCTCTGTTACCATCTTGTACTGAATCTATAATCTTTGGTTATCTTATGACATAGATGAATCTATGTATATTATTTCACTGGTGAAAATAATCCCTCTATTGAGGCAGAATGCAATTCACCCATGGGTTGCTTGTTCAAATCCTACTACTATAAGACCTTCATAAGACAATCTACCCAATAAGTTAAAAGCTTTCTCCATGGTTTAAAAAAAAATAGGAGGATACTTGGTTATCTTTTATTTCTTATTTTCTATATTACCTACTTGTTTTCATATCATTGTCCTTGATGATATCTTTTATAACACTTCAAGTTCTAGTCATTTTCATAATATACTGTAGTTATTTTTTTGTCCTTTGCATTACTGTTCATTTTTATTCATTTGAGATTGTATTGTTGTAGACACATAGCATCTTTAAGAGAATGCTGATATTATAGAAATCAGCTTTTGTAGCAGTGAACAACTTTGAAAGTACCCAAATGGGAAATACAATTACCCAAATACAATATCTCAAATGTATTCTATCTCAGTTCTTTCATCTTTCCTAACTTTAAGCTATTGTTCAGAATGGAAGCAACACCTCTCCAAGGCTGTCCAACCTATTGTTACATTGATAAATTAAATCTTTTTAAGTTTTTCTATTATTAAATTCTATTATCAAATCATTTCTTTCTTGTTGCTTTTCATAATTTTAGCAACATGTGTTTTTCATCCATTTTGTTTTTCTAGTGTGGACAGTGGAAACCAATCAATAATTATGAACCAGAGAAAAGAAATGTCAACCTTTATCTCGCCCCCTGGCCCACATTTGTGAGTTGGAAATATGATCACTTTATTCTTCCAAGTTATCCTTTAATTACCAATAGATTAGTTTCTTTGGAAAAGTATCTCTCTAACTTTATTTTCCCCTAGGCTTCTTTGAGCAGTAACTTTGAAGTAAGATTTGCATTTGGAGAGAAATGCAAATTGAATCAAATCAATCTGCTTTGAACAACTTGGGCTGCCTCCTGCTTCTTAGTGAGACTGCCACTTTCCTTTTATTATTTAACATTGTTGCTATTATTTACACAGCTGTTCATAGAACTTTTTTTCCTTCTTGTTATTTTGGTGTTTTTTTCCCCCCAATCCTGTTTTGTCTGTGCAAATTTTGGATGGTGACAGTTTATATGCAGTCCCTGATTTAAAAGTGGAGTTGTCACCAGTTATTCTGAAGAGTTCCAAAAATAGAGGTTTTGTATACTTAGGAAAGCTCATTTGGAAGGTGGGGGGGACTTTGGAAAATAGGGCTTGAAAGACACAAAGTGCCTAACTTCTCCATCAGTCATTCAAAAGGTTGCTCCTGTCTGTCTGTATTTTTAATGTGAAGATAAAGTCGATTGAAAAGAATAGATCTCTTTTGTATTGATGCTATCTTCAAATAAGGACAGGAATACTTTGGTTTTCTAATTTACATATTTTGCAGTAATTTTACATTTTCCTTCAGTATACTTTTATCATCTAATCTTTTCATCCTCATTTCCAATGCACACAATATGCAGAAGTTAGAATTTTTTTTTAAAGAAGTCTTTTTGACTTGAGAATGCTCTGTACTGACCTGTACCAAATACTGAGATTGAAATCTTTTAAGCTATAAGCAACAGGAAGTGTCCAACTTTTTTTTTTTTACGAATTGACAAGTGACTTTGTTCATTCTGGAAAAAAACAGTGGTCACTGAATCTTCCATTTTATATCTTTTCTTGGGTAACAAGAGGGAGAGTTTGTTAAAGCAGATTGTTTGTTAAAGCAGAAGCTAGATTGTTTTGCCGCTTGGGTCTGCCTAGCCCAGGGCTGGGGAGGAAGCAGCCTTGAGACCATATGTGGTCCTCTAGGTCCTCAAGTGTATCCCTTTGACCAAATCCAAACTTCACGAAACAAATGACTGCACTTGAAGACCTAGAGAGCCATGTGTAGCCTTGAGGCTGCAGGTTTTCCACCCCTGGATTAGCCCCAAAATGAGGGAAATATGGGCAATTAATCCAATTCACAGAATTTCAGAACTGGAAAGGTTCATGCTAAGTTGCCCTCTAGCCTAACCAACATTTGAACAAAAAGGCCTTTTACAATAAACCCAACAAGAAATCATCTGACATTTGCTTTGAAGACTTCCATTGAGAAGGAACCCATGTCCTCCAGAGGCAGGTGATTCCATTCTGGGAAGAGCTCTAATTAATGCATTGCTTTACCTTACCTCAAATCTAAATTTGATTCTTTGTCATCGATGCCCAATAAAAAGTCACAATGGGGCATAATGAATAGAGCACTGACTTTTGAATTAGGGAGACCTGAGTGCTAATCCTGCCTCAGACACCTAATATATGTGTGACCCTGAGCAAGTCACTTAACCTGATTCAGCCTCATTTTCTTCATTTGTACCGTGAAGATGTGACGTAAAATTGCGCTGGATTTCCTTCCATTTTCCAGTTTATAATCTTGTGTTTTTTCTTCTGTTCTTTGAGATCAAACAGAATAAGTCTAAACCTTGTTCCTCATGTTAGCCCTTCAAATACTTGAAGATAGTGGTCATGTGTCCTAAGTCTTGTCTTCTGGAGCCTAAATGACCCTACTACCTTGAAGCAACATTCGTACAGCATGATCTCCTGGCCCTTTGCATTCAGGCTGCCCTCCTTTGGATACTGTTCAACTTTATCAATCTCTTTCCCAAGATATACCCAGTACAGAAGGCCAAATTGTTCCCTTCACAGAATGTGGTTCTTCCCATTTATCAAACTTGTGGGATAACTGTCAAATAATCTGCTCAGGGGTTGTATACATAGGCTGTGTCTGTTTATATCCACTACACAGTGGTTTGGCTAAAGTGGCTGTAGTTCTCACTCTTCAAACAGTTATTCTGTCCCTGCCCAGAAATGAATCTGCAGGAGACCAAAGAACCTGCCAATCAAAGCCAACTTAATCCATCTTCATATACTTTTTCCTCCATTATGACTTGAGTCTAATTATGAAGTTTTGCAAAAGTCCATAGGTTCTTAGCCAGAAGCCATATGATAGGGACATATTCTCAAAAATGTAAATTAAAGTTGTCTATCCAAACAGTCTTCAGAGGCAGCATAGTATAAAGAACAGAGCACTGGACATGGAATCAAGAATACCTATATTCAAATCCCACCTCGTAGACTTACTCGTCTTGTGACTCTAACTAGATCTCTTAACCTTTCTGTGCTTCAGTTTCCTTATCCACAAAAAGGAGAGGTTTAGATCTGATGCCCTCTAAGGTTCTATTCAACTATAAATCTATGATCACCAGAGTGGGCCTTTCCTACTGATTTTGGTAGGTATACAAATTGAGAAGATAGCATCCAAGAGATAAGACCAATAGAGCAGGCATAAAAATGGGAGAGAAGTTTAATAATAGTTGTGGGTTTAGTGAGGAATATGTGAATAGATCATAATTAGATGTTTCTCCCATGTATCTAAATGGGTTGAGAACTAACCAATTTAATACGTTTGACTCTACTAGGGATCATGGAGTTTTAGAGCTGGGAAAAAAATCCTAGGGTTCATCTATTGGCAGAGTACATCAATGGGTTATTCTTCCTGTGGTGTGTCTTAATCTGGGCAGCATAGTTTTTTTGTTTGTTTGTTTTTCACTCTGTTTCTCAGAAGAGGAGAAAGAGAGATAAATAAAGACCAATAAAGATCAGTAAGAGTGTTGAAATTAAAACCGGGTTTTCTTAAGTGCTATTTCTATTGCAAAGGAGAAGAAAAAGTGATTTTGAATCTACATATACAGGTTTACAGTAGTAGTAGTAGTAGTAGTATGTTGATTTCCCATCATCCCCCCTCACTTTGAACATGAAGTCTCCCAAGGTTGTATTCTATGTTCCCAAAAGCTTCAATCATACTTTCTAACATGATGATTTATAAGATCAGATCTACCCTACCAATCTAGCCCCAGAACTTCAGTCTCAAAATGCCACCTGTGTTTAGATGTCTCCGTCTGCATGATCTTCATTCACATAATCTTAGGCTCTAATTTCAAAGAGTCCAGCTTGGACCTAAATAAGCATCCCTTTTGCCACATACTGGACAAGTGGTTATCCAATCTTTGCTTGAAGATTTCCAGTGAGAGAGAACCCACTAGCTGACAGTGTAGCCAATTCCACTTGGGTATGGCTCAAATTATTAGAAAGATTTCCTTTTTGTCAAACCTAATTCTGGCCCACTGATCAGCTGCCCACTGTCCCTATTTCTGTACTCTGAGCTAAAGGAGAATAATTTGAACCTCTCTCTCACATGATAGCCCTACAAAGATTTGAAGAGAGCCATCAAGCTTTCCCTAACTCTTCTTTCCTCCAGGCTAAACATTTCCAGCTCTTCCAACTTGAGTTTCTAATATGACACTAAGATCAGTCCTGACACTAACCCAACTGCCCTCTTCTGTGGGCTCTTCAGGGAATCAATGTTCTCTCCAAAACGTAGGATCTCGAACTAAACACTTTTGTTCTGACCAGGACACAATATAGTAGGTCTATCCCCTTCCAATGCTGGGCACTAGGAATGTTCCTCTTAATGCAATCTATGATCACATCATTTGGGTTGCTATGTCGTACTACTGATGATCATTCAATCAATCAACATTGCTTAAGTGTCTACTATGTGTCAGGCTCGGTACTAAAGTATCAGGGATACAAAAAAGAGACAAAAGGCAGTCCCTGCTTTCACAGTCCCCTAAAATTCTCAGACTTTAAAAATAATTATGTAATTTATTATTATTATTATTTTAGTTAACACTGCTGAATGTTTATTTCTCTTTGTCCTTGTGAGGGCAATTGTTTTTAACCCAAGTATAAGTTCCAATTTAATTTCATCTAATTAACTTTAGATCAGAGTTTTATCCTGTTGGGATTCATTTTGGATCCTGACTCTGTCACAGAAGATTTTAGTCAGTTAATCAACTTAGCATTTATCAAACACTTATCATGTGTCAGGTACTGTGCTAAGGACTGAGGATACAATGGGAAGTAAAAATAGACCCTGATTTCAGGGAGTTCACATTGGAATGGGGGAAGAAGGCAAATGACAACATTGATGTACAAACAGGACTCTTTATATATTGAGGTGAGGAGGAGTTTTGGCAACAGGTCTTCAAATTGAGTTACATCCTAAGATTTGTTATTTTGTCATTGTGTATTTTCTCAGTTGGTCTGCAAATGTATTTTTTATGGTAAAATGATTATCATAAAAGTAACTGACATTTAGAAAATTATGAGATTTTTGAGACACTTTCCATATTTGATGTCATTTAAGCCTCCCAACAATCTTATGAGGGGTTATGTTCATTTGGCAGAAGAGGAAACTGAGGCTCTGTGAGTTTAAGTTCCTCACCCAGAACAACAAGTGAGTCTCTGAGGCAGGACTCAAAGCCTGGTCTCCCTGCCTTCTAGTCCATCATTTTATCTGCTATTTCATGCTGCATTTCAAAATGGGGTTCTGATATTAGAAAATGCTAGTTTTCAGCATCCCCCTGATTACATTCAACAAACATTAATTAAGCACCTATACCTTGTGGAAGGCACTGATCTAATAATCCTGTAAAAAATGGAAATGAGGTTAATATGGCATGATACATTCTTAATAAAGGGGTCCTTCCCAGTATCATTGCCTGCAGATTTATAGGATCATAGATATGGAGATAGAAAAGACCTCAGAGGTGAACCCTTTCATTTTACAGATAAGGAAACTGAGGCAACAGTTGACTAGGTGACTTGCCCAAATTCACACAGGTAATGAGTTCCAGAGATCTATATTATACAACATTATTTCCAAGTGATAGAAACTTAAAGAAATATGTAGAAAAAAAAAAGAGACAGAAAGAAAAAGAAGGCAAGAAGGAAGAAAGAAAAAGGAAGAAAGAAAGGAAGGAAAGAAGGAAGAAAGGAAGAGAGAAAGAGAAAAAAGAAGAGACAGCGAGAGAAAGAAAAGGAGAAATAAAGAAAGGGAGAAATGAAGGGAGAAAATGAAAGAAAGCTCAGAGATGGAATTTGACAAGTAGAAGACCTTTAATAACAGATAAGCAGTGATCCCATAATTAGCACATCCATCAGATAGGTGCAAATCACTCCTTCTAAGGACTTGAGATTTGTTCCCAAGTACTCTAAACATTTCCCTTCCAGTCTGAGGTATACCCTTATTTTATTTTGCCTCATGAATGACACTGCTCCTAAAATATGGACCTCGACCCAGCTCCTATATGAAGGATCACAAATTGTGAATTAGTGGAATCCAAATTAATAAGGTTTCCCTTTAAATATGTTAAACAGCACTATACATAACAGAAATAGCGGATTCCTAGTGATATACTATCATCTTCTACCTCTATTCATATTTAAATTCTGTAACTTTCCTATATAGATGATTTATTGTAGTTTGGGAAACGAAGTTATTAAAAGTAATTGGATTTGAAAGGCTTTAAAATTCATATTGTACCAGTCTGGCCCACATATAGTAGATCTTCATCTGGTACTTTTAAATGAGTAACAACTTTTGAAGACTATTTGCAGAAAATAGTTCTTCAATGCCCCAAACCTTATTACACTGGACAAATCGGAACAAGCAACCTATAAGCAGTATGGCCATAAAACAAAACTTTCAGAAGGAAAAAAAAGGTACAGGTAATGTTTCTTGAGATTGTATGTAAAATAACACTTCTAACTTTAGCTACTTAGGAAATCACATTTTTTGGCTTTAATTTCAAGTTGAAATGCTTTGGACGCTTCCTAATTTTTAGGCCTTCTTCTTGGCAAGAAACACTTTGGAAACATGCTACTTTCTACATCTACCTTTTGCAGTTTGGGTACATTTTTCAACTCTTCCACTTTTCTTGGGGGAATCCTAGCTTCTCTGTGTACTTTATGCCAAGAATCTAGATAAAAAGCAAAATTTCAATTGGTCACCCAGATGTTAAAAATACTGTGTAGGTGGTGCAATCAATTGATCAGTAGGTCTAAAGTCAGGAAGACTTGAATTCAAATCTGGCCTCAAACACTTATGAGCTGTATGACCCTGGGCAAATCACTTCACCCTGTTTGCCTCAGTTTCCCTCCCTATATAATGAGATGGAGAAGGAAATGGGAAACCACTCCAGTATGTTTGCCAAGAAAACTCCAAATGGGGTCACAGAGTTGATTATGACTGAACATGACCTAATGACAGTAACAGACTTATAGAATCATAAATTTAGAGCTAGGAGGATCAGAGATGTAGACCTGGAAGGGACTTTACAAGGTATTAAAGCCCATACCCTCAATTTACAAATGAGGAAACTAAGGCCCAGAGAGAATGTGACTTTTCCAGGATCATAGTGCTAGTAAGTATCCAAGGAAGGATTTGAACTAACCTTTTCCTGATCCCAATCAGCCTGTTATTCATTGTACCAGCTAACTACCTTAGAGGTCTTATAGCTCATCTAAATCTAGTTCTACCCCTTTATTTTACATATCAGGAAACTGAGGCAGAGAGAGAGAGAGAGAGAGAGAGAGAGAGAGGTAGATAGATCACTGGAGATCCAGGTAACTGGCAGAAGAGCAATTTGAATGCATGGTCTCTGAATCCAAATTTTGTATTTTGCTATCATATTGAATGCCAAACATACAAATCACCGTAATCATTTACTAAATTTTCATTGAATAGTGAGCAGAATCAGAAAAAAACAAAACACGTAGGTTAACGACCATGACAATGAAAAGAAAAAGATAATTGGGATAGTAAGTAAGCTCCAAATGAGGTCACAGAGTTGATTATGACTGAAAATGACCTAATGAAGAATTAAGAACACTGATCAATGGCAGCTTCGGTGAAATGCTAGATATACAGTCAGGAAATCCTGAGTTCGAACCCCACATCAGACATTTCTGAGCTGTGTGATCAAAGTGGCAATGATAATTACATGGACTTCCAGGTTGTTGTGAGGATAAAGTTAAATAAGATTTGTAAAATACTTTGGAAACCCCAAAGCACTATTTAAATACTCTCATTAGTACAATGACCAGGAATGCCCCCTGAAGAATGATGACAAAGCTCACTTTGCACCTGTTGGTTGAGAGGTGGGGAATGAGAAGCACTTTGTAGACAGCCCGAGTATTGATGTGTTTCCCTTGAATTTGCTCATTTGTTATAAGGGAGGGATTTGCTTTTGGGGGAGGGGGTATTGTAGGTGCAGGAGGTTGAGTAGTGGTAGCAACAGTAAAAGAAGAAAAAAAGAGCAGTAACAAAACATTTGAGAATACTCAAACCAGAAGAGTACAAAAGGTGACACAGCAGTAGGGCCATGTTAATACTATTGTGTTAATTGTGATTATGATTATGATTTTTTTTTTTGGTGAGGCAATCAGGGTTAAGTGACTTGCCCAGGGTCACACAGCTAGTTAGTATTAAATGTCAGGGGCTGGATTTGAATCAGGTCTTTCTGACTCCAGGGTCAGTGCTCTATCCATTGCACCAACTAGTTGCCCTTTATTGTGTTAAATTTAGCATAAAATTTGTACCCCACCTTTATTGTACAAGTTAAAATTTCACATGTGATCCCCTTTTTCTGTTCTTTGCATTTTGAAATATTCAAGCTTAAAGGGAATTAATTTCCATTGAGTCATTTTTGGTGGGAAAGATAGTGAAGTCAGGAAGAGCTGAGATGAGTGTCCTTGATGTCTGATGCATACTGTGTTACCCCAAGCAAGTCTCTGCAATTCTTGGTGACCTAGGCGATTCCTTAAATCTGTGAGTTACAGAGCAGATGCTGTTCTGCACTGATAGATCAAGAAATCAGAGTTCTGGTCCAAAGTCCATTGTATTCCTTGGTGACGATCAGAAATTTAATAGGAATTTCACATCCTTGTCTAAAACAGCCCTCCCCACTTGGTCAGCTGAACAACATTAGTTGTTCAATTGTGTCTAACTCTTCATGACCCCATATGGGGTTTTCTTGGCAAAGATTACTGCAGTGGTTTGTAAATTCCTTCTCCGCCTCATTTTACAGATGAGGGAACTGAGGCCAACAGGTTAAACAGGCTGCTCAGGGTTACACAGTCAGTAAATGTCTGATATGGGATTTGAACTTATTGAAGAAGAGTCTTCCCGCCTCCAGACCCCACACTCTATCCATGATGCTGCATTGTTGCCCCCAATCATCTTGAACATTTGGAAATGCTGGATTTGGAATCCTAGGACTTGAGTTTGATAATCTTGGCTAGGACATTTGACCTCTTTAGGACCCAGCTTCCTCATCTGTAAAATGGGAGGATGGCATGGCATGAGCTTCATTGTCCCTTCCAGATTTAAATGTCTGAGCCTATGAACATGATATTATGGATGCACTTGTAGAACCTTTGGCATCTTGATCAATGGCTCTCAACAACTCTTTAAAAAGTGACAGATAGAAAACGATCTGCTTGTTAAACACAACAGAATCTAGCCACATAGTGTACATTTCCAAAACCAGTATTTCATTTCTAAATAAACAGACGAAGAAAGAAGAGCAAAACCTCAGCCCTTCCATTTACTCGAATTATCAGAGATGCTACTGGGTTTATAAAGACAGTGTTAATTGGGGTGGAAAATTTGATTTTATGCTTCCTGGAAAACAATATGCAAGAGTTTGTTATTGCTTTTGTAAAGATCAGAAAACCTTACATAGACCTGGGGGTGGAGGGAAACAATCTCACCCAGGAATGCAAAACCTTTAGTAGCCTCCCGCTTCTTTTGGCACACTTTTGGGAAAGGAGAACTCATGATTATTTACATTGGCCCCTTTGCAATTTCTTTTAGGAATATCCACTAAACAGCTTTGGTTATTTTGTTTACTAAATAGATTTGTGTCAAAAAAATCACTGTTTATGTGATCGTGTGTGTGTGTGTGTGTGTGTGTGTGTGTGTGTGTGTGTGAGAGAGAGAGAGAGAGAGAGAGAGAGAGAGAGAGAGAGAGAGAGAGAGAGAGAGAGAGAAATGTCTTTTAATATTCACTTAGGGCAGAAATCACTTGTTGCAAGGTTTTCTTTCCCCAGTCAGATGAATCTGAAAGGTGAATTAGGATTATGTCTTCTGTTTCTGTGTCCTAAGCAGCATGGTCTAGTGGTGAAAGATCTAGGCTACACTATGAGCCAGAAAGACCTGGTTTCATGTGCCATGTCTGACACATACTGGTGGTATCACCCTGGACAAGTCACTTAATCTCTTAACTCTAAGCAACTCTTGAGACTAAAGTCAATGGAAAAACAGTTGCCAACCTGCTTTGGTAAAGACTTTCCTCACCCAGTAGTTTCCTAACTTAAGTCATAAGCTTTGTTCCTATCCCTTGTGTTTCTCATTGATGCCTCATAGCACCTAGCAGAGTTCAAATCATACCTAGCAATTATTTCACCTGAAGCAAACCCCTCAAACCACAGGCAGGTGGAACAGAGGACAGAGTAGGAGTTCACACTAGCAATCCACTTAATTGGTTCCTATTTTAACTGATTGTTCTTGTTAGGTGCCTCCTGAGCTCTGTTCTTTTTAAGCTGCTAAAAGACTGCAAGTAAGAAGTTCTACCGCCTTCCTGTCAGACTGCACCTGTTCTCCCTATGTTATGGCTCTGATAGACATTAAATCAATATTTTAAAATTTGTTGTTCGGTTGAAGAAAAGTACATTCACTTCTTTAGGAAATATGTACATAGTAGGGTGGCATGTGCAGTATGTAGAGGACTGGCCTTGGAATTAGAAAGAGCTGGGTTCAAATCCTGTCTGAGATGCAAACTAACTATGACTTGGGGCAAGTTACTTCACATGTCTGTGCCTGAGGCAAGTCTCTAGGAACTGCCCATTTTCTTTGGAGGCAGTTTCTAGACCGGGTGTTCCTCATGTCCATGAAATCATAGGCTTGAATGAGGAAAGATAAAGGATGGATGGAAGGAAGGAAGAAAGGAAGGAAGGGATGGAGGGAGGAAGGAAGAGAGGGAGGATGGGAAGAAGGAATGAAGAAACAAAAGGAGGAAGGAAGGACACATGACAGGAAGGAAGAAGGGAAGAAGGTGGGGAAGGAGGGAGAAATGAAGAGGAAAGGAAGGGAAGGAGGGAAGATGTGAAAAAGGAAGGAAGAGAGGGAAGGAGGAAGGAAAAAAAGAAGAAAAGAAGGATGGGAGGAAGGAAGAGAGGGAGTTAAGAAGGAAAAAAGAAAGGGAAGGAGAGAGGATGGAAAAAATAAAAAAGCAAAGGGAATGTATATGAGAAAACTTTCATCTCAGAAAGCCATAAGGATTCCCCTCTTCAACCTAAGGCATTCTCTCAATATACAGAAAAATAACAGTGGCAGCAGCAGCAACAACACAACAAAACAAAATCCAACAATACTGCCCCCCCAAAAAAACCAAACACAACAAAAAACCCTTCATGGACAATATTTCTGGTAGATTTCTTTTTTTTTCTTTTTGGAGGGCAGTTGGGGTTAAGTAACTTGCCCAAGGTTACACGACTAGGTTTTTGCTTGTGTGTGTTAAGTGTTTGAGGCCGGATCCGAACTCAGGTCCTTCTGACTCCAGGGCTGGTGCTCTACTCGCTGGGCTTCTGGTAGATTTCTTGTCCCTTGTCCAATACTCAGAGCAGGCACGACTTTATGCTACAAGATCTCATGTGTGCAGTGATAGAGCACAGATTACTGTCCTTGGGTCACAGATTTAGAGGCTCTCTTGAGAAAAAAAAGCGCCCAAGACAGTTTAATGTGTCTATTAACCTTTTCTCCATCACATCCTCAAGTCCAGAAAATTGACAACCGTGCCTGGTTTATTATAATTTGCCCATTTCCAAGGTATAAATGCTCAGACTGAAAGGATCAATCATCTCTCATAAGGCCATACAACCTGGCTCCAACACACCTGTGGTTGTAAGTGAACTTAAGGATCATCTGACCCAGTGATGTCAGACTCAAATAGAAAATATCCCTGCCAGCCCCATGTTGACTTAGAAAACCACAAATTAACATTATCTAGGCTGCACTGTGTGTGTACATATATAACATGTATGTATGCATGTATGTATGTATGT
>WOXC01006384.1:600000-1041715 GCA_011680675.1 Gymnobelideus leadbeateri | reverse complement strand
GACAGAGAGAGAGAGAGAGAGAGAGAGAGAGAGAGAGAGAGAGGGAGAGTGAGAGAGAGAGAGGGGGAGAGAGAGAGAGAGAGAGAGAGAGAGAGAGAGAGAGAGAGAGAGAGAGAGAGAGAGAGAGAGAGAGAAAGGGAGGGGAGAGAGAAGAGAGAAAACATGTGTGATTTTCTCCTTTGGCACTTTCTCCTGTGGTTTTCTGAAAGTCACAGAACAGAGACAGGGACAGGGACTCTACCTGCCTCCACTGATGCTATTCACACATTCATTCCTCAAACACCAACTGAAGGCCTTGGGAGGCACACAAAAATGAACCATCCATAATCCTAGCCTGAAAGGAGCTCCTGATTTAGTGGGGTGATCTGAGGGACAGACTCATGAGACAAGATCACAACTAGCAATAGGTTCTATAGGATGCCCACCAGGCTGGGCCTTCTACTGTTAGTAAGGAGGAGAGGAGTCCTAGCTGGGACAGAGTAGTGGGTGAATGTGTTTAATCTGACCATAGAGTGAAAAAAAATTCCCCAAACTCCGTCCGAACAAGCCTTTTGGGTGTTTCCTGGCATGAAGCCCAGAGAGGCTGAGGGACCTGCCCTAAATCTCACCACAAGTCATAGCTCCCACCCCACCATCACCTTTCACTTTCCCACATCCTGATTGGCCTGAGTAGAGGCAAACAATGTAATTTTCTTTTCTTTCTGCTGGGATCCCAGGCAGAGGACAGAGAGTATAGTTGACCCTGGGTATAGTTGTTTCAAGAGACAGAGTTCCTTGTCTCCTCTGGACTTGTGGGAGAAGGCAAGGGGGCACATGATTGCAAAGGTATTCCCCATCCTTCATTGTGGTTGCTGTCAAGTTGCTGTTTGCTGTTGTTCATCCTTTATTCTCCAAGAAGACCTATGACATTGGTAGCCTGGGATAAAGCAGGGTTCACACTATGCTAGTTAAAGCTCTGGGCATGCACCTTTCTGGGTAGACTCTGGCAAGGACCAGAATTGTTGAGAGAGAGTAATTCCTGGTGGGGTCATCTGCTGTCTGCTGCCTAAGACTGATTCCTCTGACCTTTCTCTAGCTCCTTGTCAGAGGGGGCTTCTCCCTTTGGGGGAACTTGTCCCAGATATCTGCCTCAGAATTGTTGTTCCTTATCTTCGTCTACTTGCTCCTTTCCAGAGCTGGGAGGACAAGGTACCAATTAGTTCATTTGCCAGTTTAATTAGGTAGGAAGGTAAGGAAATTATATTCCTTTACTCTAGAGCTTCCCTACCAGGCCAGGAATAGGGTGAGGGGGTGGGGAAGCCAGCCAGTTCTGAGTCATGGGCTCCCTTTTCCCCTTGGCCCTCATGCAGCTACATCCCAGGCCCAAGGATTGAGGCAGGGATAGCAGCTACTAGGACTCCAGAATTCCTTGAACCCAACTTGGGGCCTCTGGGAACTGGAGCATGATGGGAAAGAGTTTAGTTGAATTTCTCCTCTCCCCCCACCCAATCTTGGCTGCCTCTGACTTTTATTTCTCCCTCCCTTTGTCTTGTTCTATATCTGTTTCTCTGACTTCTTATCTCTGACTCATACCCTGTCCCTGGGTTGTTTCTCTTTTTCTCCAGCCCTGTGGCCCTCTCTGTCTCTGTGTTTCACTTACTGTCTCTCTGACTCTGTGCCTCTGGGGTGTCCCCCCTCCTTGTTATGTCTCTGTCTCGGTTCCAGATAAGCCCCTCGGGGGGCCAGGAGGTCTGGCTATTATCCTGGGGAGCTTGGTGTGCTTAGCAGTCGCTGTGGCACTCTTCCTGTTCTACAGGCTCCAGCCCAAGAGTCAGCCAGAGATGGACAGCGACCTGTGAGTTCTACCTGGGGGGCACCCCTCCCCCTCCTCCAGCCTTCAAATCCATGCTGACCCAAGTCCACACACTGCCCCTGCCCCCCAAAGCACGCCCCCTCTGCCCTCATTCTTCCCACCCCCTCCTCAGCCTGGACATTGCCAGCTCCAAATGGCCAGGAGAGCCCTCCTTAACAACTTCCATGAGGACTGAGGACAGTAATAACAGCTGGGGCTTGAATAACTTTTTAAACTTTCAATGTACTTTTCACATCTATTAGCTTATGTTATCCTCAGAATAATTTGGCATGGTAGGTATTATTGTACCCATTTCATGGGTGAAGAAACTGAGCTCTAGGAAGATTTAGTAGCCTGAGGAGGTTATCTCCTACTTCCCCCAGACTCACATTCTCCCTGCCTACTGGCTCATTCCTCATGGATCTTCCACCTCCCCCCATTCCTGGAAAGTCCTGAGAGGGCAGGGGTGGGCTTTGTACCAATATGAAGAGGCAGCACATGTCTCCCATGGAGAGTCAGGCCTCCAGGGTCCCATCTCCCATCAGTAGAAGTGCATGGAACCCTTGCCTAAGCCTTGCTGGTTGGTATGTTGCCCTGGAGTCAGAGGAGGGAGACAGGTACTAAACAGGTCCAGCAAGGATGGCTAGCACTTTATTTTCACACCCACAGATCAGACCCGCCCACCTCCCACAAGGCTTCACCACCCACCGACAGGAATCAAGAGATGAAGAACCACGTGACAACAAACGATATTCAGGTGTGTTTTCTGGAAGTAAGGTGAGATGTGAGAGTGCTGGTATCCATCCTAAGGCTGATGGGAGCAGAGAGGGCACCTTCAGGGTAGCCACTCCCCCACCTAGGATTGTGCTGGAGGTCTTCCTGGGAAAGTAGTCCCATCCTCAGAATTCTGGCCACAGGTCAATGAATTGCCAGGGGCTCAGGCCACTGCTGCTCCATGCATTACCCCCACCATCCCCCTCCAAAGAAAAGTATAGACTCTAAAGGTCCCAGGACCCTGGGGTGAGGGATGGGGAGAGGATATCCCCCATCCATATCCTCGTATATTCTGCCCCATCACATTCCCCCCTTTCTCTCCAGATTCTCCACCTAGATCATGTAGAATGAGAACAGCCAGAGATGGAACAGAACCCCCCTACCCCTCCTGCAGACCCTTACTATGACCTGACTGACCCTGACACCTTGATTTTTTCCGAAGAACTGGTAAGGAGAGGCAGGCCCCAGGGCAACCCCCACCCACCCACCCATCCAGAACCTACAGGGCCATCCTCCTCCTTGAAGCTGGTCCTCAGCCCAGCTTCCTAGATCTCTTAAGGCAAGAAGTGAAAATAATACCTGCTGTCAGAGAAGGCCCAAAGGACAAGGAAGGCAGAGAGTGGGAATGTCACGAAGCAGGTTGAGAAAAAAATACCCATCTCTTTCTATGGGTGAATAATTTTGGTGTTCTCCTGATGACTCTAGATGAGAGGTTCTTAATCTTTTCTGTGTCAACCCCTTTGGAGTTCGATGAAGCTTTCAGACCTCTCAGAATAATAGGGATTCATATCCTATAGTCATAACTGAAAGAAATGCTAAATTTCAGTTAGAAGTTAGTGAAAATAAAGATGTAATATTTTTTTTTCCTTATCCACACTCAAGAACCCCCTAAAAATCTATCCACAGACCCAAGTTAAGGACCCTTGGTCTAGAGTGTTTGTGTTATTCACTTGTAACACAAGATTTTGAGGGAGACCACTCCCCTAGGGATACCTTGCTGGCTGAGTATCTTAGGTAGGCAACTGATATAATGGCAAGGATCCTAAAATTAAGTCAAGAACTCTGGGGTCAAGGGCCAGCTTTGCTCCTGATCAGCTTTGTGCCTTTGGACAAGGTATTTCTCCCCCAGACCTTAGTAAAAGTTAGAATAGAGAGGGCAGCTAGGTGGTGCAGTGAATAGAGCACCAGCCCTGGAGTAAGGAGGACCTAAGTTCAAATCTGGCCTCAGACACATAACACTTACTAGTGTGTGGCAAATCACTTAACCCCAACTGCCCTCCAAAAAAGCAAAAACAAACAAACAAAAAGAAAGTTAGAATAGATAAGTCAATCAATCCACAAGCATTGATTAAGCACCCACTTACTAAAAATGAAACAATCCTGCCTCAAGATGTTTACAGTATATTAGAGGATCCAGCACATACATATGTAAGTATAATAAGGGAACTGTATAATAGGGGAATAGATTGGAACCCTACTGCCTCTTTTAGGGCAGGACAGGAAGGCTAGCCTATGAGTGAACTTGTCAAAGGCAAGCTAGGGGAGAGAGAGATGGTTTCTTTGGGGGTTCCTCAAACCTGGGGGAAGAAAGACACAGGGTGCCTTCAAGCTCTAACAGCCCATCTGTGAAGAGACTAAAAGTTCTCCCAGAAAAGAAAAAAGCTCCATGTTCTGTAGACTCAGCAAATCCATGCTTTTTTGGACTTGTTTGGGTAACACATGTCAGAGACTTGCATCATCTGAATCCACTTCAGGAGATTTTCTCATTCCTCTTGGTTTATGGCCTCCACCCCAGGAAACCAGGGGAAAATATGTGTCCTGGCGGGGGGGAATCAGGCCTCAAGGCCACATGTGGCCCTCTAGGTCCTCAAGCTTCACCCTTTGACTGAATCCAAACTTCACAGAACAAATCCCCTTGATAAAAGGATTTGTTCAGTAAAACTTGGACTGAGTCAAAAAGCCACACCCAAGGACCTAGAAGGCCACATGTGGCCGTGAAGCCCCAGGTTCCCCACCTCTGGGGTATCCTGAACTTCACCCCCAGGATTCTCACAGGTGAGAGCTCAGTTTATAATATTGGAGGAAAATTGTATTAAAATAATAATAACAATAACAAAAGAGAATAAAACCAAGGTCCTCAAATGAGGGACTCTTGATTGCAAAGATTTATGTAAATGTCCAAAGTCACTTAGGCTTCCTAATCTGAGGAGATGATATAGTAAAGACCCGCCCTCCCCTCCTGAGTTCTGCCTCCACTGCCTTCTGCTAGCCCCTGCCACCTCCCTGGTGCCACCTCCCTGGTGCTAGCAGAAGGCAGTGGACAGACTGTAGAATCCTTTTTCTTGCCTTTCCTGAAAAGTTGCATGTATTGGGGGAGAACCACAAGGAACAGCACTGAGCAGGAGGAAGAACCCTTCCCATTGCCCCTAGACGGGCAGAGCGATCTGGACAAAAGCCCCTGGCTCCTCTTCTGCTCTGGAAGCGCCAAGAGCTTTCTCCCCGCTTTCTTTTCATTTCTTTGCTCATACTCTGTCAGTTACCACACCCGTTTTATTGTCATTCATTCACCCTAGGCTCTGGGCAGGGTACAGGGGGAGGTAGAAGGAGGGGAAGAACTTCTAGAGAAGGTCCTAAAGACCTAAATTCAAATCCAGCCTCAGGTACTTATTAGCTATATGACTCTGGGAAAGTCACTTCACCTCTGCTATAAAATGGGGATAATAAAAGCATGTAATAAGGTATGCCTGGAACGAAGTAAGTGCTGTATAAATGTTAGTTATTAGTATTTCCCATTGCCTAGTGAAGTTCTTGAAAAACTCAAGCATTTGCTTTGGCTGACTAAGGGATGAGGGGAGAATGCACCTATCCCGTAGAGTCCAGGGGCGGGTTGTGGTGATGGCAATGTGGTCACCTTAGTGGCAGGAAACCCCAGACTATTTCTGGAGTGCAGGGACTTTTATTAGAGAGAAGTGAAAATCTCAGAAGCATAGATCCTAGAGTTGTAAGTGACCTTAGAGAAGCCTGACTCTGCCCTGGGAGTTACCCAGCTCAAAGGTTCCCATGATCTGCTCTCGATCTCCTCACCACCTTCCTGTATTATGTCCCCCCTCTCCCACCTCCCAACAGTTAAGCCAACAGACTTCTGGCAATCCAGCCATGGTCCTCTTTTCACCTGGCCCGGCTCCCTGGAGGCCGAGCAGGCCCAGGCCCAGCTGAACGACTGCCATCCCTGCCCATCTTCCTCTCCTTTCAGTGGATACCAGGATGTGGGGTGGTGCCCACACGATGCCAGCACTGAGACCCCAGCCAAGCCGCCTGGGCCCAGAGATAATGTATCATCTCCTGGCAATAGTGGGCAAGATAGGCTTTTCATGTCCCTGATAATGGCACATCTGTCCATCTCTGCCCCAAGATGCCAATGTTTACACATCCTGAGGCGCCAGGTCCTGCCTGCCTGCCTTCCTTCAGGGAGTCTTTACCTTGTTCCCAGGGCATTGAGCTCAGACAAATGAGCTCATAGTCCATAATCCATCTCTGCCCCAGGGGAAAGCAACACCATTGACCATTCTCCTCTCCTAGTAACTTGGAAATAAGTCTAAATTCTCTGACTGAAATGCTGCATCATGCTCCTCATTAAGAAGCCCTGTTGTGCCCCTTGACATCTCCACAGCTAGCCAATCCCTCCAGGGTCATAGGCTTTTAGAGCTGGAACGGACCTCGGAGGTCACTCCTTTTTGACAGATGAGAGACCTGAGGCACACAGTGGTAGCTTGCCCAGGGTCACACAGATAATGAGTGTCTGAGACAGAATTTGAGCCCACTGTCTCCTGACTTCAAGTCCACTGTCCTACCCACCATGCCACACTGTCTCATAGTAAATATTACCTGCCTAGATTGTGCTACCCCCTGTTCTGAGTGGAAGCTATCCTGTCCCCTGTCTACACTGTCAGCCCAGACAGAAGGAAGCTAGAACTTCTTTCCTGATTCAAAGCTTTAACTTATTATTACCCAGCAGATGAAAGGTGCAAGAAGGATCCAAAGATCAGAATCAAGTTGACAATTCACAGCAACCTGGGGCCCTACTTTAGTCCTCATTCCTACCCTAGCCTAGTCAATGTTCTCTTGTAACCCCTAACTATTTTTTTTGTTGTTGTTCAATTGTTTCTATCTTGCCTGACTTTTTGTGACCGTTTGAGGTTTTCTTGGCAAAGATACTGGGGTGGTTTGCCATTTCCTTCTCCAGCTCATTTTACAAATGAGGACACTGAGGCAAACAAGATAAAAGGACTTGGACAGGGTCACACAGCTAGTAAGCATCTGCGGGCAGATTTGAACTCAGGTCTCCCTGACTCCAGGCTCCATGATTTATCCACTGTGCCATCTATCTGTCCTCCTAACCATCTTGGGTGGGAATAACAGAGTCAGAGAACCTCAAAATGGGAAGGAACCTCAGAGTCCAGCTAGTCCCACCTATACCTGACCAGGCTTCCTCTCTATGGCATACCCAGTAAGTGTCAGTCCAGTCCTTGCTTGAATTCTTGCAAGAAGACTAAGGCACTAAGCATAACTGGGCTCATTAGACCTGTGAAGGAGCCAGTCTAGGGGTAGTTGTTCAATTAATTGAAAATTGAGTGCCTACCCCGTGCCACACATTGTGCTAGGTCCTACAAAACAACCATAGCCCTTGCTCTCTAGGGGCTGGCAAGGTGGGGGGGGGGGGGTGGAAACATGAATATAGAAAAGCAAGTAGAAACTCTCTCTAAAACAGCTGCAAAGTAATCAAGGCAATCCAAGATGAGCATTAATGAGAGTAGAGAGAGGAGATCAAGAAAGGCTGGATATGGGACAAATCTCTTGAGATTTGAGAGGATTCAGGGTTTGTTTCTAAGAGGCAAAGGTGAGTCACGGTGAATTCAGAGGGAAAAAAGAAAGAAGGAGGGAGTGAAGGAAGAGAGGAAGGAAGGAGGGAAGGACAGAAAGGAGATAGGGAAAGAAGCAAGGAAGAGAGGAAGGAAGGAGGGAAGGAAGGACAGAAAGGGAGGGAGGAAGGAAAGAAGGAAGAAAGGAAGGAAGGAAGGAAGGGAGGAAGAAGGAAGGGAGGAAGGAAGGACAGAAAGGGAGGAAGGAAGGAAAGAAGAAAGGAAGGAAGGAAGGAAGGAGGGAGGGAAGGTAGGGGAGGAAGGAAGAAGGAAGGCAGGAAGGACAGAAAGGGAGGAAGGAAGGAAGGAAGGAAGGAAGGAAGGGAGGAAGGAAGGAAAGAAGGAAGGAGGGAAGGTAGGGGAGGAAGGAGGGAAACACGCCCATAACAGCATCATAGCATTGCAGCTTTCATGCTCCTGGGGAGCCTGGAGATCATCTAGCTCAACCCTTTCATTCTGCAAGTGACAAAGCTGAGACCTAGAGACTCAAGGAGCCAATTCAGGCCCCACAGATAGTAAATGATGGTACAGCCACATAATCTTCGAATGCTGAGAGATTAGTCTAGCCCCCTAAGCACTTCCTCTAGCCATAGGAGCTTGTGTCTGCATGTGCACATGTGTGTACACATACTCATACCCATTTCATGGCTGATGAAACTGAGGCCTAGAATGGTGAAATGACTTGCTCATAGTCACACAGCCAGTCAGTCACTGTGCTAGCAATCAGGATATGAAGTAAGGAACCCTGCCTTCCTTCTCCCTACCTTTTCACATCTGGATTATCCATATAGCAGTGTTTTAGGAGGCATGGATGTGTCCTTGTCCCTCCAGGAAGCCAGTCATAGATAATAATATTTATCTAGTGGCTACTATGTTCCAGGCATTTTACAAATATTATCTCATTTTATCTTCCAAACAACTCAGGAAAATATGTGGTGCTGTAATTACTATTTTACAGTTGGGGAAACTGAGGCAAAAACAAGTTAAGTGACTTGACTAAGGTCACATGGCTAGTAAATGTCTGAGGCCAGATTTGAACTCAAGTCTATCCTGACTCCAAGTCTAGCACTCTATCCACTGAGTCATCTAGTTGGGTATATACACCATATGCTGGTACTTATGGACAATCAGAACCCAATAATTTTGTATGGGGAAGACTTGACCCCCAGGTTGGGGTGAATTTCAGTGGCCCACCTTCCCTGGGTAAACTGAGGCATTGTGGTCCAGGGCAGGGGTGTCAAGCTCAAATCGAAATGGGGTCACTAAACAGAACACAAGATTCCCTATGGGCTGCAGATTGACTTAGAAAAATCACATGTTTTATATTTCCTTTTTTTATTAATGCATCAACACATTAAAATCAGTTAGGGACTACAGTTTAATTTTGTTTGGGCTGCTCTCTGTAGTGCTGTGGGGCCACATGTTTGACACCTCTGGTCCTGAGGATCTGGTGTTGGAGAACCTGGGTCCAAAGTCAATAAATACTCACTATACTTGTTTCAGCTCTGAGTCTATGAGACTGTGAAGGCTCTAGCTCTTTGTAAGTAGTATGAGCGTAAATATGGCATGTCTGTCAAACAAACAGGGCAATTGCCTTTTAGTTCGTAAAGTGGCATATTCACTTTTTAAAAAAACAAACTATACACGAGAGAAGTTGATAGTTTCACGTACAATCCTCTTCATTGTTCTTCTTTGTATTATTGGAATGGTTGTATTTGTGATGATTATTAAATGCTTAATTAAAAAACATTTTTAAAAAGGAAAAAAAAGATGGCATGTGAGATAAGTTGTAGTGTGTATCTGGGAGGCATCCTAGATATCATAGGATCATAGGATCCTAGAATGCCTGAGCTGGAAAGAATGTTAGGAGTCATCCAGCCCTGTTCACTCTTTTTTTTTTTTTTTTTTTGGCTTTTTGGAGGACATTTGGGGTTAAGTGACTTGCCCAAGGTCACACGGCTAGTAAGTGTTAAGTGTCTGAGCCCAACTTGAACTCAGGTCCTCCTGACTCCAGGGCTGGTGGCCTATTCACTGTGCCACCTAGCCAATTCACCCCATCCCCTTTTTTTACAAGTGAGGAGACTGGGGCCCCAAGAAGAGAAGTGACATGCTCAAGGTCACACAGTATTATTGACTGAGGCAAGATTCAAACTCCGGCCTAGGGAGTCCCACTCTCGGGTTTTTTCACCTGCAGAGCTAGCTGGTTGGTAGCCAAATAAGGACTAGAACTGACATCCCACAACTCCCCATCAGGCAGTCTCGGCAAGGGGAGCGAGAAAGGAAGCACCAGTGTTGTCGAAAGCAATGTAATTCCTTTTGGTTTACAGAGCAATTACCGGGGCTGGGAGCTGATGATTTATCCACAACACTTGGGCTTGTTGGCAGCGTAGCTTGTATACAAGACATATTATTGATGTTGTCATCAATTCTCCTTCCCAACAAGCAGAGAGAGTGAGCCAGGCTGAAACCCAGCACTGCTCAGAATGGCAAGGCCCTGGGAAGGCAGGTGGGATATCTTCCCCTAGACTGCCAGCCCTAGGCAGAGGTGATGCTCCCTCACCTCCTGCTTCTCCCCAGAGCTCCCCTCTTCCCACAGGGGCCAAAGGGAAGCTGCCATTTATACAGCGCAGAGGATCGTGGGTTTCTAACCCTCATTTCACATATGAGGAAACCAAGGCCTAGATAAGGATGTCCAGGGCATCACAGGTAGTAAAGAGCAGAGCTGGGATTTAAACGCAGGG
This sequence comes from Gymnobelideus leadbeateri, assembly GCA_011680675.1. Taxonomy (NCBI): domain Eukaryota; kingdom Metazoa; phylum Chordata; class Mammalia; order Diprotodontia; family Petauridae; genus Gymnobelideus; species Gymnobelideus leadbeateri. The sequence goes on along the minus strand of WOXC01006384.1, from coordinate 1,031,450 downwards.
CCTCTGACTCCAAAATCACTTCCCTTCTCATTCTACTCCTACTACAAGCCAGTGTTTTCCAACCAGATTTGTAGGACCATAGATCTAAAACTAGAGAGACTTCAGAGGCTGTCTAACCCAGCCCCCCATTTTACAGACAGGCCCCAGGAGGGAAAGCGTCCATAGTCACATAATAGGAAACAAGCATTTATTAACCACCTACTAGGTACTAAGCACTTTACAACTATTATCTCATTTGACCCTTACAACAGCCTTGAGAAGTAGATAATGTTATTATTCCCATCTTACAGATGAGGAAACTGAGGCAAACAGAGGTAAAATGACTTTCCCAGGGTCACACAGTGTCTGAGATCAGATTTGAACATTTGAGATCAGATTTAATGAGCACTGAATTCAGTCAGAGGGCTTGAGTTCAAGCCCAGGCTCTGTTACCTGCTAGTCTTCTAGACTCCAGGCTAAATGCTCTAGGGATGGAATCTTAATATTTAAGATGCTTTAGGGATGGAATCTGAAGCCAGGTGCCATGACTCCAGGGCTCTTGCTCTTTCTACAGCACCACACTAATTGTCCTAAGAAGAACAATCTTAATTCCCAGGCTTGGAATTCTCTCCCTCCTTATTTCTGTGTTCTGGTTTCCTTGGCTTCCTTCAAGTCTCAGTTAAAATCCATCCTTGTGCAAGGAGCCTTTTCCAGGCCCCCTTAATGTGAGTACTTTCTGAGGTTGGTTATCTCTAACTTGCCCTGTTGTTTCATTCAGCTGTTTGCATATCCCGCCCCGCCCCCCCAAGAATGTAAATTCCTTGAGGACAGGGATTATTTCTGCCTTTCTTTTGCATCCCCAGGATTTAGCACGGTGCCTGGCATTTTGTTGTTGTTCAGTCATGTCTGTCTTGGTGTGACCCCATGGGGTTTTCTTGGCAAAGACACAGGAGTAGTTCACCTTTTTCTTTAACAATGTGTCCCCATTTTACAGATGAGGAACTGAGGCAAATAGGAATTAAATGGCTTGTCGAGGGTCACACAGATAGTGTCTGGGGTCAGATTTGAACTCAGACCTATTTATCTCCAGACCTAGTGTTCTACCCACTGCACCACCTAGCTGCCCCTAAGAGTCTAGCACTTAATAAGCATTTAATAATGCTTTTTTTTTTCTTTTTGCAGGGGGGAAGGCAGGGCAATTGGAGTTAAGTGACTTGCCCAAGGCCACACAGTTAGTAAGTGTTAAATGTCTGAGGCTGGATTTGAACTCAGGTCCTCCTGACTTCAGGGCCGGTTCTCTATCCACTGCACCACCTAGCTGCCCCTAATAATGCTTTTTGACTGACTAATCTACTGACCTAAATAAGGCTGAACCTCCTTCACTGGAGTAGAGTAGCTATGATAGGGGCAGCCCTACCTAGAGACTGGAGACTGAAGGCAGCCTACCCTGGAAGAGCCTAGTACTGCATCAATGGTCAGACAGCAGCAGGGACAAGAGCTACAGGGTTCCTCTTCAGGATGCACAGAATTGTTTTCTTCTAGGGGAGAATTTGGGATGAGCCTCCCCTAGAGCATCCTTGACCTTAGAAACAGTCTTCCAAGATCAGGTGCCAAAGTGCATGTCTGGTCTCCTGCTAGACTGAAACCCAGCCAAGACCTCAATGGTGGCCTAGAAGAGTGCCCTGCACTGGGAATCTGAAGACAGAGATGTGACTCCTGGCTCTGGGCTTATACTCATTTGTGTAACTTAGTCCTCTGTTACCTCCTGCAAAGGAGATGAGGCTAGGGTCCCTAAGGTATCTTGCAGCTTGAAATTTCTGAGTATGAATATTCAATCCAATTTTATTTATTAACAATTATTCAATTAATAAATAATTATTTTTTCTTATTTATCTATTTCTTATTATTTATAATCCAATCCATTTATTAAGTGTCTACTATGTACAAAAACACTGGGCTAGATTGAGGTGAGGGACTCAAGAGGCTGAATTAGACATGCTTTTTGGACTTGGCCAATGTGGGAATTTGTTTTGCTTGCTTGACTGACATATTTGTCCTGTATTTGTTTTGTTTTTGTTTGCCTAATGAGGGGCTATAGGAGGAAGAGATGCTTGTTAATTGAAAAAAAATTTTAAAGACACAATGCTTAGGTATTGGTGATTTAGTGATTTAAAAAAATACAGTTATTACATTGAAGGAAAGTATGGTTTAATGAGCACTGAATTCAGTCAGAGGGCTTGAGTTCAAGCCCAGGCTCTGTTACCTGCTAGCTGAGTGACTTTTGGCAAGTCATCATGCCCCACCCTTTGGACCTCAGTTTCCTTATCTGTAAAACAAAGTAGTTGGATTTCTAAGGTCCCTTCTTAGTACTTAATAGAATGACCCCAAAATTCTACAATAAGAGGGAAAGAGACTGGATAAAGAATTCTTCAAGGTAGAATGGTTGATAGAAGTAAAAAGAGAGGTCCAGATTTTGAGGCAGATGACCCACCCACTTGTTGCCCAGGGAGCACCCAAGCTCTTCAGGTGATTTTTGTTGTCTCCTCTCTCCCTATTCCTTAGGGGTTGAGGATATAGGCAATAGGATTCCCTCCTAAGTTTTCTCTTCTCTAGTTAGGGTATGCTGGAGCCAGCTCTAACCAGCTTGTAAAAACCTATTGCTAAATTTTCACTATAAGCATTTACACCTCAAAAATGAGCAATTGCTACATATTAGGGCTTGCTTTACTGTTTTGTTGATTGTCTAGACTTAAGAAAGTGTTAATAATACCAAATAAACTTAAAAGTATATTTGCATACTTTTTTGAAAGTTCAGTAGTTAGACAATTATCAGCACAGTCCTGTCTCTAGTCTACACAATTCCAATTATTTCAAACAATCTTCATATGAAATGTTTTCCAGTTCTCTCATATAGAGTTTGTCTATAATACTTTTTTTCTTTAGGTTAAGTGATTTACCCAGGGTCACACAGTTAGTATGAGTCTGAGGCCAAATTTGAACTGAGATCCTTCTGACTTCAGGGCTGGTACTCTATCTACTGCAGTAGATTTTCACTGCCCCACCTATAAAATTAATCTTAAAATATCTTGCTCAAACCTGAACATAGTTCTCTAGATGTGATCTGACCAGAATAAAGTTTAGTAGAACTCTCACATACCTGGTTCTGGACCCTATATGTCTTTTACATAGTTTTAAACAGCATTTAATATAGCTTTTACAATAGCATTTAAATATAACTTTTAAATAGCATTTAAATAGTGGTTTGTTTTATGTTGATATGTCATACTGCTGAATATATTGAGCTTGTAGTTCGCTAAAACCCCCAAATCTTTCTCATAGTAATTTCTGTCTGGGCAACTGTCCCTATCCTGTATTTGTGAAATAGATTTTTGAAACCCACTTTACATTTATCCCTTTTAAGTTTCATTTTATTTGATTCAGCCCATCATATTAATCTATTGAGACCTTTGCAAAGCTGGCTTCTTTTATTCACTGTACTAGCAATCCGTTCAAGCTTCACGTCAGCTGCAGATTTGACAAGCATGCAATCCAAGTGATTGATAAAATATTAAACAGCACAGGGACATTCCATTAAGTAACTTCCTCTCAGGTAACTTCAACCCATTTTAATGACTTCTCTTTGGACATGGCTGGTCAGTGGGTTCCAGATTTATCCAAATATAATGTCATCTGGCCCACATTTAACTGTCTTCTCTATAAGGATAACATGAGAAAAGGTCATATACTTTTCTGAAATCTAAGTATATGGGACAGGTAGGTGGCTCAGTGGATATAACAACAGCCTTTGAGTCAGGAGGACCTGAATTCAAATTTGTCTTTAGATATTTATTAGCTGTGTTACTTTGGGCAAGTAACTTAATTTTGATTTTCTCTTTTTTTAAAAAAAGGGGAAAAAAATCTAAGTTTGCTATGTCAGCACCATTTTCCTGATCTCCCAGTTTTGTTACCCAACCAAAAAAAAAAAAAAGAAAATGAGGTTTATGTGGTATGACCTGTTCTTGATGAAGCCATACTGGCTTTGAGAATGATCACTGCTTCTTTTTCAAAGTGTTCATACACTCTCCTAATTATTAATAATTCGTCCTAAAAATTTGGCAGGAATTAGACCTGGAAATTCATCAGTCTGTATTCATGTAATTTGTGGACCCTGCCCTTTCCCATTTTTGAAAATTGGAATATTTACCCTTCTCCAATCCTATGGCACGTCTCCCATCACCCAAGATCTTTCAAAGATTAGTAACAATATTTCAGAACTCTTGGGTGTAGTTCATCTCCAACAAGTGACTTGAAATCATTAAGAACAGCTAGATGCTATCTGGCTATTTCCTCATTTATCTTAGATTTCCACTGCTTGGTGACCGTTTTTCTTCTATCCTTCCCAATCCAAAGATCATTCTTTGGGGAGGAGAAAAGAGAATCAAGAGAAGAGTTAAGCAGTTTAGCCTTCACATCATCATTCATCATCATCATCATCATCATCATCATCATCATCATCATCATCATTATCATTATTATTATTATTATTATTTCACACATCCTGAAAAACAGTTATTTCCCTTCTTTTATCTCCCTCTTGCTCCAATATAGATTTCATTAAAAATAAAAAGGTCAACTGGCATTTATTTAGTGCCTACTATGTGCCAGGCACTATCCTAAGTACTGGAGATACAAAGAAAGGCTAAAACATAATTGGAAAAAAACAGTTCTCTTTCTTAAGGAGCTCACAGGATAATGAGGGAATCAACCTGCAAACAATTACACACAAACAAGGTTTAGACAGGATAAGTTGGGAGTAGTTTTGGATGAATGGCACTAAGATTAAAGAGGACTGGACAAGGCTTCGTGAAGGTCAGACTTTAGGTGCCCCTTGTAGGAAGCCTAGGAAGGTAGGAGGGGGAGATGAGGAGGGAGAGGTTTCCAGGCATGGAGAACTGCCCTTTTTGTGGTCCCTAGGGATTCACTGCCAGCCTCAATCCATCAATAACCACTTATTAAGTGGCTACTTGAGCCAGGCACTGTTCTAAGCACTGGGAATACAAAAAGAGGCCAAAGATAATCCCAGCAATCAAGGAACTCACAGTCTATTGGGAAGGACAGCATGCAAACAAATATATACAAACAAGCTACATATAGAATAAATGGGAAATAATTAACAGAGGGATGGCACTGGGATTAAGAGGGTTTAGGAAAAGCTTCCAGTAAAAAGGGGGGTTTTAGTTGGGACTTAAAAGGAAGCAAGAGAAGTCCATTCTGGGCTTTAAGACTCTTGACAGGGGCAGTTAGGTGGCCCAGGGAATAGAGCACCGGACCTGGAGTCAGGGGAACATGAGTTCAAATTTGACCTCAAACACTTAACACTTACTAGCCATGTGACCTTGGGCAAGTGACTTAATCCCAATTGCCCTGCCTTCCCCCCTCCAGAAAAAAAAAGACTCCTGACAGTTTCTTTTTTTTATTTTAAATTTTATGTTTATTTTTATTTTTAGTTTACATCATTCATTTCCACAGGATTTTGAGTTACAAATTTTCTCCCCATCTTTCCCCTAACCACCACTCTAAAAATAGCAATCCCACTGTGTACCCTTTCCCCCAATCTGCTCTCTCCTATATCCTTCTCCATCCCCCTTCCAACTTTCCAGTAGGGCTAGATGGATCTCTATACCCCAGTGCCTGTATATCTTATTTCCCAGTTGCATGTAAAAAAAAATTATATATATATTTTAAACATTTGATTTTAAAACTTTGAATTCCAGATTCTTTTCCTTTCTCCCTCATCACCCACCCTTCTGGGAAGACAGGCAATTCAATATAGGTTGTACATGTGTAGCTACACAAAATATTTCTATAGTGGATATATTGTGAAAGACTGATTATATTTCCCTCCATCCTATCCCGCTCCCCCACTTGTTCTTTTTTTCTACTTCAACCCTGTCCCTTTCCAAAAGTGTGTGCTTCTAACTTCCCTCCCCCACAACCTGCCCTCCCCTCCATCATCCCCCCTTTCATCTTCTTCTCCCCTACTCTCCTGTAGGGTGAGATACCCATTTAGTGTGTATGTCATTCCCTCCATAAGCCAAATTCAATGAGAGTAAGGTTGACACATTCCCTTTTGCCTTCTTGTTCTTCCCCTCCATTGGAACAGTTTTCCCTTACTTCTTCTATATGAGATAATTTACCCCATTCTGTTTTTCCCCATCCCTTCTCATTATATTCCTCTCTTACCTCTCAATTTCACCTTTTAAGTATTATCCCTTCCTATTCAATTGGTCCTGTGCCCTCTGTCTATGTATACCTGTATACATATATACACACACTCACATATGTATTCATATGCCCATATACCTTCCTATATAGACATATATATGTATGTGTATATATATACATATACACACACACATTTCTATTCCCTTCAACTATTCTCATACTGAGAAAAGTTTCATAAGTTACAATTATCATTTTTCCATGTAGGAATGTAAATAGTTCAACTTTGATAAGTTCCTTATGATTTCTTTTCCATGTTTACCTTCTCATGCTTCTCTTGCTTCTTGTATCTGAATGTCAAATTTTCTATTCAACGCTGATTTTTTCACCATGAATGCTTGAAAGTCCTTTATTCCACTGAATGACCATATTTTCCCCTGAAACATGATACTCAGTTTTGCTGGGTAGGTGATTCTTGGTTTTAATCCCAGCTCCTTTGACCTCTGGAATATCATATTCCAAGCCCTTCAATCCCTCAGTGTAGAAGCTGCCAGATCCTGTGTTATCCTGATTGTGTTTCCACAATATTAAAATCGTTTCTTCTTGGCTGCTTGTAATATTCTCTCCTTGATCTGGGAACTCTGGAACCTGGCTATAATATTCCTAGGAGTTTTCTTTTTGGGATCTTTTTCAGGAGGTGATTGGTGGATTCTTTCAACTTCTATTTTGCCCTCTGGTTCTAAAACATCAGGGCAATTTTCCTTGAGAATTTCTTGAAGAATGATTTCTAGGTTCTTTTTTTTTTTTTTCAAAGCAATTAGGGTTAAGTAACTTGCTCAAGGTTACATGGCCCATCATTATTTATGTGTGGATGCTCATTTTCTGAGGCCGGGCCCAATCCTGAAGCCGGGGGCGGCACTCTTACTCACTGTGCCACCTAGCCACCCCTCTAGGTTCTTTTTTTGATCATGGCTTTCAAGTAGTCCAATAATTTTTAAATTATCTCTCCTGGATCTGTTTTCCAGGTCAGTAGTTTTTCCAATGAGATATTTCACACTGCCTTCTATTTTTTCATTGGTTTGGATCTGTTTAATAGTATCTTGATTTCTCATAAAGTCACTAGCTTCCATTTCCTCCAATCTAATTCTGAAGGAATTATTCTCTTCAGTGAGCTTTTGAGATTCTTTTTCCATCTGGAAAATTTGACTTTTTTTTTTTTTAAAGCAATTGGCATTAAGTAACTTGCTCAAGGTTACACAGCTAGGTTTTTGTTTGTGTGGATTAAGTGTCAGAGGCCGGCTCCAAACTCAGGTCCTTCTGACTCCAGGGCCGGTGCTCTATTCACTGCGCCACCTAGCCGCCCCTAAAAATTTGACTTTTTAAGGCATTCTTCTCCTCGTTGCCTTTTTTTTTTTTTTAAAGCAATTGGGGTTAAGTAACTTGCTCAAGGTTACAGGGCTAGTCATTTGATTTATGCGTGGGTGCTCATTTTCTGAGGCCGGATCTGATCTCGGGTCATCCAAACTCCGAGGCCGGCGCTCTTACTCACTGCGCCACCTAGCCGCCCCTCCTCGTTGCCTTTTTGAGCCTCTTTTGCCATTTAGGTTAGTCTATTTTTTAAGGTGTTATTTTCTTCAGTCAGGTTGTTGATTCTCTTTTCATGATTCTCTTGCATCATTCTCATTTATCTTCCCAATTTTTCCTCCACTTCTCTAATCTGGTTTTCAAAATCCTTCTTAAGCTCCTCTATAGGCTGTAACCAGTTCATTTTTTTCTTGGAAGCTTTTGGTACAAGAGTTCTGACTTCACTGTCTTCCTCCTGTTCCATGCTTTGATCCTTTTTGTCCCCAAAATAGGAATCTAAAGTCAGATTGCTGAGCTTGCTTTGTTTCCTTTGCTTGCTTATATTGCCTCTCAATTACTTTACTTTTGAGCTTTTTGCCACAGTAGAACTCTGCTTCCAGAGAGGGGAGCTTTCTCCCAATCGCTAGGGTTTTCTCAGCTGCCAGAGCTATTAGTTAGCTGCCCTCTCTGAAGTCTCCACTGGCTCTGGCACCTGGTCCCATATCCCAGGACCTCCACCCTAGATAGCAATCCAGATCCAAGTAGGTTAAAGCAAGAGTGATTACCCCTCAGAATGGTTCCTTGGTCCCCCTACAATCTGTAGGCCAGGAGCTCTGAAGCAGCCATGCAGCTGTAGCCACCCCCATTAGAATAATTTCTCCTTGTGTCTTTAGAATTTCATTCTTGAGAGTTCCCCATTCCACTTGTTCTAATTTCCCCTTTAAAGCCTTATCCCACCGGATCCTACTTGTGCTTTCTGGGAATCCTTTGGAATCTTCTCTCCTTAGAGAGGGTGCATGTCTTTCCTTTATTCTATCATGAATTCTGTGATGAAATAGTCACTTGCGCCCAAGATTTCCATCATTTCCATTCCCATTTTGGCAAAAGGTTCTTCCTTGTTGTTAAGAATCCAATCCATAGGGGCAGCTAGGTGGCGCAGTGAGTAAGAGCGCTGGCCTCGGAATTGGGATGACCTGAGATCGAATCCAGACTCAGAAAATGAGCACCCACACATAAATAATGACTAGCTGCGTAACCTTGAGCAAGTTACTTAACCCCAATTGCTTATAAAAAAATTTTAAAAATTAAAAAAAAAAAGAATCAAATCCATAACAGCATTTCCCCTTATCACTTCCTTATTTTTGAAAGGTGAGATTATCATTAATATCATTATCATTGATAACAAATGTTATCAATCACCTTGCTTTTGACAGAGAGAAGGCACCAAATGTGAAAATTATGTATCATCATTACTATACCCTGCTTGTATTAAGTATTCCTGATTCATCCATCAACAAGCTTTTATTAAGCTCTGTCTATGTGATTAGAGTTAGAAAGAGAGAGACAAAAATGAAATAGTTCTTGCCCTCAGAGAGTTTATATTCTATTGGGGAAAATACCAATGTATTTAGATATAAGTAAATTCAAAATATACACAAATAATTTCAGCAGGGAGGGCACTTGTAACCAGGAGGAATCAGGAAAGTCTTTCTGTAGGAGCTGGCACTGAGCTGAGATTAGAAGTATGCTAGGTCTCAGACATTTACTAGCTGTGTGGCCCTGGGCAAGTCACTTAACCCTGTTTACCTCAATTCCTCATCTGTAAAATGAGTTGGAGAAGGAAATGGCATAATACTAATTCCAGTATCTTTGCCAAGAAAACCCCAAATGGGTTCATGAAGAGTTAGACATAACTATAAACAACTGAACTACAAAAAGAGATTCTAAGAGGCAAAGGTAAGGAAAGAGCACATTTCAGGCAAAGGAGACAGCTGGTCCAAAAGCACAGAGACAGGAGAGGGAATGGAATGTATAGTGCAGTTTGGTTTGAATGAAAAGGAAAGTAGTATGTAAGTCTGGGAAGGGAGGTTGGGGGGCAAATGTGAAAGGTTTTAAATATCAAACAGAATATTTTGTGTTTTCTCCTCATGGCAATATCATGTTATTGGAGTTTTTGAGAAGGATAATGTGATCAAACCCGTGTTTTAGAATTATTAATTTGGCAGTTTTGTGAGGAATGGAATGGAAAGGGGAGATGCTGGGTATAGGTAGACCCATTGGGAAGCTGTTGCAATAGTTCAGGTCAGAAGTGATGAGGAGGTCTTGGTGGTCATATGAGTAGAGAGAAGGGGACAGACGCAAGAGATATTTTAGAAGGAAAGTCTTCAAGTCTTGGCAACTGATTGGAGATGAGGCATAAGGGAAAGATGGGTGACTGAAAGAAGAATGGTGCCAACAGAAACAGAAATTAATACTTAGGAAGAGGATTGGGATTTCGAGGGAAAAAGAATGAGTTCTGTTTTGGACAACGCTGAGATTTAAATGTTTATGGGACATCCAGGTGGAGATGTCCAATTGCCAGCTGAAGATACAAGGACTGTAGCTCAGGAGAAAGAAAGGGACTGGATCAAATCCTAGGATCGTCGAGCTAGAAGGGACACTGGAGAACATCTAGTTAATTTTATAGTTGAGGAAATTGAAATTGAAGGTTAAATAATCTACTCAAGGTCACACAGCACAGAGTTAGACAAGCTATTCAAACACAGGTCCTCTGATTCCAGAGCCAGAATCATCTGCATAAAAATGAAAATAGAAGCCATAGATCTATAAGATCCCAAAATCTTTATCTACGTCTTCCTTTAATCTAAGGAGATCCCCACAACAATATTGCTTCCGTTTCTACTCCTGTTGACACTCACACAAACGCTCTCCACCATGCTTCTCTCCTTAGGCTTCCGGATTTCTTACATGAATATATATTCTCAGTATATAATGCTACTCCACATCTTACATGAATATATATTCTTAATATATAATGCTACTCCACATCCTTATTTTTATTGATTCTATTCCTTTTGATTAGTGTATTTATTCAAACTCCAAGCTTCCTATCCCACCAAGTCTTAGAGATATTTAAGAGGTAAAATTTGCTTTCTTGCATTAGAATCTCTAGTTTGCCCCATTTTTATCCACACTTCGTGCATAAATCTCTGAAACAATGTATTTTATTGCTGATATCTTCTTCTTCTTCTTAGGTATCATCTCCATTATTACTAGACTTATTTTACTGGGCACTTCATTCTGTGTTGTACACATAATTCATTCCCCCCAGTCCCCACTACCACCATGACTCTTTTCAAATTAAAGCTGTGTTGATTTGATTCATAAGACTAGACAAATTCGCCCTGCTGAAGTGCTCTTGCCCTTACCAAGAGCCCATCATTACTATATTTAAGCTATGGTCCAAAAACCTAAATCTCATTCTCAGATCCCATCTTCTTAGCTATTCATTGACTTCCAAAGTCCTTCTCTTCTATTTTTCTTCTTAACTGAAAGTGATGAAAAGATCTCCCATCTCCCTGAGATCCTCTGGGTTTGGTTTTTCTTGCACTGGATTTCAAAAATCATTAGCAATATATTCTAGGATCTTTCTGGTGGGATCATTTGTCCCCACATGAATCACTAGAAACAGAGGTGCAATCATCAAATGTGACAGTTCTTGGCCATATCCCTGATGCATGTCTTGTGAAGAAGGCAGACTTGTCTGTTGTTGGTATCAGGTCTACTGCAGTATCCCTGAGCGGGAAGTCACCAACCATCACTAATACTCTGCTTCCTGTAGCCATTACTAGATTCCTCCTCGCCCTGGAGATCCACATCATCATTTCCTGGGACACAAGAAGCTGCCTCTTCCAAAAGGCTTCAGCTTCTGATAGCTGGAAGAGCCCCATAGAATAGCTCCAAAGGTTCAGTGGTCTTCCTTCTTTCTTTCTTTAGTGGTTCACACTTCAAATTCCCCTCTTCCTCCCTATACCCTTTTTCTTCTTCATGTCCTCATAAAAGCTTTTCTTCCATTCTCTCAAGAAATGCCACTTTCCATAACCCAGAGCACAGAAATGCATTTCCTCAAGCCGTCCCCTTTAAGACAAAGAACAGCTTGCTTCTTCCAGTACCACGTCATACATATATATATACAAAGTACATAGTACATTTATATGTGGAGCAGATAGGGGCATAGTGGATAAAGCACCAGGCTTGGAGTCCAGAATCGGGCCTCAGATACTTCATAGCTGTGTGACCCTGGACAAGTCATATAACCCTGTTTGCCTCAGTTTCCTAAACTGGAGAAGGAAATGACAAACCACTCCAGGATCTTTACCAAGAAAACCCCAAATGGGTCACAGAGAGTCAAATGTGACCAGAGCAACTGAACACCAATGACACATTTGTATGTACATAGAAACACAAAGGTGACAACAAAATTCTCCTTGTCCTCTGTGTGTCCTTGAGGCCAGTTCTTTTGTTTTCTTTTTAGTAGACCTCTTAGCCAACCCCTATGATTAAACAAACCAACAATCTGAAAGACTCAAGACCAGAGATGTGAGTATAATGAGCCAACACACTTTATTTTACCTTGTTGCCAATCTCTAGATATCTTCCCCTACTTCTCTGAATCCTCCATTCTCTGGCCTGGCTTCTGAGGTGGAGCTTAATTTTTTCTGCAGATTGAAGCAGATAAGACAAAAGGACATGAGGTGAAACCCAATTATCTAATGTGATCTATAACTCATTTCACTTTGTCACTGTTCTCCAGAATCTTTTCTCTTCTTAACTCCACGTTAGACTTTTTGCTCTGATAAAGTGAAATTTTATTGGTGGGGTGGGGGGAGCAGGGTGGGGGGGGGAGAGACAAATAAAAAGTACCATATGTGGATTTAAAAAATCAATTTCACAAGTACAAAGTTAAGGAGATATAGCTAGCCATGTTCATTGTAAGACATCTAGGTTTTTAGTGGATTATAACTTCAGTATGATTCAGCAGTCAGTCAACAAGCATTTATTAAGCACCTACTATGTACCAGGCACTGTGTTAGGCACTGGGGATACAAAGAAAGTTAAGATAGTCCCTCCTCTTAGGGAGCTCACCATTTTGTGGGGGGAAACACACAAACAACTATGTACAAACAAGATTATCTAGGGTAAATAGCATTTAACAGGGGAAAGACATTAACATTGAGAGGGACTGCGAAAGGCTTCTTGGAGAAAGGGATGTTATAGCTGGGACTTGAAGAAGTTCCAGGAAAATTGGAAGGCAAAGATGAGGTGTGAGTTCTAGGCATGGGAGACAGCCAATAGAAATGCAAGGAGTTCAAGATCAAGACACAGCGTGGAGGTCAGTGTCCCTGGATCACACAGCAAATGGCAAGGTGTAGAGGTAAGAAGACTGCAAAGATAGGATAGGACCAGGTTGTGGAGGTCTTTAAAAATACAAAGAGGACTTCATATTTGATCCTGGAGTCAATAGGGAGCCCCTGGCATTGGTGAAAACCCCAGATAGCTAAGGTCCTTTTATGTGGCATCAATTTATAGGTACAATCTGATAGTGCTGCAGTATTCTGTCCTGATCAGACCACATCTGGAGTGCTGGGTTCAGGTCTGGACCGCATGTTATCTTTGACAAGCTGGAGAATATCCAGAGAAGGCTAGCTAAAGGCCATAAGATCAGGCCCTGTAAGGAGCACTTATGAGCAGTATGGATGCTCAGCCCGAAGAAGAAAAGGCTCAGGGGTAGTACAACATGTGTCCTGCGCAAAGAAAGGAGAGTAAACATGTTCTGCCCGACCTCAGAGGAGAGAACAAGGAGAAACAGCAGAGAAGCAAATGTTCCCATGTAAGGAAAAGCTTATCAATTAGAGCTCTCCCAAAGTGGAATGGGCTGCCCTTGGAGACCAATGGCCAGTGGTCAGGATGTGCTAGAGTTTGTAGGATGAGTTTCTTGTTCAGGTATGGGCAGGATTGGATTTTTTCTGAGGTCTCTTCTGCCCCCAAAATGCTGTAACTCTTCGTTTTTGTTCTTCCTCTTCCTCTGAGCCCTATGGCCTCTAACCCCCACCTCCTTCCACCAATGACGTCTTCCTTTTTCCTTCCTTTGGAAAAATTAATGTCCCAAGGGGTTGTATATGGCAGATGGGAGCTGCAGGAGAAGGTGTCCGAGGTGTGATTTTCTCTCCTAAGGAATCAGAGTTGTTAATTGCTCTAAACTTAGCCCTGCAATGTCTCCCGGTCATCACTGTGTGCTGGAAGGTGGGGGTAGGGTGCTGCATCGGGGAGAGGGAACACTTCACTTCAACATTAGGGTAAAAAGAGCAGAGGAAAGCAGGGCACTTGAATACTTCACATAGGAGGAAACTGTAGGAAGGCAGATTTTGAATTAATATAAGTAGGGATTTTTTAGTAATTAGAACCATCCTACCACAAACTGCCTGCCTCAGAAGATTATATGCTCCTTGTTGGTAGAAATATGTTATCAGAGACTAGAAGACCACCTGTCAGAGATATGGTAGAGAAGGTTTCTGCTCAAGTATGGGCTGGACTAAATGACCTCTGATGCTTTCTTGGTGATTCTGTAGCAATGTGTAGAGGGCCTTCTTACTATTTGAAATAGGGAGAGGAGGGAGTGCTCCCTGTCAAGTCAAGGAATGATGGACAATCTGTTGCCTGTTACTTGGACCCAAGAGCCCAACCTGGGGCATCTACCCACTGTGGTGGTCTTCTCTGGTTGGCATGTATACCTACCCTCATTCCTGCACCAATATGGATCCTGTCTTTTTCCATAGTCCTTAATCCCCAGGGTCCAGACTGGTCTACTGGTGGAATGTGAATGAGCTCTGGGAAGACCAGTATATGTGTCCTCCCATCTGTCAGCTATGCTAAGCCCTGGCCTGGATGCTGGGGGATGGGGTAGGAGGCTAGGAGAGGGCATGAGGGTAGGAAAGAGAATAGGGAGTGTCAGAGGGAAATCTAGCAGGCAAAAGAATGGGATCACTGAGGAAGTTAGAGCTAGAAGAGGCCATTTAATTTGGGGCCTTCATTTCAGAGATAAGAAAACAGGCTCAAAGACACATGGCTGATTAGTGGTATAGATGGGACCATCATGTAGGACTCCTCTCTCTAGACCCTATAGCACAGTGGTTCCTACCCTCAGAGAACCCCTAATTTTATGGAGAAGTTATGCCACCAAGACCTCTAAAGGCAAAAAGGAATTGAAATGAATGGAAAGGCAGTATAGTACAAGGAGTCAAGAGACCGGAGTTCTAGTCCTAGCTTTTGATCATGTAACCTTGGGGCACCACTTCCAGCACTGTGACCTTGGAGGAGTCACTAGACTCAACATGTATTAAATGAGGCAGTTGGACCAGATCATTTCTAAGCTTGCTTCCAGTTTTGACATTCCCCCAGTTATGAATACAATACCAACTTTGCACTTAACACTGAACAAAGGATGAGCCTTCCTTTGTCCAGAGGCATTGCAGCTTTGCCGATACAGCACTGGACCTGGAAGCAGAGTTGCCTGGGTTCAGCGCTCACCTCAGACACTCACCAGCTGTGTGACTGCAGGCCAGTTGCCTAACCTGAGTTATAATAATAATAGGATAATAATAATAGCACCTATCTAATGGGGTTGTTATGAAGAGCAAAGGAGATAATATATGTAAAGCAATTTGCAAATCTTAAAGTTTTACATAAGTATTACTGCTGCTGCTGCTCCTGCTGCCATCACCACCCCTACTACTACTCCTACTCCTACTCCTACTGCTACCACCAACACTAGTAGCTGCCTTCCCCTGGTGCCAGTGGTAAGGGGGCATTCTACTTCCCTCAGTCATAATGTTACTTAAGAGGCTGGACACAAGCAAGCCAAAGATTTGATCTCCTTGCTACCAACACATATAGGAGAATTAATAACCTTTTTCTAAACTTTTCACCTTTATAATATCACTGATGTGTCTTCTCTCTTTCTCTCTCCTCCCCAACCCTTACCAACACCCTATTCCCTTTCCTTCTCATGCTCTTCGCCTCCTCACTGACTGCTCTATCTGCCCCTGCCTCCCCCTCCCCATCACCATCACCTTTACTCTCCCTTTCCTCTCCTTTTCCCCTGCCACCTTCATCCAATACCTTGTCTCTAGCTTTCAGACCTTGAGGAAACAGACCTTCACTATGCAGAGCTGGATACCATTGCCCTGGAATCCTCGCCTGGGACCAGGACTCCTATGCCTGGAGAGCTGGTGGAGTATGCCATCATCCAGTCACACTCAGGCTAACACATGTCCCTGTAGGCCTCACCCCTCAGACTCTGGCCAACAGGTACCCAAACACAGCACCACCATCCTGCCTGTTCCGTCCCCTCCAATCTGCTCCCTCCCCTCTGCTCCCATCATTCTGCTCCTTCTCCCATAAATGCCTGAGCTCCCAGTGTCATGGAGTATGGCTCTCCCTGTTCTCCCCTGTTTGTGGAAGCTTTGAGGGGGCTGAATGTTGCCACGACCCAGCAATCTACCTGGAAAAGGACAGGGATTTGGCAATGTGAAGAAGGTGAAAAGCACCCTGGCAGGTATCTTAGAGTTTACCCAGATCACCCAGATTCTTCTTCTTCTTCTCCTTCTTCTCCTTCTTCTCCTTCTCCTTCTCCTTCTCCCTCTCCTTCTCCTTCTCCTTCTTCTTCTTCTTCTTCTTCTTCTTCTTCTTCTTCTTCTTCTTCTTCTTCTTCTTCTTCTTCTTCTTCTTCTTCTTCTTCTCCTTCTCCTTCTCCTTCTCCTCCTTCTCCTTCTTCTTCTCCTCCTCCTCCTCCTTTTCTTCCTCTTCCCCCTCCTGCTCCTCTTCCTCCTTCTTCTCCTCCTCTTCCTCCTTCTCCTACTTCTCTTCCTTCTCCTCCTCCTCCTCTTTTTTCTTCTCGAAATAGATCAAGAGAACTGAAGTGAGAAATAGTTCAAGAGAACTCAAAGCCACACAATCTAAGAGGGGCAGTTTGGTACTGTTATCTTCAGTGGGTGCCCTGACCACAGATAGTCTGACTTTCAAGAAGTCACCTGTGGGTACTCTTAGAATGTCAGGTCATTACCCAGAATTCCAATGGAATCAAATTCTCTCCTTATCCTAAGAAAAGTATAGACAAATTAGCTTCTTTCAGAGGTTTTTGCCTGAGTGATAGATGAATTGGGAAGTGGGAGAAGGAAGGGTGGGCAACCTCCAAAGACCCAACAGGAAAGTACAGGTTTAGTGGTTTTGTTAGATGGGGGGGTAGAAGATGACTGTTCCTCCTAATCTGGGTGGACAAGGCTTCTCTGCCCTATGATGTATGTACCCAGTGCCCAAAGGAAATAGGGTGACCAGGGCCCTCCTCTCCAATATTTTCTGACAAGGGAGATGGCTTACAAATTCTGAGTTCATTGCTACAGAGAAGGCAGCACAAGGAGGTACCCCAATCTCTTGGTCTCCTTTAGAACTTTCATTTTCCTTAAGTCTCCAAATTATAATAGGCCTGCCACCAGGTATACCACAACTCACCACCTCTGTCAATTTTACTCTTAGACAGGGGTGGGGAACCTTCGGCCTCAAGGCCACATGTGGCCCTCTGGGTCCTGGAGTGTGACCCTTTGACTGAATCCAAACAGCTCCCGTGGGTGTAATTATCATCCCTATGCAGATGACTCCCAGATCTACATGCCTAGCCCCGGTCTCTCACCTGAGCGCTAAAGTCTTATCAGAAATGTCAAACTGAATGTCCCATAAACACCTCAAAATTAATATTTCCAAAATATTTCCAAAAACTCGTGATCTTTCCCCCCAAACCACCTGCCTTCCAAACTGCCCTGTTTCTGCCAAAGGCAACACCACCCTTCTAATCACCCAGGTTTGCAACCTCAGTCGTATTCCTGAGTCTTCTTTCAGTCACTCCACTTATCCAAGCAGTTGTCGATCTCATCAGTTCTTCCCTTGACAGCATCTTTTGCATCAGTGTCCTTCTCTCTACTCACACAACCACCATCTTACCTCAGACCCTCCTCTCCCCTTGCCTTGACTCCAGCAATAGCCTCCTAATTGGTCTCCCTACCTCAGTCTCTCCTCTATATACATCTATATCTATCTATATCTTTCCTCCAATCCATCCTCTATAGAGCTGCCAAAGTGATTTTCCTAAGGGGTAGGTCTGGCTATGTCACTCCTCTATTCAATAATGACTAATTAGTACCTTTTGGCTCTAGGATCAAATATAAACTCCTCCATGTTTTTTTGTGGGGGTTGGTTTTTTGCTTTTTGAGGAGGAAGACAGGGCAATTGGGGTTAAGTGACTTGCCCAAGGTCACATGGCTAGTAAGTGTTAAGTGTGTAAGGCTAGATTTGAACTCAGGTTCTCCTTGACTCCAGAGCCGGTGCTGTATTCACTGCACTGCCTAGCTGCCCCCTCCATATGGCTGTTAAGCCCTTTACCATGGAGTTTTGCAATGCATTACTCCTCTTCCCACATTTGGTGGTCCACTCAAACAGTGACATTCCCACTGTTCCTCTCACAGGACACTCCATCTCTATCCCATATCTTTATACTGACCATTCCTGGAATGCACTATTTCCTTAACTCCACCTCTTAGAAGCCCTCATTTCCCCCAAGAATTGTCCTCTATGTGAATCCTTTCCTGGGTTTCTCCCTTTCCCATTTGTTAATGTCTTTTCTCAAAAAAAAAAAAATTACCTTGTATTTGTTTTTGTATATATTTATATATGTATCCGTTTTCTCCTCAATAGACTACAAGCTCCTTGAGGGCAGGAACCATTTTGTTTTTGTCTTCATATTCCCATTATATAGCACAGTGCCTGGCACATAGTAGGTACTTAAAATCCTTGCTTATAGTGCTGGAAGGAAATTTAAAGAGTATCAAGATCTTCATTTTGGGGCAGTGAGGTGGCACAGTGAATAGAGCACCAGCCCTGGAGTCAGGAGGACCTGGGTTCAAATACAGTCTCAGATACATGACATGTTTACTAGCTATGTGATCTTGGGCAAGTCACTTAACCCAAACTGCCTTAACTTCCTCCCTTACATAAAAAAAAAAAAACAAAGATCCTCATTTTACAAATTAGGAATAAGACCTAGAGATGTTAAGAGTTTCACCTGAGGACTTCAAGGCAGTGCTAAGCCCGTTGGTCTTAAACCAGATCTGGGGAAAGAAGCACATAGAATCACAGGATCTACACCCACAAAGGACTTTCCAGATCACCCAGTTTGCCCTCTCATTGTACGGAAGAGGAAATTGAGGGCCAGAGAGATTTGGTGACTTTCTCACAGGCATTCAGGTAGTCAGGAGAAGAACTGACATTGTAATTCAGGTAGTCTGACTGCAGACTCAATGCTCTCTTTTTTTCCTTCCAGTAGGCTGGGTGAAAGGGGAGGGGAGGAAAACAGAAAATGGAAGGCAAGTGGAGAGAAAGACCAACCAAAAAAGATATGGCATCTCTCTGGGTCACTAAATGGAGGGTTGGGAGCAAGAGGTTGTACAGGAGGCTGAATTCTCTAGAGAGCCATGGAAAGAACTAGACCAAAGAAATGCACAGGGCAGTCATCGCTGGAGCTTGGAGTAAGGGCTCCGCCGATCAGCCACAAGTATATCTCAGCTCCTGATTGGCCAGCTTTACCCTACTTACCTTTCTCCTGATGAACTTTTTCCTCTGCTTATCCCTTCATAATGTACTTGATATTCATACAGCAGTGTTTCAAGCTACTTTTGCCTGTATTATCTCATTCATGCCTGAAAATGTTCTTGTTGTGTAGAGCAGAAATCATCAGCCCCAATAAACCGGTGGGGAAGCTATATAGTCAGAAAGCCAGAGCAAGAGCCTAAGCTTCCTAACTCCTCGTTCAGTGGTCTTTCCTTTATAACATGCCACCCTCCATCCTGATCCACTGTAGTAGTCCTCAAAGGCTTAGGAAGGTGACTGGAGGGGGACAAGGTTGAAGCCAAAGTCCCCACTTTCCCCTCAAAGCTGATCAGGACCCCACTAGATGCTACAAAGCCTTTTTGGGAGAACTGGGCTTCAGAGATAGACACTATAGAAAAAAAGGAAAGATTGAGGAATGGGCACAGATTTTCCTGCCAAGGAAAGACCATTAATTCCATAAATTCTCATTTGGAAGCCCTCCCAGTCTCACTAAAGTACCCCATTGGTCACAGGGAACTGAGCCAACATAAAACTGGGAGTGCCTGACTGAGACACCAATCTTACCTTGCCCACTCTCCCCTTTCCCAGATATTCCCACCCTCAGATGGGCTGAGAACCAATATTCCTGGTAGGATGAGGGAAACCTTCTGGATCTAATGTCAGCTCGTGATAAATCCATGGGGGACTAGACAATAGTCCGTAAAGGGAAGCCTGGGGAAGGAAGGGTTTAGTGGACAGCACACTACGCCCTCACTAGCCAAAATGTTAATGTGGTTTTAGGCTGCATTAAGGAAAGAACAGAAGTTCAAACAAGAACAGAAGAAATTCTGCAAGGTGCTGCTCTTATTGGACCACATCAGGAGTGGCTGGACCCCCTCCAGAGTTACCATAAAACTGAGGTTTGGAGTACATTCTGAGAAGAACACTTCCGAAATTGGGGAATGTCCAGAGAAAGGCACCCAGGATAGTGAAAGGACCCCAAACTGTGCCATGAGTGGATCAGTCAAGAGAACTGGAGAGATTAAGACAGAGGAGACTTAGGAGGGACATGATAGGTATCTTTCAGTGAGTTGTTATGTGAGAAGTGATTATGTTAGAGAATTACAGACATTCTGCTTGGCCTGAGAAAACAGAAGCAGAATCAAATGGGCACAAGCGGTAAAGAGGAGATTTAGGCTCAATCAAGAGGAAGAGCTGTCCAAAAGTGAACTGGGCTGCTTTGACAAGACTTGACATTTCTAGCCCTGGAAGTTTTCAAACAGGCAAGATGATCACTTGTTGGCATTGTCAAAGAGGGGATTTGGGTATTCACAGTCAGACTCGGCAGCCTCTGAGGTCCCTTCCTACAATGAGATTCTATGTATAGTCTATATCTAAAATCAAACGTCTTTTATTTCTATAACAAATTGGCCTGTGTACTCAGAAACCCTGGCAAGTTCAGCACCTTCTGAATAGTGCTGTGGATGCTCAGCTGAAGTGTTAGCCCAGGAAGCAGAAAGTCAAGAGTTTTCAGGGGTTGAGTATGTCTATCTAGGACCTCCCTTCAGTGTCCTGGGACCCAATTTTCTACTTTAGGGGTGAAGGGTAGCCTCAAGAGAAGAAGCTGAGGGGAGAGGGAGGAGGGGAAGTTGCTGATCTGGGAATTGTTGCTTCTCCTGCTAAACAGCTTAATCAGCCAACTCCTTGGGCCCCCTCCCCACCACGTGTTTTTACTTGCTTGCCTGTCACGGCTGGACACGGCTGTCAGACGGGAACAGGTGCTGGCCTGTTCCCCCTCTCTGGCCTCTACCACTCAGATCCCCTCCCAGCCCAGGGTCTAGGATACAGGGGGAAAGGAAAGACAACATGCTACCACAGGGTCAAGAAAAAAAAAAAAACCATCAGATTTCTTCCAACTCTAATGTTCAACAATTGTATAAATTGATTGTTATAAGGAAAAGCTTCCTACTGATGAGAGTTATCTGCAGGTAGAAAGAGCTGCCTTAGGAAGGTCACTGAAAGACTCCAAGAGAGGCATGGGTGACCTCATGTCAGGATGCTAGAGAGGCTGTATAAATTAGGTTCTCTGCAGTCTCTTATGGGTTTGAGGTTCCCTAAATCTAAGAGGAGGTCACAGTCTGTGAGAGCCCCACCCCACATCCTGACTCTTCACTGTTTACTCCTGGAAAAAAACCACCTTCCTGGGTGATTCGATATCTTTGATGAGCCTTTACCTTAAAACAGATGTTATAACCTCAATATCACTGGGGCTCTGAACAGGACAATAAACCCATCATGCCCTTACTGGTTGCTGGGAATAGAGACAGCCTAGTGTGGTGGGGAAAGCACTGGACCTAGAATCAGAGGGTGTGGATTCAAGTCCTGGTTCTGCTGCTTACTGCCCATGAGACTATGGGCAAGTCCCTCACCTTACCTCTAGGTGAGATTGCCTCATTAGGAAAAATAAGGGCATTGGAGTAGATGCGTTCTAGGGCTCCTTCCAAGTCTAGAACCTATGATTATAAAAACCCTAAGGAAGGAAATGAGCAAAGTGAGTAGTCACAGCCCACAAGAAAGTGGACAATGAGCCTGGAAGCTAGAAGATTTGGGAAGGACTATCCAAGGGACGGTTGGGGGAAAGGGGGGAGGGTTGGCAACTGCCTGGGAAAAGGGACTACAATTCTGTAGCCATATTGTGTGCCCTGAAATCCATTTTCTGTTCCTCCTTTGGATGGAGCAGGAGCAAAAAGATTTGGGCAGAATCAGGGGAGGTCTGGGGGCTAGGGCTAGGAACCCATAGAAACCACCACAATCATAACAACAGGTTTATTTTTTTCTCCTTTCCCTTTCACTGGCTATTCTCATTTTGTCCTTCTTTATCCTGCCATCTTTTTATTGTTACTGTTCTATTTTTCTATATTTCCCTCTACTCCCACACCCCTGTTACACTCTATATACATGTTCCTTTTTACCTAATACATCTCCCTCCACCCCCTTTCTTTTCCCTCCTCTTCACCTATAACCCCTTCTCATTTCCATCATCCATAATCCTGTTTTCCCTTTTGTCAGGTTTTATTTCCCTCTTTCTCTCTCATCCTCTCTCTCTCTGTCTCTCTCTCTCTCTGTCTCTCTCTCTCATCTCAATCCTCTCTCTTCCCAATCTCTCTTTTTCTTTCTTTCCCTCCCTATCTCTCTTTCTTATTCTTTATCTAAATCTTCCTTTGTCCCTTTCTCTCCCCTCTCCCTTTTTCTCTCCCTTTCCTCTTTCCCCCTTTCAGTTTCTACTTTCTCTTCTCATCCCTTTTCCCTTCCAATCCTCTCTCCCTCCCCCTTTGCCTCTTCACCATCTGCCTCAGTGCCCTTTATTCCTCTCCCCCTCCTTCTTCCCCTCCCTCTGGCTGCTCTGCTCTGCCCATTGAAGTCCTTGGTTTGCAGAAGCTAAGACTTCAAAAGAAGATCAAAGCCTAGGCTCCCCCATCAAAGACCCCTGTTCTGCCAGGAGCAGCCCCTCCTCCACTCCATCCCCAGGCCAGACACATAATTCTCCCAGACAGGCCAATGGTCCTTCTTTCCAGTGCCCATTAGAGCCCATTTCCAGGCCAACAGGGCCAGAATAGGAGACAAAGCAGTGGAAAAAGTCACTTCACTCTTAGAGTCATAGAATTTTTGGAAGAGCCCTTAGACATCATCTGATCCAGCAGTGTTAGACTCAGATAGAAATGGGTCCCTGCAGATAGCATATTGGCTTTGTTGTTGTTGTTTAGTAGTACCCAACTCTTCATGACCCCATTTAGAGTTTTCTTGGCAAGGATACTAGAATGGTTTGATGCTTCCTTCTTCAGCTCATTTTGCAGATGAAGGAACAGGGTTAAGTGACTTACTCAGGGTCACACAGCTAATATTTGAGGTCATATCTGAACTCAGGAAGATGAATCTCTCTGATTCCAGGCTGGGCATTCTATCTATTGCACCACCCAGCTGCCAACATATTGACTTAGAAAATCACAAATTAACATTATCTATGCTGTGTCATATTTTTATTTAGTTTCCCAATTACATTTTAATCTTGAGTTTCACAGGCTACAAATCTGACACCTCTGAAAATCCAATTCTCTCATTTTGCAGATGAGGAAACTGAGGTAAACAGATGAGAGGTAGATCAACTTGGTTAGGAAGTTCTGTTTCTAATGTATCTAGTTTAAAAACTCCATCAGTTTGGGGTGGTTAGGTGGCACAGTGAATAGAGCACCAGCCCTGGAGTCAGGAGGACCTGAGGAGTTCAAATCTGACCTCAGACACTTAATACAAAACTAGCTGTATGGCCTTGGGCAAGTCACTTAACCCTAATTGTCCTGCCTACCTCCCCCCCCTTCAAAAAGCAAAAACAAAAAACTCCATCAGTGAAAACTCAACCGCACAACTCCATATCTGTCCACCCTCACCCCTAGCCTTTTCCCCTAGTACAAAGGAAAGACCTGTCTGGAGTCAGAGGACTTGGGTTTGAGTCCTGCAGGACTACATTTGTGATTTTGAGCATTTTTCCTCCCTGTGCCTCAGTTTCCTCATTTGAAAAGTGAGGGGCATAGACTAGATGATCTCTGAAATCTCATTCTGCCCTAGAGCTATGAGGCTATGTTTCTCAGGCCTGGGAAGAGGGTGGAGCTGCTTGGAAGGAACTCTGGAGTTGTCTCCAGAGAATGAGGCTGTGGAGTAGGGGTGGAAAGGGAGGGGGTAGGGGTGTCTCTCCCTATAGAATCTAGAGAAACAACCCCCACCCCCAACCCCTGCCCCAGAGACCTGGAAGCTGGGTGGAGACAGGGAGTCTCCAGAAGATAAGGCCACCCTCTGCAGGGACCTAGCCCCCTGGAGTCTGGGTTAATTTGAGCACCTCTGGAGGATTGTCCTGCTGTGTCCCTGAGTGAGCAGGGACTATTAATAGCCTTCTCTTTCATTCTTACAGCATTTTTCCTTCCAGAAGATGCTTACCTTCACATCTATCATCTCCTTTCATCCACGCCCTGAGGGAGGAGGCAGCGATTATTCACCCCTTCCCAAGTTATAAATGGAGAAACAGAAGCCCAGAGAGGTCAACAAAGCTGAACAAAGTCAGATCAGCTAATCAGATTTAGGGCTGAGATGAGAGCCCAGGCGTTCTGCCCCGCCCCACCCCCACCCCCCCACCCCACCCCAAAGAGTGAGGATGATGATGAGGAGGAGGAGGAAGAGGATGGTCATAGGCATTTATATGGCACTTTAAGGCTTATAAAGCACTTTATACACTATCTTGTTTGACTCCCCTCACAACCCTGCATGGTAGATACTGAGAATATGAATTTCCCCATTTTACAGAGAGGGCAACTGGGGCTCATAGAAGTTAATCGACTTACCCCTAATAATTCTTATGGTCTGAACCCCAAATCCAGGTCTTTTGAATTCAAGTTCAGTGGTCTTTCATGGGCCTTTTCCTCATAGCCTGGGGCTTGCTAGATGGAAGTAGCAGCTCTCCCAACCCCCAGCCCCCTTATCTCTGCATGAGACCCTGTTTGCCACATTCTAGGCACAGGGAAAAGTAAGCAGTGCTCACCCAGGACAGGTCTGTCCTCTCTCTCTTTCCTGTGCCAGGCTCAACTGCTTTCTCCTCTGTATCAATAAATCATTGGCTACATTTTGCTTTTGATATTTTTAAAGCCTGGCTTTACAATATTTATCATTGTAGAGAAAAGGGGTAAAGTGGGCAGGCTTGGGGAGGGTTTCAGCCTCACACAGTCCCCTGCCATTGGGCTGAAGGAGCCCCTGCGCACAATGAGTACAGCTGGTTTTGCTCAGACTAGGAGGGATATAGGTGAGGGGGGTGGGGGGAACAGAAGACAAATCTCCCTCGGGTAGCCAGGAGAGACAAACACCATCAAAAATGTATTAGGGAGAGTGTGATTCTTA
This sequence comes from Gymnobelideus leadbeateri, assembly GCA_011680675.1. Classification (NCBI taxonomy): domain Eukaryota; kingdom Metazoa; phylum Chordata; class Mammalia; order Diprotodontia; family Petauridae; genus Gymnobelideus; species Gymnobelideus leadbeateri. Next base: position 1,006,274 of record WOXC01006384.1, on the reverse strand, counting down.
CAAAGAGCTGAGCAGCTCTAAGCCAGTGCAAGGCTTTTCTCATCACCACATCCAAGGGGGCTTTGATTTCCCTTCCCTTTCCAAGGAAGCTTTTTGCCTCCCAGTTCTCCCCAGGCCTCTAGAGTTGCATGGAGGGGAGGTCCCAGTGTTAGAGAGCCAGAGGGAAAGGAGGGCAGGCAGCTTCAAGGACAAGGTGTGGTAGTGCAAAGGCAGCACAGTGTTATCAGATACTTGCTGGCTCTGGCCCCCAAGATCTGGGTTCAAATCTGTGTCATCATTTACCCCCCACACCCACACCCATTTGGCCCTGGGCAAGTCATTTCTCATTGTTCATAGGTTCTTAGAGCTGGAAGGCCTATAGAGGACCATTTAGTCCCATACCCTAATTTTTCAAGTGAAGAAAAGGCAGAAGGGGGGGTGTCATTTTCTCAACATCAACCAACCAGAGTGAGGTTTGAACTGGGGTCCCTCGATACCAGTGTCAGGGTCCTCTCCACTATAGCATGAAGCCGCACCATACTTTGTTTTCCTTGTCTCGAAAAAGAAGGGGCCAGACTGGGTGGCCTCCAAATTCCTTTGTAGCTCTCTATGATGCTGTGAGCCTTCCACAAGTTGCAAGCAGTAATTTGAGGTGGGGCTCAGGAGCTGAGAACAGGCTCTTTCTCCATCCCTCACCAGTTTGCCAGGGACCTGCCCCACCCTTCTTTTGAGAAGTCTGGACTTGGGGAAGGGGTGGGGGGTTCAGTAGGAGGGAGGAGGGCTCTGAGGTAAATAGCAATATCAAAAAGGCTTTACCCCTGCCCACGGGGGCTCAGAGCTAACCAGAGCAGGATCTCCCCCTGGTGGGCACCATTGGAACAACAAGGTGAAGCTTCAGCCCTGCTTTGTTGGGTCTTTGGGGGACACACATGGAGCTGGGGCATCAAGGGATCCCATTCTGAGCAGAGCAGCAGCAGAGACACAGAGACACCCACATCCTGTAGTCCTGCCTGGAAGCAGAACAGAGGACCTGCTGGGGGCCATTGCATCTATGGAGACCACCTTACTCCACAGATGGCTCCCACAGACCTGATTAAGACTTTTCTTTCTTTTAACGATAAGGTTCAAACCTGGAAGGCACTTTAGAAATTATTTAGTCCAATCCTCTCATTTTACATACTAAGAAACTAAGGCTGAAGGAAGTTAAACAATTTGCTTAATTAAAGTCACACAGATTGTAAGTAGCAGAGCCACAATTCAAATATGGACCTTCTGGCCCCAAACCCAGAACGCTTTCCTTACACAATACTCACTGTCTCCCACTTTCACTCCTTGGCATGTTTGCACCCAATTCCTTACCCTCATCTCTTCTCTTCCCCACAGGATTCTGGGATGAACCTGCCTGTCATCCTGGTCCCCTGGGAAAAGCTGAGCTGCCTATGAAGGCCAGTCTCTGGGACATATTCTCCACCTGTCTCCCTCATTGAACCACCTTCTGGCTGAACCCCCACGGCTTTTCTCCCAGCCCCCAGTGTCTCAGGTTCCTTATATTTGTCTTAAGGAGCAATATATCTGGAACAAAATCACCACTGCCCCTTCCTACTATGACCAAGTGGCTTTCATATTGCTTCCATTCACCCTTCTCGGCACTTCATGCCTCAGTGCCATTCCAGTTCCCTCAGGATATGTCTCTATTCCTGTCTCAACCCTTGAAGGATTTGTAAGACTCCCTTTTCTTCCCCGTGTGAGATTACAAGAGTGTGGGTAATCAGGTGGGCATGTATGTGTAAGTCTATGGGTATATGTGAATAGTTTTGTGTGAGAGCATGTTTGAATGAGGTCCCCATCCCCTGAAGGAACACTGAGGGCCGTCTGAACTGTCTCTTTCCTGTCACTTCACTGCTGACTCCAGACAGAGCACAGACCATCTCCACCAGAAGCTTCTGCTTGGCTCCCTGGGGATACTTCCAGACTCTTCTGCTAGGCCACTGAGTTCTCATTTTTCTACTCAGAAAACAACCGCAATGAAGGGGAGTAGACCTCAGTCAACAAGACACTCCTTTCCTGCCTTGGAAGCAGAGCAAGGGAGAGGCCTATACCTCAGCCCTCTGGATCAGTTATAACATGGAGTCACCAGAAGAGAACTTTCTCTTCCTGAGGGGCAGGCCAACCTTGAGAAGGAACAGCTTCTGGACTTTCAGTCATCCCCAGGTCCAAACCTCAAGAGGCTTCATTGAGTGAACCAGGTCTCTGGTGTTGGGACCCAGATTCACCCTGGAAGGGAATCTGTAATCTCTGTTCATTTCTCAAAGCCAGAGTTATACTAACTGGATATCAGCTGTGATTCAGCATGGGGCATCACAAGATGCCTAGAGGGGGCCTGGCTCCCAGTGTGTTCATGCAGACCTACTATTTGTTACATGTAAAAGTCTCCTGCCTCCTCCTAAGATTAGGAAGAAGCCAACATAGGAAACCGATGGATAGAGGAGCTGGGGCCACCAGGGACAACTTCAGTCACCATCTTCCATGGTCCCAAGGCCTTTAGCTGTCTGGCCTATTGAACAAGGGGTGTCTTTCATCTCTGAGAGCACCTATCTTCTGAGGACCCTAAATCCACAGGCCTACCCTTGATATGTCTCAGAGGATCACCAGGCATGGTCAAAGGGCACCAAGAAAAGCTAGACCCGAGAGGCTTCTGGTCCCATCAGTGTTCCTGTCCCTCTTTTTCCCCCTGCTCCCCAACTGTCAAGGGCCCTTATTCACACTACCTCAGCTCCATCTCCAGGAAGCCGGCAGACTCTCCAAGGGGCCATCGGTGTGAACTAGCCAGGAGAGTGTCAGAAGCTTCAGCACAGTGTGCTAGCCCCCCTGCTCACCTTTGGGCAGAAGATAAAGCACAAAGCAGAGTGGTGCTAGACAGTCCTCAGAAGCCCGGTGTGAGGGAAAGAGCATCTGACGGAGTCAGGAGACCCATGTCCTAGTCTTGGCTCTGCTACTAACTGGCTGTGTGACTTTGGACAAGTCACTTCACTCCTTAGTCCTCCATCTCCTCCTCTGTACAATGGAGGTGTTGACCTTACAGCTCATTTGATGATACTCTAAGTCAGTGAGAAAAATGTAGCAACATCAAACACAGACAGTGGCAGGGGGGTGCTATTAGCTCAGGAAAGTTTCTGGCTCTCTAAAGGGGTGAATGTTCAAAACTGAGGTGTCTTCTACAATGCAGGTGGACTATTTTTCCAGGATGACTTAGAGGAGACCAGGACCACATGGTCCAACCCAAGATGAGAACCAAGGCTTGGGGGCAAGTGGACTGAAGAAGAGACCTTGGCCACAGCAAACAGAAGGACTCATAGAGTTCAAGAGGAGCTGGGGTAGAGGTGAATGCTCCCCTCTCCCACATAGAGACCTGGAACCCATTCCCACAATCCTTCAGTCTACATTCTTGCCACACTGTTAATCAGATCTGCATTCTAATCTCTAAGTCCAGCAATTTATAACATGGAAAAGATGGACACCAGAGAGGGATATTATCTCTAGTAGTCTCCCTCTACCTTTCCATTAATAGTACACATGTAAGTGAACCCTTGAAAGGAGAGATTTACACAAGTAAGTGAACCCCTGAAAAGAGAGATTTAGCCCTCGGGTCCTCTGTCACATACCTTGGGAACATATAAAAAGAGATGATCGCTAGGAACCTGTAAGGCTTCACTAAGATAAAGTCACGCCAGGCTAACTTCACTTCTTTTTTTGTTAGAGTTTTGTTAGTATTACTAATAGACCCAGGGAATACCACAGATGCAGTATATAGCTAGACTCCAGCAAGACATTTGACAAGGTTGCTCACCGTATCATTTTGGATAACATAGAACAATGTGGACTAGATGATAGGACACTTACATGAACTGCTAACTGGTTGAATGGCCAGCCCCAAAGGGTTAGCCAAAAGACTGATATTAGCCTAGAACTCTGACTTTGGTCCCATCTTGTTCAATCGGTGATTTTAATGAAGAGACTCACAAGGTAGACATGGAGCACGTTTGTCAAGTTTCCCTGTGACAGAGTTAGGAGAAATCACTCATGTGTTGATTTGATTCAAGAAATATTTATCCAATACCTACCATTTGCAGTGTATACTCTCCATCTGTAAACTCAACTCTTCCAATCACTGCTCCATTGATGAGCCATCTAGGTCATAGGGGAGACATAAAACTTAGAGGGTAAAGACAAGATTGTATTTAACAGATGCATAAAGGAGATGCTAGATTGTGTAGAGCTCCAAATGTCAAGCAAAAGGGTGGAACTTTACTTGGTAGGCAGCCACTTCAGATTTTTGAGGAAAGATAATTCTGGCAGCAGGAAGGTTTAATAAGAGGCTAGTGCAGAATACAGATATGTAGTAAAGAAGGTGTCCACTTGGAAAATGGCAGTGGAAGTAGGGAAGAAAGGAGGTGAGGGATGAGGATGATGGGGACGTGATATTGAAAGGACTTGGTAATTCATTGGTTATGAAAGGTGAAAGAGAAGGAACCATCAAAAATAATGCCAAGGTTTCAATAGGAGATTGAGAGAACAATGCTGCCATAAAGAGTTTTCCAGGAGCAGCTAGCAACACAGTGAATAGAGTACCAGCCCTAGAATCAGAAGGATTTGTTCAAATTTGGCCTCAGACAATTGACACTTACTAGTTGTGTGACCTTGGGCAAGTCATTTAACACCAATCACCTTGCCTTCTCCCCTCCAAAAAAAAAAAAAAAAAGACTTTTCCTTAGGTTAGTGAGGTCTAAGGTAGGAACACATTAGTGTCTGATTTAAGTGGAAAAAAGAAAGAAGGCATTGGAACAAAGCAAGCTGAGGAATAGCATGGTCAGGGTGTTACAGTGATCATCAGGATGAATGTTGAGTTTTCAGAAGATGATATCTGGCCATCTGAGCAAGGAAAGAATGACTTCAAGATTGGGTAGATAATTGCAACAAGGTTAGAGAGAAGGCAATATAAAATAGATTACATGAACTTTGAAAGAGTAACTTATTAAGGTATGATGGTGTATCCCCACAGGGGGCTGACTCATGATACTGATTAGTGATTGGAAGCAGAGGAAGGGAAGGATGTGAGTCTGAAGGAAGAGGTCTGAATGAGAAGCAGGGAGAGCACAAAGTGGGCCAGGTCAGGAAACTGGGTTTCCATGGAACATAAATTCCAAGGGACTCCAGAATGGCAGACTATTAGGGTGGCAAGGGATTCTGGGGTGAGTGCGAAACAAACAGAGCCAGGAAAGTCAGTACCAACTCAGAAGGCAAGATATAGGGAATGTAGTAAATGAGCCAACTGTATATCTGACTCAACATATCTCCCCAAAGCTTTGCCCTGTGTTTTCCAATTTAGTTGACCCCAAAGTTTTAAATGGAATGTGGAATGCTGGTGTTCTAGGGGATGGCACATGACGGATCTTATCCTACTATAGTACTGTGATGCTCGTGTTTATGGTAACTGTTGGGTGACAAGCTGTTGGAAGTCAAAAAAGATTTTGACAGATTGGAACAATGGACCACATTTAATAAAAATGAATTTAACTGAAATCAATGTAATGATCTACATTTCTGGTATTTGGTTTCAGGGTTTGTTTGGTTTGGGTTTTTTTTTAATCAATTGCATAAATACAGACAGGGAAAGACAACTTAATAGTAGTTCATGTGAAGAAAAAAAAATACACGAGGGTTTTAATTTACCACAATCCATCAATAATCAATCAGTTACCTACGTGTCAGGTTCAGTGATAGGTGACAGGAATATAAAAATAAAGTCAAAACTGTGTCCTTAGAGGCACAGGGGAGACATACATGTTACTAAGTATGGTTATCTCTTCTATGTCTTGGGGGTTACAGCAATGGCACCCCCACAATCTGCTTACATTTTTTGGCTCTCCCTTCATACCAGAAAAGAAGTCTAAATTATTATGATATTAAAAGATAAAATAAGTTGCTATTATACAATACTACACATATTTTTTATGCATTTATGAGTTTCTAAACTTTTTATGTGTCATCTGCTGGCATTTAATACCAACTTATTTGCTGCACCACCTAGCAGTCCATACATCTGAGCATAGAAATACAAAACAGATTCAAGGCAAATTTGGGGGTTATGGTGGCAGCACTAGCATCTGGGAGGGTTGGGGAAGACCTCATGAAGAAAGTGGCCATTAAGCTGAGTCTTAAAGGAAACCAGGAATTCCAAGAGGCAGAGGTGAGAAGGGAGGACATTCCAGGCATGGGAACATCTAGTGTTAAGACACAAAGATGAAAGGAGGGTCCTGCTTGAGGAATAGCAAGAAGACCAGACTGGCTGGACCTTAGAGTATGGAAGGGGAATAATGGATAATAAAGTTGGGGCCAGGTTTGGAAGAGTTTTAAATACCAAATGGAGGAGTTTATATTTGGTCCTAGAGAATATTGGGAACCACTGGAGTTTGTTAAATGTGGGGAGAGTAGTATGAATGATGTGACACAGTCAGACCTAAACTTTAGGAAAATCACCTTGGCAGCTATGTGGAGCCCAGATTGGAGTAGCAAGAGACTCAGGGCAAAGAGATTAATAAGAAAGTAGGGTGGGGGGGTGTGTGAGTAAAGAGAAGGGGACAGATGAGAGAAATGTTGTGAAAGTAGAAAAGACAGATTTTGGCAACTGAGTGGATATGTAGGGTGAGTGAGAATGAGGAGTCAAGGGTGATGCCAAAGTTACGAATCAGGGTTACTGGAAGGATGGTATTGTCCTCGACAGAAATAGGGAAGTTCAGAAGAGGAGGGGGAGGAAAATTGATGAGTTCTATTTTGGAAATGATGAGTTTGAGGAGTCTGTGGAACATTCAGTTCAAAATGTCCAATTGGCAATTGGAGATGCACCACTAGAGCTCTGGAGAAGAACTGGGCCTGAGTTGTGGGTGACATCTCCATAGTGATGAAAATCAAAGCAATGGGAACTATTGAGGTCATCAGCTCAGTATGAGTCAACATTGTGATATGCTTCCTAAAAGAAGAAAAATGAATATTATCTTAGGTTGTGTTGAGTTCAAGGGAGGCCATAGTTCTACTCTGCATATAACTGACCACATCTGGAATATCCAATTCTGGACAACACATTTCCAAAGAGACACCAATAAACTGCAGCATGTCCAGAGGACTGTGGCCAGGAGGACTGAAGGGAGGGACTTTTGTCTCCATATCGACAGAGTTTAGCACAGTGCTGGATTGTGTGCATGGTATTGTCCTTGGCAGAAATAGGGAAGTTCAGAAGAGGGGCAGGTTTGGGGTAGAAAAGTGATGAGTTCTATTTTGGAAATGAACTTAATGAAGGTTTGTTAATCTAGACTGATACTAATAATAGCTAGCATTTATGTAGTATTTTAAGGCAATGGTTCTAAATGTGATCTGGGTATCCCTGGGGGTCCTAGAGACCCTTTCAGAGGGTCCATGAGGTAAAAGCTATTTTCATAATAATACTAAAATATTTTAATTTCTGATATGGCAAATGTTGATAGATACATCCCATATAAACAAAGATTCTTTGATATCTACAATAAAGAATTGGGGTTCTGATCCCCAAAACCATAAAAATCACTGCTTTAAGGATTACTAAGCACTTTATAAATTTATGAATCTCATTTATATATATATATGAATCTTATTGATTCATACATAATACTCTATTATAGATGCTTATTATTATCCCCATATTTTTACAGATAAGGAAACTGAGGGAAACAATGGTCAAACAGCTAGTAAGTATCTGAGGCAGGACTAGAACTTCCAGGCCCAGCACTCTTTCTACTATGCTACTTGGCTGCCCTTATAATATAAGGAAAAGCTAAAGGCAATGGAGTGACCCTAAACATCTATTGAAAGACATGAAAGGGGTGGTTAGGTGGTGCAGTGAATAGAGCACCAGCCCTGGAGTCAGGAGGACCTAAGTTCAAATTTTGCCCCAGACACTTAACACAAAAACTAGCCATATGACCTTGGGCAAGTCACTTAAACCCAATTGCCCTCCAAAAAGCAAAAAGAAAGAAAGAAAGACATGAAAGATATCCTCCAAAATCTGAAGGGTTATCCTATAGAAGAGCATCGAGGCTCAGATTCTGCATTGTTACTGATGAGTATAGGGAGGTCAACTTTGGCCTCCAAAATTAGTGAGTTAATAAGGAAGAATTGTTCAGAAAGGGGCTGAACTGCCATTGTGAAATAATAATTATTACTATGATATTAATAATGATGATAGATAGCATTTATATATACTATAGATCTATATGTATATGTATATATATATATTAATGTTTGCAAAATGCTTAACAAATTTTATCGCATTTTATCCTCTCAACAACCTTGGGAGATAGGTACTATTATCATTATCCCCATTTTATAGATGAGGAAACTGAGGCACAATGAAGTTAAGTGATTTCTCGAGGTTCACACTGCTAGTAAGTGTCTGAGATCAGATTTGAACTCAGGACTTTCTGGCTCCCAGTCCAATACTCTACTGCACTACCTAACAGTTTATTTATAGTGAACTCCTTGTCACTAGAATTATCTAAGCACTGACCATCTTTCAAGAAGAAAGTCTTCACTGGATAGGAGATTAAACTAAGTGAACTCTAAAGTCTCCTCCCAACACTGATTCTACTGTGGACATATTATCCTAAAGAGTCCCTGTGAATTGGGGCAGAGATGGAAATATGAGCCAAAAGTCAACCCTCTCCACCACTAAAGGTCTCATTAGAACATACTCCCTTATTATCCAGAGGCCTATAAACAAAAGGATAACATAAGTAAGGGCACTTGGAGAGGAAGGAACCCCATGAGAGTCAGTGAGATACTTCCTCATCCTGGCCCTGCAATATTTCCCCCCAGAAGTGACTAGGGCTGGCACTTCAATAAAATAAACTATTTATAAAAGCATTCTCCCTTGGAATCTATGTTCTTGGCCTCAATTGGTTCTTGCCTTAGGAAACTCTACTTCCTCTCCCTAGGGAAGACCTAATCCTCAACCTCTAGGAACTCCAACAGGTTCCCTACCTCCTTCACACTTGGGGACTAGGGACCAAATATGAAAGTGTTTATATTTCACCAACAATACGCCATGTACACAACTAAATTTCAGGAGAAAGAGTGCAATAACAAGTAAGTGGCATCAGGAAAGGTTTCTTGCCTTGAGCTTTAAAGAAAACTGAGGAATTTAAGAGGAAAATTGAGAAGGAATGATTGCCAGGCAAAAAGGATAGCCTATTCAAAGGCATGGAGAGTAGACAAGAGATGGAACATTGAGTTTGTTGGGGGGAGGTGATTATCACAGGCCATTTTAGCTGGAACACAATTTATAAGAGGAAGACAAGAAATGTTTAGGAGGGTAAGCTGAAGCCACGTTGTAGAGGTCTTTATAAGTCAGATTGAGAACTTTCTACTTTATTCAAAAGAAGCAGAGGGACAACTGAAGATTTTAAAGCAGGGAAGTGACATGATAAGACTTGCATTTTGGAAATACTCATTTGGCACCATGTGAAAGATGGATTGGAAAAGAGAGAGACTGGAAACAAGAAGACCAAATAGGAGATAAGTTGTTGCCTCTCTGGGCAAGAGTTGATGAGTATCTGAATTAAGATAGTGGCCATAAGAGTGGAGAAGAAGAGATATATTTTACATATGCGTTTTATGTGTATGCATCACAGTTCCAAGATTTGCTCATTTTTCTCTATATATCAAATTCCCAATCCCCTAACTTGAACAATTTTGTTGTTGCTGAATTACGTCTGATTCTCTGTGACCCTATTTTGGGGTTTTCTTTGCAGATATACTGGAGTGGTTTGCCATTTCCTTCTCCAGCTTATTTTACAGACAAGAAACTAAGGCAAACAGGGTTAATTGACTTACTCAAGGTCACACGGCCAGTAAGTGTCTGAGGTCATATTTGAACTTGGGTCTTCCTGACTCCAGGGCCAGTTGCTGGACTCTATTCACTCTGCCACCTAGCTGTCTCCAACTTAAACAACAAGACTATTGACTACTTATTAACAGTGTTGCAAAAAAAAAAAAAAACCCACCAACAACAAAAACCCAAATGTATAAATAATTATTTACAATATATCATCTATGAGAAACATTTTGGCGAAAGTTACCTTTTAACCATCACCACAGTTGTTGACTTCTCAATTCTGGAAAAATAATCCTGCCATTCAATTCTCTACGGATGCCAATGAAAGTTTCTTCTTAAGGATTTTCTTCATGTTTCTTTTTAAGGTAAGGGTTAAATTCAGATTTCTGTTGAAATAGTTTTCTTGGTTGCTTTTTTCTGTCCTCTTCTTCATTCATAACAGTAAATAGATTCTCCAGAGTGACAGGTAAACTCTGAGTCACCTCACAGATCCTTCATAGAATGGAAGTCCTGTCCAAGAGACTATCGCCTCTTAAAGATATAGCAACACTATCTACATTCTCTGTATAGAAACTATTGAAGCTGATATTACATGTTCATGTTATCTCCCCCAATAGAAAGTAAACTCATGGTATATGAATGTAATGGGATACTATTGTGCTATAAGAAATGAGGAGCAGACTGACTTCATAATAACTTGGAGAGACATATATAAACTGATGCTGAGTGAGGAGAGCAGAACCAGGAGAACTTTGTACACAATTACAGACACATCGTATGTGTGATGACTAACTGGGCTCCTCTCAGCAATACAAGATTAGAAGACAACTACAAAAGACTCACGATGGAGAGGGATACCCACATCCAGAGAAAGAACTACAGAGGCTGCAGACTGGAGAAAACTATTTGCTGTCTGTTTGTGTTTTGTTTTGTTTTATCCCTTCTTTTTCATTGTTCAGCCCATGGTCATAATTCTTTACAACATGACTAATGCTCAACATGAAGGTATTTGTAGAACCTATATTTGATTACATGCTGCTTTGAGGGAGAAGAAGAGGAGGGGGAGGGAGAGAAAATTTGAAATTTAAGAGACTATGGAACTGAAATCTTGTAAACTAAAAGTACATAAAAAACATCAATTAAAAAAAGAAAGTAAACTCCTTAAAGGCAAGGACTTTCATTTTTGCTTATGTATCCTCAATGTTTGGTACATAATAGGTGCTTGATAAAAGATTATTGATTGATTGATTAATGTGGCATTTATAAGATTTGGCAACTAGTTAGATAAGGGAGCTTAGGGAGAGAAAAAAGTCAAGGATGATTCTGAGGAGGTAAAGTTGGAAGACTGGAACAATAATAGTATCCTAAACAGAAATAGGGAAGTTTGTGGTAAGGATGAATTTCTTTGGGGAAAAGAGCTCTGTTCTGGAGTTCATCCAGATGGAGATATCCAGCAAGTATTTAAAGATGCAGGATAGGAAAAAGTTTAGAGATTAGGAAGCCATATTGCATAGAAATGATAATAACCCATGGAAACTGATGACATCACTGAAAAAGGATAGAGAAGATAAGAGGGCCTAGGCCAGAGCACTGGGGGATGCCCATGCTCTATGGGGAGAAGGATGACAATCCAGCAAAAGAGACTGAGATCAAACTATCAGACAGGTAGAAAGAGAAGTAAGAGAGTAGTATCACAAACACCAAAGGGAAGGAGTAGCATTCAGGAGAAGAGCACAGTTTCAGTTGAGTTAGAAGTCAGAATGCAAAAGATAGAGGGCCGAAAAAATGGGAGCAAGAAGTGTAGAAAACCATTTTTTGGAGAAGGAAGCTTTGGAGAAGGAATCTTCTTCCTTTTGTGAAAGGAAGAAGAGATGAGACATAGGACAATAACTTGAGGCAATGACAGGATCACATAAAGGGTATTTTTTCTTAAAAGATTGGAGAGATCTGAACATTTATGTAGTCAAAGGGGTCTCCCAAGGATGTAATGATCAGTGAGATACTTATAAAGTGCTTTACAAACCTTAAAGGATTCTATAAATGCTACTGATGATGATGATGATAGATTGAAAATAATTAAGAGTGCAAGGTTCTAGAAAAGAAGAAAAGGGATAAGATGAAGAGGACCAGTGGAGGGGCTAGCCTTAGCAAGGAGAAGGCCCATCTCTTCATCAATAGTCAATAAGCATTTATTAAGTACCTATTGTATGCAAGGCACTGTGCTAAGCACTAGGGATACAAACCATTTCTATTCCCTTCAATTATTCTCATACTGAGAAAAGTTTCATCAGTTACAATTATCATTTTCCCATGTAGGAATGTAAATAGTTCAACTTTGATAAGTTCCTTATGATTTCTTTTCCCTATTTACCTTCTCATGCTTCTCTTGTTTCTTGTATCTGAATGTCAAATTTTCTATTCAACTCTGGTTTTTTCATCAAGAATCTTGAAAGTCCTCTATTCCATTGAATAACCATATTTTCCCCTGAAACAAAATACTCAGTTTTGCTGGGCAGGTGATTCTTGATTTTAATCCCAGCTCCTTTGACCTCTGGAATATCATATTCCAAGCCCTTCAATACCTCAGTGTAGAAGTTGCCAGATCCTGTGTTATCCTGATTGTGTTTCCACAATATTAAAATTGTTTCTTCTTGGCTGCTTGTAATATTTTCTCTTTAATCTGGGAATTCTGGAACCTGGCTATAATATTCCTAGGAGTTTTCTTCTTGGGATTTTTTTCAGGAGGTGATTGGTGGATTCTTTCAACTTCTATTTTGCCCTCTGGTTCTAAAACATCAGGGCAATTTTCCTTGAGAATTTCTTGGAGGATGATTTCTAGGTTCTTTTTTTGATCATGGCTTTTAGGTAGTCCAATAATTTTTAAATTATCTCTCCTGGATCTATTTTCCAGGTCAGTGGTTTTTCCAATGAGATATTTCACATTGCCTTCTATTTTTTCATTTGTTTGGATCTATTTAATAGTATCTTGATTTCTCATAAAGCTACTAGCTTCCATTTGCTCCAGTCTAATTCTGAAGGAATGATTCTCTTCAGTGAGCTTTTGAGATTCTTTTTCCATCTGGCAAATTCGACTTTTTAAGGCATTCTTCTCTTTATTGCCTTTTTGAGCCTCCTTTGCCATTTAAGTTAGTCTGTTTTTTAAGGTGTTATTTTCTTCACTCAGGTTGTTGACTCTCATTTAATAATTTTCTTACATCATTCTCATTTCTCTTCCCAATTTTTCCTCTACTTCTTTTATTTGGTTTTCAAAATCCTTCTTAAGCTCCTCTATGGCCTGTAACCAGTTCATTTTTTTCTTGGAAGGTTTTAGTGCAGGAGTCCTGACTTTGTTGTCTTTCTCCTGTTCCATGCTTTGATCCTTTTTGTCCCCAAAAGAGGAGTCTAATGTTGGATTGCTCTGATTGCTTTGCTTCCTTTGCTTGCTCATGTTGTCACGTGATTACCTGACTTTTGAGCTTTTTACCACAGTAGAACTCTGCTACCAGAGAGGGGAGCTTCGTCCTAATCACTGGAATTTTCTCAGCTGCTAGAGCTATTAGTTGGTTGCCCTCTCTGAAGCTTCCACACAATCTGGCACATTGGTCACAAGCCCCAGGACCTCCACCCTCGACAGCAATCCAGATCCAAGCAGGTTAAAGCAAGAGCAATTACACCCTCAGACTGGTTGCTTGATCCTCCTACAATCTGCAGGCCAGGAGCTCTGAATCAGCCAGGTAGCGGCCATCACTGCACCTCAGCCACTTCTTGCCCTGGGGCCAAGGCCAGACCACAATCCTGAACTCCCCATTCCAAAAGTCCACACTGCATCGACCTCTCACTTTGTCCTTAGCATCTATGGGATAATAAACTGGAAACAGCCACAGCTGCTGGTGATCTGAAGTCCCTCCAGCTGGTGGCTGGTCAGGCCACCCCGGGGCTAAAACCATGGGCTCACATGGGGCTGGGCTCAGCTCCCAGAGTGCTGGGCTAGCCCCTTCCTGCCTGCCTGCCAGACTGTCTTCAGTGGTAGTTTAGCTTCTCTTTGTTATTTTGTGGGTTCTGCAGCTCCAATGTTTGTTTAGAGCCATTTTTTACATGAATTGGAGGAGGTGGAAACAGGAGCTTCGTGGAGGTTCTGTTTCTACTCTGCCAACTTGACTCTGCCTCCTCAAAAACATTATTCTTTAAAGGGGTCTATAGGCTTGCTACAGGGATTCATGACATGAAGATTAAGATCTGATCTAGTTCAACCCTCTCATTTTAAAGATGAAGAAATTAAGGCCTAGAAAGTGTGAGTGACTTGCTCAGGGAAGGGAAAAAAACCTAACACTTGTTGTGCAATGGTGAAGGTCCAAATGAAATTATATAAATTCAAAGTGAAGCTAGTCAACAGTTGTGTGATATTTTTCAGCAGTGATCAGCAGTGTGTCATTGTTCTTTGTTCAGTCATGTCCAACTCTTTATGATCCCATGGACTATCACACACCAGGCCCTTCTATACTCTACTATCTCCTGAAATCTGTCTGGGCTCATGTTCTTTGCTTCCATGACACTATCTATTCATCTCATCCTCTGCTGTCCCCTTTTTCCTTTTGCCTTCAATCTTTCCAACATCAGGATCTTTTCCAATGAGTCCTGTCTTTTCATGTGACCAAAGTATTTAAGCTTTAACTTCAGTATTTGATCTTCATTAATTAATTAATAGTCTGAATTAATTTCTTTTCTAAGAAATTTTATTTATTTGTTTTTTAGTTTTCAACATTCACTTCTATAAGATTTTGAGTTCTCAATTTTTCCCCCTTCCCAAGACAGTGTGCAATTGATTTAGCTATACATGTACACTCATGTTAAACATTTTCCATGTTAGTCATGTTGTAAAGAAGAATTAGAACCAAAGGGGAGAGGACAGTTGGGTGACACAGTGAATAGAGCACTGACCCTGGAGTCAGGAGGACCTGAGTTCAAATCTGACCTCAGACACTTGACACACTTACTAGCTGTGTGACTTTGGGCAAGTCACTTAACCCCAATTGCTTTGCCTACTGCCCCCTCAAAAAAAAGAAACCAAAAACAGAGAGCAAATAGTCTGCTTCACTCTGCATTCAAACTCCATCATTTCTTTTTCTGGATGTGGATAGTATTTTCCATCATGAGTCTTTTGGAATTGTCTTAAATTCTTGTATTGCTGAGAAGAGCTAAGTCTATCAAAGTTGGTCACTGCACAATGTGGCTATTACTGTGTACAGTATCCTCCTAGTTCTGCTCACTTCACTCAGCATCAGTTCACACAAGTGTTTCCAGGTTTTTCTGAAGTCCACCTGTTCATCATCTCTTATGGAGCAACAATATTCCATTACATTCATATGCCACGACTTGTTCAGTTATTTTCCAGTTGATGGACATCCCCTCAATTTCTAATTCTTGGTCACCACAAAAAGAGCTGTTATAAATATTTTTGTCCATGTGGGTCCTCTTCCCATTTTTATGATCTCTTTGGGATACAGACCTAGAAAGTATTGCTGGGTCAAAGGGTATGTACAGTTTTATAGCCCTTTGGGCATAGTTCCCTGAATAAATTTCTTTAAGTATTGACTAATTTTTTAAACATCATTTTAATACTGTCCATGGAGTTTTCTTGGCAAAGATATTGGAGTGGTTTGCCATTTCCTTCTCCACTGGATTACCTTTTGTAAGAACTCTCCACTATAATTTGTCCAACTTGGGTAAACCCTGCCTAGAATAGCTCATAGTCTCATTGAGCTATGCAAGCCCCTCCACCACAACAAGGTAGTGACCCAAGAGGAAGACAGTGTATGAGTAGGATCAAAGAAGGCATCCTAGAGTTGGGATTTAACAAATCATGAGCAGCAAATAGGACAAGGAGACAAGAGAATCAATGGTATAGGATAGTGTATAATTAAATTAGTTAACTTTAAGGGAGGACAGGGCATAAAATATTTATCTGTAAGGTAATAATAAATAGATAAAGAATAAACTATACAATGCATACATACATAAATTATATAGCAACAACTGTGAGCTAGCATGACATAGTGAATAGAGACTTGGTCTCCAAGTTGGTAAGTCCTAGGTCAAGTGTGGCCCCTGATACATACAGACCGTGTGACCCTGAACAAGTTAGGGCTCTCTCAGGGCTCAGGGTAATTCTCTAAGACTATAAGGTGCAGATATGGTGCTGACCACTACCCAAGAATTCCTTATTATGATAAAATCACAACTCTGGGGAAAAAAAGTATCCACCAAATCACATAGTAAATATATATGCATATTGCCATAAAGTCTTCATAAGTCTCCTCATCTATAAAATGGAAGAGATTAGATGAGATGGTCTCTCAAGGCCCTTCCAACTCTAATGATCTATAACACAATAGTAAGAGACTGATTCCCATAAATAAGCTTAAAGAAAAAATCAGGTTCCTTAATAACCATATGTCTTATACAAAAAAATATAACTCATAGTAAAGGCAGGATATAATAAGCAATTCATGAGTGGCACAGTCAATAAATCATATTTATAGGTGGGAATATGCTGATAAATGTTTAACTAATGGCTTTCCAAAAAAAAATAAAGAAATGTTTACACAGAACACTTTTATGTTTAATTCACATTATTAACATTTTCTCCATCAGTTCCTCAAGTCCAGACAATCAATAAAATAATAAATCAAACCCTGATTTGTTTTGTTTAACAATTTCCAAGGTATAAATGCTCACACCGAAAATTTAACAATGGACTCTCAAAAGCTGGTCCAAGTTGGCTCCAGCACACTCCCATAGAGTATGGGGGTTCTGAGTAACAGAAAGAAAACTTACTGAGAGCTAGGGAAGATTTCATGGAGGGTTGGTCTTCCAAGGATGTTGGGACTTAGATAAGAAAAGTTGCTAGGACTTAGCAGGCAGAAAGAATGATGTGAGAGATTATGAATAGGCAAAAATGCTTTGTCTTGCTCAAGGAAAAGTAGACTTCTTTGACAAAAGTGGAATGTTGATATAAATGAGGAGGGAGGGAAAAAAAATCAACAAATATTTATTATGCATGTAGCACTGTGCTAGGCACTAGGGGAAGTACAAAATTTATATAAAACATGGATGTCTTCAATTTACTTGGGGATAAGGCAGACATATAAGGAGTGAAATGCTGGGTTTACTCTCTCTAGAGTATCATTGGCTACATCTCCCCCCCATTCATGGTTCTAGGAATACCATCTGTAGGGCAATTAGGTTCTTCTGATGCTACGACTCAAGCTCTTCATCTGTGTGTTCTTAACAATATTAATCACCCATGATAACTTCCCAATATCATTGACCAGTGCCAGTTGGTATCTCCACAAGATTATTTAACTAACTGTTATCTCCTCAATATCCTTGGTAAGTAAGTAACATCAATTAGCTTTTACAAAGGGGTATTGACTGAGAAGATGTAACAAGAAGCAAAGAATTAAACATATCTCCTACAAACCAGGCTTACACTCACTTCTATCATCTTAGGTCCTGGGAAAGTGGGATCAAACTTTAAATGATATCTACAAACATTCTTCCCACCACCAAGTTCATTTTTTTCTACCAGAAGGGTCATGCAATACCGATTTGGTCTGAGCGTAGCCAATCCTCTGAAATGATTAAGATTGATTCTGTATCATTTTTTTATTAGTCTTATTTACAATTAATATATTTTGTCCTGCAATTGCTTAAGTCATGATTCTTTAAGATCTCTGAACTTAGCTCAGGATTCAACTGACTAGTAATTATAATATTAATTAATTAATATTCAATTAATGAATTAAAAATAAGTTTAGAAATTCAGTCCTCTTTCTATTCACTGCTCTATTCTTGCCTCAAGGAATTTAGCTGACTTTAGGGGATGGGGTTTGCCATAAGGTAGCTGGACCACCAAGCTATCCTTCATGTATGGCTAATTGCTGTCCAAAAAGTCTAGGTGACTATCTTGCAGGTGACCTCAAACAATGAACACTTCTTAGTCACAGGAGGAAGAAGAGGGTCATTGCTCATCTCTCATTAACAAACTTTCAATCAATTATAATGCCTTCCATGCCCCAGCTATGTAAGCAATCATGCTGTCCTCAACCCCATGATGTCACCTACCCTGTTCTGTTCTTTGTTTTGTACTTCCCCAAACCTATGAAACTATCTCCCTCATTAGAGGTCTCAGCTTACTGAGGAAGCCAAGATTCTATTTACTGGTAGATTCACTCTTTACCAATAAATTGATCATGCTTGAAACTTTGTGCTTGAGTTTACCCTATTCTAACCGTGCACACCTCCCTTGCTTTGCAGGACACAGAGTCTCAGCAGTTTGGTGGATTTACTGCCAGATTGCATCAAGTAGGTCATTCCTCAGGGCTGGCTCCTTCCCAGGCTCAGCTGTTAGACCTCTAAAGCTTTTCTAAGCCTTCTACACTGAAAGGCCATAGCCTTGTCCATTCTGTCTCCTACACTCATTTATTTACCTGATAACATGATAGAACTCAATACCACAAAGATATAACCATTGTGTCTGATGTTTTCAGCTTCATAGTAACTCCTAGTCAGGAGATAAGGACCCAACCCTCTCCAACCCTCAGTTGAAAATAGTACTTGCTTTGCTTCCCCACCAAGGAAGAGAAAAATCAAATTTTTTCATCAGAGCCTTTTGATATAAGCCCTCAATTCCAAGCTTAGCAAACAATTAAAAGACCTTTCTTCTTTACCATTAAATACACAGGAAACAATCACAGAATACCTATGCATGCTCTGAATCAGGGGTCCGGGATTTCCATTACATGTCATTATGCACTTCCAGAAGTAGGCTCACCAAACCTCCCATGAGGGTTGGTAGCAGACACAGTCCCAGTGAGGATTGGATTCCCATTGGTCAGTCTATTATGCAAGCTAAGTGGTGCAGTGGATAAATTGTCGAGCCTGAGATTAGGAAGACTCATCTTCCTGAGTTCAAATCTAACTTTAGACACTTACTAGCTATATGACCCTGGGCAAGTCACTTAACCCTATTTGCCTCAGTTTCCTCATGTGGAAAATGAGCTAGAGAAGGAAATGGCAAACTAGTCCAGTATCTCTGCCAAGAAAACCCTAAACGGGATCACAAAGAGTTGGACATAACCAAAACAATCAACTGACAGCAACAATGAATGATTGGTAGTTTGGGAGGGGGTGGGGGACAAGGAGTGGAAAACAAAGTGCTTTGTGAGACCCAAGATAGGGAAAGACTTGGGGGGATTTTCCTAACTGGGTAAATCAAGAAAAACTTCATGGAGGAGTGTGTATTTAATCCGGATTTTAAATTTAGGTGTAATTTCAATAAGCAGGAAGTATACTGGCAAGAGAACTGTTCTTGAATTCAAGAGACGAAACTGGACTCTGGGTTTTCCCTCTTGTTATTTGTGTGGCCTTTGGAATATTATCTGACCTCTTTGTGTCCAAGTCCTTATTTATAAAATAGAGCTAATGCCACTTACTGTCTCTGTAAAGAAAATGTTTTTCGAAAGTTACCATACCATAAAATAAGAGTTATTGTTAGTTGAGGCTTAGGAAATTCAGAGTAAACACCCAAGGGTAGAAAAGTATAGCATACGTTCAGGAGGCAAAGAATAGTTCAGTTTGACTGGAGTCACATAGAGCACAGGGGAGGGAGAAATGTGAGCTAAGGAGGGAAAGGTCCAAGGCCACGACAAGTTACAAAGAGAACATTGAATTCAAGAATGGGTATGAATTTCATTTGGTAAGCAACAGGGAGCCACAGGAAAGTTTTGAGGAGGGGAGTGATATGATTAGAACTGTGTAAAGGGCTTTGAATGTCAGGAAGTGCAGTCATTCAACACTGATGGAACCCACAATGTATGCTGACTCTGTACTATTCGTTTTTAAGTGGGGAGAAAATACTAAGTGTAATAATAATCACTTACACTTATATAGCAGTTTTTTATTAGCAGAAGACATGAACAGTGCCCTCAAGGACCTTATTCATGATTTAAGAGAGGAAACAAGACAAATAAACCTACAGAAAATATTCAAGGACACCTACAGAGCAATACACGAACAAGTTCAGATTCACAGCCTTTATTGCAAGTTGCCAAGTGGGCATGGAATAAAGGCATCGTGGGGACCTAGGGAGAGGTAACGTGGCCTGGATTCCTGGGGGGGGGGAGTTTTGGCTGCTCTTTGGCAGGCGCAGGGTTGAGAAGGAAGTTGGTGTACAGAATGGGGAGCATTCTTCTTGTCTGAAAGGGAGTATGTCTGTATAGAAGGGGTTAAGAAAGAAGGTATGCTAAGAACTTTGCAGGCATCTCCTTTTTTTTCCCAGTCACCATGGGGAGCTATGATGAGATAGAATTGTTGGATTCTTTGTCTCTGACTCCAAGATATAAGATTCAGGGCTACCAGGGCGCCCATGCCAGTCTAGAAAAAAAAAAAAACTACCACCAGGATTCCTGCAGCTTGATTGAAGAGCCCCACCACAGAGATTCTTCCAAAGACCAGTCCTAATCAATAACAACTAATTAAAGGATTCAGAGCCTTAGTGCTGGGAGCCAGGATATGGAAAATCCTAGTGATGTGTGAGAGGTCCAAAAGGTGAGCCTCTTATATGAATCAGAACCTGAGTTGAGGGCTGGCAGTTCATAACCTCCAGAAACAGAGTGCTAACTGGCGATCCCTGAGACAAATTAGAAGGATATTAGGGAGACAGGAGCCCTGAGCTACCCCAAAGCTAGCAAAGCCCTCATCTCCTTTGATTTGGAATATCTCTCGCGGTAGGGTTCCTCAGGCCTGAGGGCAGACGGGCAATCTGTCCCTGTGATGTACAGTCGTGTGGGGGGAAGGGAGGCAGTAGTGGTGGGGAAGTAGGAACACAATAGTGATTTTTCCTTCAAGGGGTGGCAGTCCTTGAGCTGAGTGAGGTGTGGCAGAGAAACGTGCTCCTTCCTTTCAGGACTCTTGAGACAAAGCCCGTTTCCCCATACTATTTGAACCTCTGTCCAGTGGGACATGCCTACAGGGTCACAAATTCAGCCTCTCCCCTACCCCTACCCTCCACCAACATAAATGATTTCTTTCTCTTCAAATCTTTCCTGAGATATATGTCAGTCATTCAGTGAGTCTGTCCAGAGTAAAGCATCCAGAGTCCAGTATCCAGAGTGCCCTGGCCTCAAGAAGCTTCCATTCTGGAGAGGGAAGAAGGTAACATACACACCTACAGCTGATTCTGCTTCTAAAATGTCTCTTCTATCTGTCATTTTCTCTCCACTTACATGGTCACTACCTAATTTAGGGCCTAATCATTCCACACCTACCTTCAATTTTTCCCCTTTTCCACTTCTTCATAACACTCCTAAATTAATCTTCTAATGTACCACATCCCTTTCTAAAATACCCCTAGGGACTCTCCATTGTTTCCTGTATAAAATACCAACTCATTGACATGATATTTAAGGGCAATTGGCAAACATTTATTAAGGTCTTACTATGTTCCAGGTACTGTGCTAGGCAATGGTGATACAAAGACAAAAGCCAAAGGGTCCCTGCCCCCAAGGAGCTTACGTTCCTCCCCAATCTAACTCTCCAGGCTTGTTTTACACTATTCCTCTTCGTGAACTCTTAAGTTTCAGCCAAACTGAAGGACTCCTGTGCCCTGATCTATGCCTTTCAAAAGGCCATTCCCAATGACTGGAACAGACCCAGTTCCATCTCTGACTTGCCCTTCTGACATCCTTCCCTCTCTTCAAGGTTGAGCTGAGGTGCCACCTATTCCATGAAATCTTGCCTATTGTCCCTACATAGAAGGGACCTCTCTCTCCTTGAATGTCTCAAGCCATTCTGCCCAATTCAATTAAGCAATTACTGACCTATTTCAAAAAGTGTCGGAGTTGGAGGGGGACTTCAGAAATTGCCTCTGGGACAAGCAATCTTCTCAACATCCCTGACAGCCTTTGCAGGAACATTACTATGCCATACGGTTGGCTCATTAAGTTTACAGTAAGGCCACTAAAACCCCCTGTCTTTTCCCACATGAGCTGATACCTATTCGTGCCTCCTCCATCCTGAACTTGGGAGTTGATTTTTTCTTAACCCAAGTGTACAACTTTATCCTTATTAAATTTCAGCCTATTAGATTCGGCCCATTGCCCTAACCTGTCAAGATCTTTTGGCATCCTAACTCTGTCATCTGAGTTAGCTATCCCTACCTGCTTCCTATTATCTACAAAGCTAATAAGCCTACACCCTTTGCCTTCCTCCGAGTCACTGGAAAAAAAATGTTGAGCAAACAATGGTCAAGACAGAGCTAGCTAATTGTTACCAAGGAGGTGACATTTGTCCCCTTGAGTTCTGTTCTCTCATTCCCTTCATTTTTATCCATATGCTACACATTTGTACTTAGCCATCTGAGGCTGAGGGTATTATTACTGGCCCTCTTCCTGGACCTTGTCTCCTGTGAATTGCTGGGCATCTCCAGAAGAAATTCAGTTTTTCTTTCACTCATGGTGATATCTGGTCTAGTGGTTATATGGGAGCGATTTTCTCCTCCCCTCTCCATTTTCCATATAAAGCCATCTGGATTAGACTCACAAGTCTTCAAGTAAAGATTTTCTTCTTTGCCTTTATTAATTGCATTTCATCCCTAGCCAAGGCTCCATCATTCTTGTAGTTACTTCTTTAGTCCTCCTTTGTAGAAAATTAATAAAACAAGGAGGTTGTAGAAGCAGTATGGTATAGTGGATAGGGTACACTAACCAGAGCCAGGAAAATCTGGGTTCAAATCACCCCTCAAATAATTACTAGCAGTGCAACCCTGGACAAGTTACTTGAGCTCTCTGGGGCTCAGTTTTCTCATCTATAAGATGGGGGGTTAGACTCAGTGTCCTATGAAGTCCCTTCTGATTCTAATTCTGTGACTCTGTGATACCATATAAATATAAGTCTGAGAGCTAGAAGAGAATTTAAGGATCATCTAGTCTCACTCTCTTTTAGAGATGAGGAGCCAAGGAGGAAAAATGTCCATTTCTAAGGTTCCTCCTTCAAGTTCTAATGTTCTTTGATTCTGTAGCCCTTGGGCTAGCTGGTGTAAGCCCTTCAGGGACAGGGGTTGATGTGTATGGCATTATTTGATGATGAGTATATGTTCTATTTCTCAGCCCTCTTCCCAGTAGAGTTAGTTCTTCTCTAGAAACTCGATGATACCAAGTGAACAGAAACCTAGACAAACAATAGCATACTTTGATGTATCAGTGATCTTATCCATGAGGGGATTCCCTCCAACAGATCACAACCAATCCAGGTTCCCTTAATCTAAGCAACTTTGGCCCATTCTTTCCAGTGAATCCTCCATGAGGATGGGAGGTTGTCCATTTAGCAGGTTGGACCCAATGTTCTTTTGACTTTGCTTGGCTACCAGTGTAGCACAAAGGCTACATTGGTTGTCTCTTACTCTTTTTTTTTTTTTTTTTTAAGCAATTGGGGTTAAGTAACTTGCTCAAGGTTACACGGCTAGTCATTCTTTATGCGTGGGTGCTCATTTTCTGAGGCCGGATCTGATCTCGGGTCATCCAAACTCCGAGGCCGGCTCTCTTACTCACTGCGCCACCTAGCTGCCCCTTTAGGGCAATTGGGGTTAAGTAACTTGCCCAAGGTTACACGGCTAGGTTTTTGTTTGTGCGGATTAAGTGTCAGAGGCCGGCTCCGAACTCAGGTCCTTCTGATTCCAGGGCCGGCGCTCTATTCACTGCGCCACCTAGCCGCCCCGGTTGTCTCTTACTCTTGCAACATGACCAATTCATCTTTTTTTGTAGTCATGCATCACTCTAGTGACTTCTCTTCTACAAATCTTCTTTGGCGACATGCTAGAGTCTATTCTTTCTCTGAAGAATTTTAGAATCGATTGCATGACATGGGAGACATTGGTAAATGACCACCCAATGTGACATGCCTACATCAAAGAAGGTTCTGTGCTCTATGAGTGAAGCAGAATTGCAGTAGCTCAAAAGAAACACAACATGTACAAACTTAAAGACATTTCCACTCCAAATTTTCATGTGGCCTATTTGTGCCTGACCTGTGGTACAGCCTTCTGAGCTCAGAATAGGTCTAATCAGTCACAGTTGGACACACTGTACCTTGAATTCAACATCATGATGTCATTTTGGTCCTTTTCGAGAATGAAGGACAACCACCACCACCACAGTCTACTCACGCCCACCCTGTACTTTGGTTAACTGTCAACTTCAAATCCTTGGAGCCTGCAGTAGTTAGTGACTCATAGTCATATAGCATCACCAGAAGACTATTATAGTAAAAAATATAGGCTTTTGTTTCAGGGAGAATCTTGAGGTCATTTACCAAGCAGTGTATAATTTCTCAAACACAATGTAACCCACTCTTCTCCTTCCAGGCACATCTAATTGCTTATGCTGATAATCTGTCCAAGACAAAAATACTGATAATGGTAATTGACCATCTTTATAGGACATCTATCTAATTGCTTATCATTTTTTATCCATTTGATTTTTTTCTTCCTTGGTTGTTAGACTGAACATCTTTGAATAATTTTAGATTTCACGTAGGAGGTTCTACAATATCCTGAGGCTTAATGTTAACTACAAACCAGAGCTTTGGCAGGACTCCATCATCCATAGGGAATCCCTCTTCTATCTGGACCTGTGCTGGACATTCTCTATGACAATGGTAAAAACACCTTCATTGAGCATGTGTCTCCCTATTTTATACCTCCCTCCATATTCATCATCAGAGGGTTGTCAAAGAAAGTCATCATTACCTCTTTCAAGGAATCTTCCATAATTTTTACATATGCATAAGTTACCTAATTGAAGAAGATTTTAAGGTTGTGTCTTTCTCTATTGAGAAAAATGCTTTTTTATAGTCAACTAACAGTATCATGCAGTGGGACCTTGTATTCTTTGTACTTCTCGGTCACTTGCATAACTATAAAGACGTGGTCTGTTGTAGAATCTCATTTGCAAAAGTTTGCCTGTTGCTTTCTCTTGCTTCCATCAAGGACGTCCTTGTTACATGTGCAGAGTATTCTCATATAAACTTTGCAGAGATGGAAAAGTATGCATATAGGTTAGTAGTTATTCTTGACTTTTGTCACTTATTGGGGGGGGTATAACAATAAAGTCCAAGTGTTTGGTATATTCTCCACTTTCAAATATCTTAAGAATAAGTCTGTTGATGCCTTCATACTTGTACCATATTCAATATGGACTTCCTCTGTGTTTCTTTGATCTAGCCTAGATACTCTTACAATCTTTGTTGTTGCTTTTTTTAAAGCGTCAATCATACTTCCTCAGGTAGGACATTGAGGTCTGTGACATTAGAATTTAAATATGGTGGCTCAACTGTCATTGACAGGGATAAGAGTTTGTCACAGTTAAAAAACAACAAACTTTATAGATCTCCTATTTTCATCTGTTTATTATCCTACTTCTAGTTTCATCTTTAAATGCCCTCAGGATGACTTTGCTTCTCCCCAAGCTTTCTGCAAACTTGTTCCTTTCTCCTCTGCTTCTCACTGTTTCTTAAGACACCTTCTTAAGGAAGGTCCCCATAACTTTCAACCATTTCTCCTCTGTAAGATGTTACAAACAAGTCTCTACTCTGAACCAGGGTTTCCCTTGGCTACCATCTCTCTCCATTTTGCAGGGAGATAAAGTGTATCTGCTAGCTGCAGTGGTTTTTAGGCTCTTGGTCTTCATGCTTCAGTGATTGGTTCATTTCAACTAAACTTCCTTAGGAAATGGTAATAACGGGTGGATATCTGTCAGCTTCCTATTTGTCAGTATCTCCAGCTTGTTGAAATGAGTCAGGTTGGAATGGCATCATTCACATGCCATCCCTTCTCTTTTTTAGTCTTCAACTTTGATATTGATTTTGATTTTTGCTATAACAAGTTCACAGTCTGATGGTACACAGCTGTTTTGGAAATGATTCCCACTTTGGTAACCAGTCATTTCCTGTCTGTTAAAATATAATCAATTCCATTTATAGGATGTTATTTTGGGGCTGTATAGAGGTTGAATAAAAGACTACCCTTGGAGTCAGGAAGACCTGAGTTCTGTCCCTACCCCTTACTTGCACTTGCTTATGACTATAGAAAAGTTATTTAACCTTTCAGTGATTCAGGCAACTTTCTAAGACTATAAATTGCAAATGAGCTTCCAATCTGCAACGGAGAAGGGATATTCCATACCAGGAGCTCCTCTACACAGATGAAAACACAGGATTAGATGAAGAAACTAAAATTATGTTCTTTAATGCTTATAATATTCTATGTCCCTGATGTTGTCTAAAAAATCTTTACGATTCCATATCATCTATAATCATTTGCCCTTTTGCCACCCTCCCCTATGCCCACCTTTGCATTGAAATTATTAAATATAAAAGTGTATTTAATATTCAAATGGATCTGTGGTCTCATCAATATGGATCTTCCAAGAAGAACCTGTGAGTCATTGTTCCATTTAGATGTAACTTCATTGTCTCTTCTGGTTTTGTTTATAGAGAGATTGTCAGGAGTCATAGGATTTAATTCCTCCTGTAGCATGTCCTCTTCTTGGTCACTGAACAATCCCCCAATTATGTGAGATTATTATTATTACAGCCAAGTCACGATTGTAAACCGTCTACAAACAATGTGATTCTTATTACCTCTTCTCCCTTTTCTGTTGCTGGGTCACCATCTGCAGAAGCAGAATGGGCTGTGGGGGAAGGGATGCACATGGGACTGAGGGCCACTGTATTCTTTAATTTGTTTCATGGGTTGCCATGGCCAAAGCATTAATTCCCAAGAAGCCGAGCTATGTGAGCCTCTCAGTATTTCCAGTCAGATTCTTGGAAAGCAGACATAATCTGCCAGGATTTTACCTGAAGGTTTTCCATCATGGTAGAACCTTTATCTAAATCCTACCTATTTCCACTTTGACAGCACAGTATTTCATAGCACAAGTATTCAAAGTATCAATACTCTGCTACCAGGACCAACTCTTGGGGCTTGGGGCTTTATGAGAAATGTAATTCTTCACTGGATAGGCATATATCTGTTGCATAGGACAGAGAAAGTATAATCTTCCTCCTCCTCTAATCCCTGTTACAATCCTATGGAAAGAGGGTCAGGGAGGCATATTAAATCAACTCTGGTCTACCTAAGACAGCATAGTATAGCAGAAATGGCAGTGGCTTTGCAGTTGGAGGACCTAGGTTTGAACCCTGGCTCTGTTTGTGCAAGTTTGGGCAAATCAATTCCCCCTCAAAAAGAACAAAAAATGAAGGGATTGAACTTGATGGTTTTCATACTCTAAATAATATCATCCTATAAACTGCAGTAGAGAGGGAAGCTGTGATGCTGTTCATCCCAAGAGGCACATGGCTTTGGAATACCTTGACCTTCAGCATAACAGTAAAGCAGAGTGGCAAGGTAGAAGAAAGGGCACTGGACTTTGGGTCAACAGATCCAAGCTTGTCTCCATTCATTATCTGTATGACCACAAACAAGTCATTTAATTCTGGGAGCCTCAGTTTTACTATCTGTCAAACTAGGGTAATACTACTTGCCCCATATAATTCACAAGGTCATTGCAAGGAAAGTACTTAGGAATTGGGACTGGATCTGTGATTTGATTTGTGTAGGGAGATCTCAGGTGAAGAAACTCCTATGAATCTAGGTCAGCACCTGGAGAATAGCCTAGAACACTGAGAGCTTATGCGACTTGGTCAGGGTCCCATAGTTAATATATGTTACAGGCAAGATTTGACCCTAGCTTCCAGACTGACTCTATCTACAACTCTATGCTTACCTCTTTTTTGTAATCTTCAGGGCTATAGAAATGTGAGCTATTTTTGTCATTGTCATCATCAGTATTATTATATAAGCTCCCACTAATGAGTGATGGGTGTCAATAATCCCAGACTGTGCTGACTGGCATTAGGAATCCAGGCTTGTCTGAGGAATGTGGGTTTAGCCACATCATTGCCACAAAGAGGAGGCAAACTGGGGCGATCCCTCTGGGCCCTGAACTTCAATGGGGGACTCTCTGCCTGAGATATTTGGGCAATAATTAAGGGAGGCAGGGGAGAAGAGGAGGAGATCCCTGTGTCAGCTTGTCTCAAAATGCCCTGTTGTTCATATCCAGGAATTCCTAGGTTCATGGACTTAGAGATCATCCAGTGTAACCCTCTCAATTTATAAATGAAGAAGGTTAATTGACTTGCTTAGGCCACACAGTAGCAGAGCTGGGATTCAAAACCCACATGCCCAGAAGCCAAATCCAATGACCTTTCCACCATGCTTCCTATCTTTCCCCTCCATCGGTAGGCTCTGGATACCGATGTTGGGGGCAAAGGGATCGCAACACACAATATGACTTACCCTGGGCCTTGGATTCCAAGAGTCACAAAATGTTAGAGCTGGAAGAGCCTTTGGAGAATGTTTCATATGAAATACTCATTTTACAGAGGATCAGAGGATGAGAGATTTTGAGCTGGAAAATACCGTAGAGACCCAGAGCAGGGCAGTGACTTGCTGTAGGTCGTGCAGCTAGCTCTTAGTAGAGCTGAGAACCCAAGCCTCTTGACTAAGTCTGATGCCCTTTGCATGTCCTCTCTTTGTCCAGTCCCCTCATTTTCTAGGTGAGAAAGGGAAAAGTGATTTATCAAATGTCACCCAGCTACTTAGGGATGGCTCTGGTCACAAAGTCAAGATAATTGGAGATTCCCTGTATTTCTATAGGTTTTATCTCAGAAAGTCCCTATGCTGCCCCCTCATAGTTACAATAAAAAATCCCTTCCCTTTTAAAGTGCTTTACAGGTGTCAAAGCTTTCACAGACCTTTTATCTTCTGGTCCTCACCACAGCCTCTGAGGGAGGATTGCTCATTGCTCCCAAGGCCCTCCCCATCTCCATATGGTTCAGTTGCATTAGTATCCTCTGTATAATGAGAGGATGAGAGAGTCTCGAAGGTCCCTTCCACCTCTAAACCTTAGCATAATGTGCTTACGCCAACCGAGGAGCACTGAGGTAACCCTAGATGGGCAATACTTGGGATTAGCTGAGTCAAGGACTGGATAGAGATTCAGGATGAGACAGTGTCTAGGTTGTCTAGGTTGAAACCTAAAACCCATCCACATGCTAGAGAGTGTCTTAAAGGCAATTATTTCCTAAACACTCCCTAGGAAAGAGATGAAAGAATGAATGAATGTAAAAGCATTCATTAAGTAATTATATGTGCCGAGTACAGTGCTAAGTGCGCCGGATTCCAACAGAAGCAGCAAGATGACAGTCCCTGTTCCAAAAGCACTCACACTCCAAAGAAGGACAACAACATATAGGAGAGCGTGCAGCTGCAAAGCAGATGGAAAGATCCAGAAATCTTGGGCAGTGTTGTGGTTGTCCTTCAATCTCCAGGAAGACTACAATGACATCACCACATTGGGGTCAAGGTACAGGGTATCCAGCTGTAGCTGATGAGACCTACCTGAGCTCAGAAGGCTCTACCCTGGGTCAGGCACAAATAGTCCACACAGAAGAGTTATAGTGAAAGGGCGGATGGCAAGTCCCAGAGGTCCTTAGGGTGCATTAGCAGGTCAAATGACAGTGTGTGAGGATATTGATAGTATAGTGACAAACTAGATGGTAAGATTTAGAGGACCTTAGAATGCAGTGTCTGGGCAAACTGTATGGCCTGGAAGACCTCCATCTTACCAAAAGTACTGTAATCAGTGACTCCCTGCTCATCCAAGTTCTGTGAAGAAACATGTCTGTTCTGCAGGTTTGGAGCCCAGGTGGGGAGGGGAGGGGGGAGGAGGGGAGAAAGGGAATATGGAGTTACCTGGCCTACCACCATTGGAATCTAATTGAGCAGGGGTTCTGGATTCCCACTTGCAGCAGGAAGGATGTAGAGGTCATTTTTGTTTCAGCTGGGGCAAGAAGGTTGAAGCAGAAAGGCCCCCACTCTGATGGAGTCTGGGCAAGCCAAATCAAGGGGGGGAAGCTTGGTCTCACAAAAAAGGATCTTGTACTCCCTCAGGAATATGTATGAGGCTATCTTCCTATTATTTTACTGTTTGTTTCAGTCCTAACTAAACGTTTTTACTATTTAAATGAAAGTTCCTTTCCTATTGATTGATTGATTGGTCTGTCAACATGTGGAAAACTGAAAGTTCTTAACTGAACTAGCCAGGGAAGGGGAGGGGGAGGGAAGGGGGAATGGGGTAGAACAGGAACAAGTGATTCATGATGAAGTCATCTCTGTCTCTTTATGATTACTACTTCCTTTTCTATACGTTCATTAACCATCCCTATAATAATAAATTCTAGAATCAAAGTCAAACTCACTGGCTTTTAATTTGCTTTATATAATTCTCTTGAAAATCTAGACAACATTCTCCAGTACCTCTCCCACTCTCTAGGACCTTTCCAAGATCACTTAAATAGCTCATCACATCTTTCAGAAACTAAGGATGTAATTCATCTGGGTCTTATGACTCAAACTCATCAAGGGCAGCTGAGTAGGGAAATCGTCTCTTACTACCTTCTTACATCTCTTGATCATTAACTCTCTATTAGCTGTCATTGTTCTGTCCTTTCCCTTTTCCTTGTCTTTAGTTTTCCTAAAAAAAAAAAAAAAAGGTCATTCTGAACTTGGTAACCCCCTGATACTTTCAGGTCCATGTCAATCCTTTGCATTAACCATATTACCTTCCCTCATTTCCACTTAATGTACAAATCTTTTATAACTCTTAAGTTGGAAGACTCATTCCTCAAAGGATAAGTAGTCAAAGGATATGAACAAATAGTTCTCAAAAGTACAGTTGCAATGGAAATACATTTTGCATGACTGCACATGTATAACCTATATCAAATTGTTTGCCTTCTTGATGAGGAAGTGAGAGATGAGGGAGAGAATTTGGAACTCAAAATTTTAAAAAATGAATGTTAAAAAAGTTTATTTGTAATTGGAAAATTTTTGAAGAAAAATAAAAAAGTAGAATTGTAAACATTAGGAAATATATTTAAAATGGCTCCAAATCACTAATAATAATAGAATTACAAATCAAAAAACCAAAATTTTGTATCACACAGAAAATTGGTAAAGTTGACAAAAAGATAGAGATAATGGAAAGGCTTTCAAAAGCTAGGCACACCAATACCCTGTTGATACAGTTGTGAACTGATCCAAATATCCTGAAAAGCAATTTGGAATTATGCCCAAAATGTACATATCCTTCGATCCAGAGACTTCTCCTGCTAGGTTTATACCCCAAAGAGGTCAAGTAGAGAAAGAAAGGTTCTATATCCACCAAAATATTCACAGAGGCCCTTTTTGTGGTGGGAAAGAACTAGAAATAAAGTAGATATCCATCAACTGGAAAATAGTTAAATAAATTCTAGTACATGAATACAATAGATTATTACTATATCTGAAGAAACTACAAATATGAAAAAGTAAGAGAACCATGGGAAGATATATGAACAGATACAGAGTAAATAGAATGAGGAAAACAATGACTACAACCATGTAAGTGGAAAGAATAATAAAATGAAACTGAACTCTTTATAATTATAATAACTAACCTTGGCTCTGGAGAAGAATTCAGAAAATGCATCTCTCTCCCTTCACTGTAAAGCAATTTAGAGAGACCTATAAAATGGAATATTGTAAATATTTTTAAGCAGGGTTGCTTTTTGGTCATTTTGGCTAAACCTTTTTTCCTCTTTCTTTCATATTCTTTGTTAATTACTAAGCCTGGTAAGAACAATATCTGCCAAGAAGGCTAGGTAATATTTCCATAAAAGGTATTGAGAACTAATCCTTGAGAATTAATTTGTTTGTGGGTCCAAGATTCGGGGTGTAGGTGCAGTTTCCTTGTAATCTAAGTAAAGAGTCAACCCACCAGCAAGGAGGATTGTTCTTCTTCAGGCTTAACTGGCAGACCAGCATGGCCAACCCAGAGACAAGAAAACTGTGCTCCAGTGAATCACTGCTATACCTTTTATGAGTATCCTTTCCATGTTATGGCTAAGTAAACCTCCTTTTGCTAACTGTTAGATGGTCTACAAGTTTCAGATCTGAAGCATCAGTTCAGCCTGGATCACTGAGGAGCAGAGGTAGAAAGGATATATTCAGAAACCAAGGTGATATAAAAGCAGAAGATATCATTAAAATAAGATTTTTAAAAGTCTGAAGTGGTCTATGAGTTCCTGGGCATCCATATCAATCTCTGTAGCAACTTCCCCAATTCTTCTCAAGCAGTCAAGCATATGCACAGTACTGTGTTGAGATCCAGAAAGACATAATTTAGATAAGATTCCATCCCTTTTCCCTTCCAATGCAGGGAAACAACATATGCACAGTTAACTCTAATATTGAATAGGAGGTAAGTGTATAAGAGAGACACACAGGGCCACTCATGGTCTAAGGAAGAAAACATCTTTTCCAACCAGAGGAATTAGGGAAGCTTCTGTGGAGGAGGAAGAATTTCACCTGAGTCCTGGGTATCCAGGACTAAGGTATCCAGCATATGTCTATATACAGAGACACAATTCAAGATAATGGTTCTGATCTCTAGGGTCTCCAACCTTATATGTTTCCCTTCTGCATAAATGCTGAAAACATCTCACATCAGCAGCCCCTCTGATTGGTTACTTGGTTGCTATGCTTCATCATCAATTCCCAGAGGTTTAATAATAATAGCTTAATGTATATAGTGTGACCAGATTATAACAATCCTGGGAGGTCAGTAGTATTGTTTCCATTTTATAGGGAAAGATAGATACTAAGGTCCAGAGCAGTTGTGACTTGCCCAGAACCACCACGCCAGTGTTAGAGTGAAGACTCAAATCCAGGTGAAAAGGCCAAGGTCTCCCACTGTATCAGAGCCATCGCCAGTCCTCCTGACCTGTCTTGCCACTGGATTCCAGTGACTCTGCAAGACAGAGTGAGGCTGGTGACTTTGCATAGCCCTACCTCACTTAAATCCATTCACTTGCAAGTCAAGACATCACCCTCCTCATGTCCTTTTCAAGAGTGAAGGACAAACAACAACAAATCCAGGTGTTCTGAGTCTAAGGTCAGCTGTTTTTCCTCTGAACCAATATACCAAACAGCCTTTCTAGGTGTATAGATTTCTCCATGGTGGAGGAGGAAGAGGGGGCTGCAGCAGCGGGCACCTTGGGTACCTTTCCTCTTATTGGAACCATAGAACCATAAACTGTCAAAGCTGAAAAGTGATGTGTTCCAACTCCTTCGTTTACAGAGGGGCAAATTGAGACTGAGAGGGAAATTAGTGCAAGAGTTCATACCAAGAGATGGTATGAACCCTACCTCTCAAGGGATTGAGACATTGAACCCAAAAACCCATCTCCCAACATTCTCTAAGGGACAGGATCTCTAATTTTAAGGACAATAAAGGCAAGGACTGCCCCAGAAATACCCTCACATAATCAACTAGAGAATCATAGTCCCTTAAAGATGGAAGAATCCATAGTGATTCCTGAAGTCAAACCCTTTGTAATCCTTATGCACAGGAAATGCTTAATCAATGTTTGTTGAAAAGACCTGAATTTTAAGAGACCATGGAAAGTTTTCCATCTCTGAGCCTTAGTTTATTCAACTGTAATAAGGGGATAAAAATACCTGCCCTGCTTATTTGGCAGGGTTGTGGTGAGGCTTACTTGGTTATGAAAGAGCAGTGAAACACTAGAAACATAAGGGATTCCTGCCATCATTATAGCCAGCAGCCTGAATTAGTGAAACACTATAGCAATATATGGGATGGTTGTCATCTTATAGCTAGCAGACCCAATTAGGCAGTGAGGAGGGCAGCAGGGCACCTGCATTTGCAAATGAAATAATGTATATAAAACTCTTGCAAACCTTAAGGTGTTATCTAAATACATGAGGGTGATGATGATGATGATGATGATGATGATGAAGCAATATCATCTCTTTTATAGGAGAAGAGGGAGAAAGAATAGGCTGAGAACAGCTGTTTTTTTCTTTGTTACAAGGCAGGATTCATTGTGGGTGGAGAGCCGGGTAGTGTAGTCTGGAAATGACTATGATATTTTAAAAAAAAAGGAACAAAAGACATCAATAAAAACTCATTTCTAAAAGAGAGAAAATGGAATAAAATTTGTCCCAGTGGCCAGGCCTCTTTTTAGCATTTGGCAGCCTGATCAGAAGAAGTGACACGGTTCATCCATTGCCTTAACTATCCAAGAGCTTGCTTGGAGAAGAATCTAGGCACTCAGCTACCCTCCCCAGGACAATGGGGGCCTGGGGAGCTGGGGATGCTTCCAAATGGTACAGGCAAGGCCTCCTTAAAATTAACTCCAACAATTAAAGGCATCGTTAGGAGACAATGCCGCCTGTCTTTCTTTTTATTTTTAATTACAGGGCCCAACCCAAAGTTGTCAAACCATTTTATAATTAGAAAGCTGGTGAGTAGGAGACTGAGGAGGGGGTAGGGTGTGAGGGGTGGGAGAAGGTGTCAGTGGAGAAGACAGAAACTAGGCCCCCCACCCCAATTCTAGCTTTCTCTTCCTCCTCTTCTACTCCCCCAACCCCAAGGCCAGGCTGGCTCAGGCACCACCCCAGCCGCCTCTTGCCTCCTGGAGCTGATGTGATGGGCTTGCTGCCCTGCTAATGGACTGGGGTGGTCAGGCATATCCATTCTCAGCTCCAGGATCCTCCCTCGCCTCTCACTGTTCAGTCTGATTACAGTCATTAGAGAGTCACCCTGAACGACAGGGAGACAGGCAGAGTGGGGCTATCTGAGCCCCTAACGGCAAACAAGTGGTTTCAGGGACACAGAATAACGCTGAGGCCTGGAGAAGTAAAGCCAGGAGGGAGGGGGGCGGCCTGTCAGGGGCTGATGCTCCCACTGACTCCCTAGGCCTGTCACAGGATGGGAGGCAGAGAAGGGCAACTCAGGAGGGATCTAGAGACAGCTTGCTCGCTTAGAGCTGGTTGCCTTTGGGCTTGAGACTCTCTTTGGGGGCTGCAGCTCTGCGCAACTCCTGCAGCCCTCCTCTTCTACCAATGTGTGAGTCATCTCTGCACAATGGTAACAGCCTACTTCACCACCATAACGGGCGGGCAAAGGGTAAGCTTTACTACAGAAAACAAGAGAGAATACAAGGTGGGGAGAACCACTTAGAGCTAGGAATTAGGACGTCTGAGTTCCAGTCCCACCCCTGCCACCAATCAGCTGGTGAACTTCACAGAACCTTAGAACTGGAAGGAACATCCTCTGGACTTGGAACCAAAACTAGGCTGGGGGACTGGGGCTTTGTCTCTTCCACCCCCACCCTACCCACTAAGCAATAATATCACAGCATTTCCAGTCCTGAGACTACCCTGGGCACTCTCTCCCTCTCTCTCTCTCTCTCTCTCTCTCTCTCTCTCTCTCTCTCTCTCTCTCTCTCCCTCCCTCCTTCTCTCTCCCCCTCCCTCCTTCCCCCCCTCTCTCGTTCACCTCTGTCTCACACCTCTCTCTCCATCTCTTTTTCTTCTCTCTCTTTATTTCTCTCACCTCTCCATCTCTCTTTCACTTAACTCCCTCTCTTCTATGTCTCTGTCTCTCTTTCTCTTTCTCCATACACATACATATAAATATACATATATAAATACAGACACACTTTCATAGGATCTTGTGACCTGAGGTCTAAGCCTTTCTCCAGATCTATCCCCAACCTCAAACCATTTACATTTGCCCCAGGCACCAGAATTCCTTGTTACTGCCTTGTTTAGACCGCACACTGCATAAACAGGTCACCATTTTCTAATATCCTCAACAAGTTATCTACTAGCCTCTGCTTAAACACATTGGTTGACAAAAATCTCATTTTCATTCTAAAGAAGTCCATTCTACCTTTGAACAAATCACTTCTCTCTGGAGTAACAAATCAAACAATAGCATTTATAAAGGGCCTACTTTGTGCCAGGCACTGTGCTAGGTGCTGGAAATACAAAGACAAAATTTAATTATCTGCTCTCAAAGAATTTATGGGAAATGACTTGTACATAGATAAGTATACAGAGTAAACACACACACACACACACACACACACACACATATCAAGGTAGCTAGGGAGAGAAGGCATTAGTTGTTGAAGGACTCAGGAAAGGCTTAACGTAAAAGGTTAAATTAAGTAAAGGAAAGAGAGCTAGATCTGGAGTGACCAATCTGATTTTGAATTCCCACTCTAATGCTTATGAATTGTATCATCCTGGGGAAAATCACAGTTTCTGTGGAACTCAGTTTTATCCATCTGAAAAATAAAGATAGTATTTGTTTTCTCTACCTGTAAGGAATATGAGAAAAATGCTTTGTAAACCTCCCAGTACTATATGAGGGGAGGGGGGAACGGTAGCAATAGCTTCCCCGTTTGTAAAATGTCAAAATGACCATCCTTATGAGGTTATTGTCAGGACAAAGTTAGATAACATATATTGCATTCTTAGAAAAGTTAAAAGCGCTATATAAGTAAATGTAAGCTTTTATTTGGGGAAATGGAAGAAACACACCATTGACTTCATTGATACAGGAACTTTGTAAGGAAATTCCCTCTTCTAATTTGCAGCTATCCTGTAATTTAAAGTCTTTAAAAATCACCTGAAGCATTAATAGTTAAGTGACTTGTCCAGAGTCACAAAGCCAGGATAAGTCAGAGGCAATACTTGAACCCAGGACTTCCTGACTGTAAGTCTAACCTTTAATCCACTATGCTATATCTGCTTTTCTTTAGGCATTGTTACAATTATAAATATAGGTACAATTTACAAGTTTGGTAATTGCATATATGTAATGGGGGGATTGGCCAATGAATACCCAACCCCTTTAAAGTATGCTTGGATTTGCTGTTCCTGGTGTACAAATTCTGTGTGTATATTTTCTGCCTGGAACTTTGAGGAGTTTATTTTGGCCATGAGTGATTAAGAGTTTGATAGAGTGTGATAAAAAAAAAAATCTTCTCATTGGCTTCAAAGCCGGGAGACTTGATAACTTAAAAAATGCTAAGCTTGAACTGAGTATACATACAAAATGGATGACCTGAATTCTCTCAGCTCTTTTTTCCTTCCTGTCAACAAGTGATACCCCCACTTTGGGCAAAGGAAATCTCCCTCTCTCCCCGCCCAGGTGTCATGTTGTCCAAGAGCACACAGCACCTCTGCTTATGTTTATTCTTTCCTGATCTTAGGTGAACTTCTATCCAAAGATCTAAGGTCTAAGTGGTGACCTTGTACATTTGGAAAATCCTGAGGATCCATTAGAGCCATCAGAAGTCCAACCAGTGGTCAGATGGAATAGTAGAGTTTGCCAGAGTAGTAGGGAGTGACAAAAGACCAAGTACTATAGATAGGTATGGAAAGATCCTCACCCAAGTATGATGGCACCTTCAGGGAATGTGGTCCTTGAAGAGAGACAGCCTGGATATGGATTCTAGTCAGTCACCAATGCTTGGAAGGGAAAAAAGGTCTCCTAGAGCTAGAGCTAGTAGTTGGGCAATACTCTTGTTCTGTGTATTCTTTACATATCTACCTCATTATGCCTTGAGTTTGAGCCCATTTTCTTGGGGGATTTAGGGGTTGTTTTTTGAGAGGCAATTGGGGTTAAGTGACTTAACCAGGGTCACACAACTAGTAAGTATCAAGTGTCTAAGACTGAATTCGAATTCAGGTCCTTCTGACTCCAGGAATGATGTTCTATCCACTGCACCACCTAGCTGCCCCTTGAGCCCATTTTCTTTAGGGATCTTGTATGTATAAGCAGAGAGCATGCCCCTAATTTGGGATGGGTTAGGGAATGTTCTTGTAACTGCTATTCTTACAAATCTTTTAAATTCTTGTAAATCCTTGTTCTAAAAGGTAAAGGAGTTCAAATGATTCTGAGTGAAAATGGAAAATATACCCATTAGAGTTCAAGAGCTACCTCAGGATTGGTCCTAGAACCCTATGGAGAGCAGGAGTCAGTGCTCTCTGGGGGATCCAACCTGCTGGTGTGTGACGACTGGGGAAGTGGCCATGAAGGAACTGCTAAGGGTACATAGGAAAGGGATAGAGTCAAGTCAACAAGCAGTGATTAAATATTTACAGACAGTTCTTGCTTTATGTAAATTCACATTAGGCAAATTCAGCTTAAAGAATTCTGAAAGAAATCCTCATTAAAAATGAAAAACATCTGTTAACTCTACTACACAGTACTGTGCTCTCTCTCTTTTGTCTGATCTTGCCCCTCAGCTTGGTGCTCCACAGCCTCCCACCTTCCCACCCCCAAATAAAAAAACATCCAAGTGACAGCAGAAGAACCAGAGACATCACAGCCAAAGCCACATAGGGCACTTGGCTTAAAACTGTCAGTGTTGAGGTATGAGATCCTTGTTCTGCTCTGCCCACCCAACCCTGTGTCCAGCCTGTTTGTTTCTAGCCCCCACATGTCTGCCCCTCCCATTCTTCCCATATGGCTGGTTCTGGCCCCTGCACATTCCTCCTCCTGCTCTCACTTCTCTGTCCCTGGGCTATATTCTTGAGCTGTGGGCCACAGACAAATTCACATTATGTAAAAATCACTATGTAGAGGTCTGCCAAATGGTCCACTTATGTAAACCAAG
Organism: Gymnobelideus leadbeateri; assembly: GCA_011680675.1. NCBI lineage: Eukaryota > Metazoa > Chordata > Mammalia > Diprotodontia > Petauridae > Gymnobelideus > Gymnobelideus leadbeateri. The sequence goes on along the minus strand of WOXC01006384.1, from coordinate 967,717 downwards.
AACTGTATGTACTATGTACCAGGCATCGTGGTGGATAAAGTCCAGCTCTATCTTTGGAGACAATTTACTGACTTCCATCACTTTCCTAAGTCTATTCTATTTTCTATTCCAAATCCTTTTTGTCTCATTTCTTGAACAATCTATGTAATTCTCCCTCTAAACTGATTTGACCCTTCCTCCTCCCACAGAAGGGATCTGAGAAGTATGTCTTCTTGAATACAAATTGCTTCTGAATGACTCTCTTTTTCTTACCTTCCTTCCCCACCCTCATCAATACTGCCCACTCTATCCCAGACCAGGGGTGGGGAACCTGTAGCCTCGGGGACACATGTGGCCTTCCAGAGCCTTGGGCATGACCTTTTGACTGAGTGCAAGTTTTATAGAACAAATCTTTTATTAAGGGCGTTTGTTCTGTGAAGTTTGGATTCAATCAAAGGGATAACTGGAGAACTTAGAGGTCTACATGTGACCTTGAGACCACAGGTTCTCCACCCCTGGCCCAGACTGTCGCTTTATGGAATGATAGAACCAAAAGAATCTCATAAATGGGGTGGGGGGGACAACTTGGAAATCAACTCATCCAACCCATAGATTGGGCTGAATAATTACCCTTTGCATCATATCTGACCAGTGGTTATCCAGTTCCTACCTGAAGACCTATAATGAGAGGGAAATGATTCTCCTCCTTAAGGAGCCCGTTCCACTTTGGGACAGCTCTCATTGTTGGTAAGTTTTCCTTTGTATTCAACCAAAACCTATCTAACTTCCACCTATTTTTCTTAGTTCTGTTTAGTGAAGTCCAGAAAAACAAATCTAATCTCCCTTCTGAATTTTAGGCTTTCAAATACTTGAAGAAAGCCATCATGTCCCACTCCCTCCACTTCTACTTACCACCAGCACCATTAAGTCTGCTCTTCTCCAAAGTAAACACCCCCACTTCCTTCAGTTCATCCCCATGGTCTTCAGGTTTTTCATTAGCTTGGCCAACCTCCAGCTTATCAGTATTCTTCCTCGAGGTGTATGGGGTGTTCAGGAGGACTAGCACCTCTAGTGTGGGGACTTGCTGAGACCTTTTCAGGGCTGCTCACCCACCTTTGGTGTCCTCCTGCCACCCAACTCTCACCTGTGGCTCCAAGAAGTTGTAGCTTGGCAATGGCCACCCTCCAGTAAAACTGTCTTGGCAGACCAGCTAAACCAGGTTGATGGTAACTAACAGGCCTCAAACCTGTTGATTCAGGCTGAGGGGTATGTGAAGACATCCCCTAGTAGAATGGGCAGATGAGAATAATTCGTTCCAAAATCCATGAAGACAGCTGAGGCAGGTGCTGTGGAGCGCATAGAGCTTTGTCAGCTGTTGAAGACACCAAGGTCATCCAATGCATCCTGGCCCATCCCCAGTCATCTTGACTTTTGTTCTGCCACTGGGCTTCAATGACTCCAAGTGAAACTCTGCCTCCCTTAAATCCAATTCCCACACAAGTCGTCACCCCATGATGTAATTGGTCCTCTTTGAAACAAAGGACAAACAACAATATTTTTCCTCAAATGTGGTACACAGAATTGGTTGTGGCATTTCCTATGTTCTTTTGTGTCCTTTAGACCCAGAGAGTTCTAGTCTAGTCTTGATGTGACACAATGGACTCTCATATTCACCTCAGATGACGATTGCTATAACATTACCATACAGACATAGAAGATATCACACAATCAAGGACAATCACACATAGAATGTTAGAGCTGGAAGGAACCTAAGAGATTATCCATACAACCATCCCCTCTTTATGGACAAACAAAAGTTAACTTCTCCCTAGTGCTTCAATGTTTTCTAGATGCTTTACAAATATTATCTCATTTGATTCTCACAACTACACTGGGAGATAAATGCTATTGTTATCTGAGGTAATTAGGGATGAGCTCAAGTAAGTTCCTGCTTTTACTATGACATCCTGGCTCCACCCCCAAATGCTATTATTATCCCCATTTCACAGATGATGAAACTGAGGCATTTTATGATGACAAAGACAGAGATTAAATGTCTTGCCCAGGGTCACACAAATATTAAATACAATTTAAACTCAAGGTACAATTTAAACTCAAGTCTTCCAGACTCTAAGTCCAGCACTCTAATCACTGTACTTCCTAGCTGACTAAAAAATTTATGCAGATACCTAACTAATAACCACATCCAAACATACAAGTTTCCAGAATCACTCTGTAACTAGGCCATGTGAAGACAAAGTCCCATGGAGGTTCTGCACACTTTAGAGGAGTTCTTAATTATGTTTTTATGTCATGGAAACCTTTGGTAGTCTAGTGAAGCCTATGGGAATCCTCCTCAGAAAAATGTTGTTTTTTTTTTAAACATTAGGGTTACAAAGAAAACAAGTTGTGTTGGAATATAGTTATTAAATTATTTTTTTAATCTCGGAATCTATAAAATCTATAATCTATGGCTTTGGGGGTCTGTGGGCTCCAGGTTAAAAATTCCTGCCATACAGTTTTCAGATGAAGAAATTAAAGCTATTTTTAGTCATGTGAAAAAAAAATGCCCTAAATCACTATTAATTAAAGAAATGCAAATTAAAACAATTCTGAGGTACCACATTACACCTGTTGGATTGGTTAACATGACAAAGCAAGAAAACTATCAATGTTGACAAAGATGTGGAAAAATTGGAACACTAATACCTTGTTGGTGGAGTTGTGAACTGATCTCCATTCTGGAAAGCAATTTGGAACTATGCCCAAAGGGCTATAAAACTGTGCATACCCTTTGACCCAACAATACCACTTCTAGGTCTATATTTCAAAGAGATCATAAAAATGGGAAAAGGACCCCACATATACAAAAGTATTTATAGCAGCTCTTTTTTATGGTGGCAAAGAATTGGAAGTTGAGAGGATGCCTATCAATAGGTGAATGGCTGACTAATGTGTGGTATATGAAGGTGATGGAATACTATTGTTTCATAAGAAAAGATGAGCAGGTCTTCAGAAAAACCTGGACTTAAATGAACTGATGCTGAGTGAAAACATTGTACACAGTAACAGAAATACTGTGCAATGACTAACTTTGACAGACTTGGCTCTTCTCAGCAATGCAAGGATCTAAGACAACTCCAAAAGACTCATGATGGAAAATGCTATTCTCCTCCAGAGCAAGGACTAAGGAATCTGAATGCAGATTGAAGCATACTGTTTTCACTTTTTTTCTTGTGGTTTTTTCCCTTTTGTTCTTATTCTCCCTTCACAACATGACTAACGTGAAAATATGTTTAATATGAATGTATATGTATAGGCTATATCAGATTGCATGCTGTCTTGGGGAGGGAGGGAGGAAGGGGAAAATTTTAGAACTCATAATCCTATGGCGTGAATGTTGAAAACTAAAAATAAATGAATGAATGAATAAATAAGTGTGGGGAGGGGTGAAGAATTCCGTCCATGAGAAGCATAGAGTGACAATCTCCTTCAGGAAACGTTGCTGCTTCAGCTAGGAAAGATAAACAAGTCTCACATCTGGTACCTACTCTTCCAAGGAGAACCATATTTGAATTTTGAGTCTCCGCCCCTCTGCAATGGCACCCAGTTTCAAGTGACCTTTCTAAGAATCAGACCTTTCCTTTCTCTTTGACTTCATTACCCTTTTCATATGCATTCAATTCTCAAAGATCACTCAGGACAAATATATAACCCCTCACACGCTTCCCTCTGCCCCCACCTCACTTCTGATCTGCCAGAATACAGGAATTTGGGATCACAAATTTCCAGCTAGAAAGGATGTTAAAAGTTATCACTTATAGGCATTCCCATCCTATCTCAGTCCCCATACCCTCTGGATTTTCAGTAATGATCCCTGTAGTTAGTCAACCCATGTGTATTAAAGAACTACTCAAAGCTGGCCCCAGGGATACAAAGGAAAGCAAAAGACAATGCCTGCCCTCTGGGAGATCTTCGGTTCAGAGGACTTTCTGTACCCCCCCCCCCCATTAGGAAATAACATTAATTAATTTCAGTAGGATAAATATCATTATTTTAGAAACATTTCCCATGCCCCTTTGACAAACTTCTCCCCATGGTACAGACTGGGAATCCTTGATATAATGTAATCCCCTCATTTTACAGATGAGGAAACTGAGAGTTTAAGTACTCTGATCTAGTCTAGGATTTTAAACCCCTTATAAAACCAATGACTTTAAAGAACTTTTACTGTGGCCTAGTTTTAATGTGCTGCTCACCCAAATTATATTAACACCAAAAATCTGTAAAGCTGATTACATTTAAAACATACTTTCATGGACATTTTCTCAATTGACCACTACAACCAGCCTGTGAGGTAGACAAGGCAGGCATCCATTTCATAGAAGAAACAGGATTAGAAAGGCCAAATAGTTTGCCCAAGGATGTCTATCTGGTGGAGTTGAGACTCGTACTCAGGTCTTCTGACTCCAAATCTAGAACTTTTTATAGTGCCCCATACCTACCCAAGCCCTAAGAACGAGGTCTGGATTATGTGCCAGTTTAAGATCTACCGTGCTGAAGAGGGTCCCTTCATTCATGCAGATAATGGAAAGTTAACCACACTTTGAAACTGTTATTCCGCCTGCAGCAATTTCCTCTCCCTTTCTTCCCCGGGATATCATCCATAGACATACACAAACCCTTTGCCATTCATTCCCACCCCCACCCCCACCTCCTTCCCTTTGTCCCCCAGAATATCAACCAACCCACTTCTCCTGCTCTCGGGCACATTTCCCATCCTAGAGCATCCCGGCTTCCCTCTCATCTCAGCTAATTATCCTTTTAACTTGCGTTGGCTTATTTTTATAGCAAGATCTGCCGGTTTATTTTTATCTACCTCTCCATAATGGTCTTAGGCCGTTATTCAGGAAGCCCCCGGCACTGTGCTGTTCCCCCAATTTACAATTGCAATTATGATCTCCGACAGAAACAAATGCAGCTGGCGTCAATTTTAAGCAATATTTTGATCATAATAATTAAAAAAGTAACTTATGGCATGCACACATTAGATAAATTAATGTAATTCCAAGCCTCTGTTAAAAGGCATGTGAAGGAGAGGGGAAAGAAGAAGGAAATGTGGTTCCTGAACTCTTTGGGAGCCTTCGGAATCCATCTCAGGCTCTGTGGTTGGTCCCTCCACACACAAATTAACTTTCACATTGAGTTTAATATCTGTGTGTCCTTCAAGTTGAATGCTCCCCCTCCCCCTGCCCCAGCCCCATCTGAAATTGCTGGTTATTAAGGTATTTGGGTGTAAACAAGCACATTTCACTTGTCACTGCTCAGCTACTGTTCTGCTGGCTTCCAGACAGGCAGCTGAAAGGATATAAGCATCATTTTCCTTCAATTGCGTGGTGCTGTCAGGATATCCCAAATTGCAGTCAAAAGAGCATAAAGTTGGGAGGTTTTAGACTTCCTTGTACCCTCCACCTCATTCCCATCCCACTTCCTTGGCAAGCCTTCCTCCAAAGGCCCCATTTCCCCCCAAGCAAGACCACTGGGCTCAGAGGCAGCTAGGTGACAGTGTATAGAACACTAGACTTGGAGTCAGAAAGACCTGAGTTCAAATCCTATCTCTGACTACTTACTAGCTGTCTGACCCTGGGCAAGTTACTAATCTCTCTCACCCTCAGCTTCTTCTACAAAGTGGTGATAATAATAAGGCTTACCCCACAGGGTTGCTGTGCAGATTAAATGAGGAAATATGTGCCAAGTGCTTAGCAAACCTTAAAAGTGCTATATAAATGTGAGTTATCATGAGCCTGCCAGACACATTCCAAGAAGGACAAACCATAGACAAAAAGTGTGACTGGAAGTGTTCGAGCAGAGGTTGGATGTTCACCTGTTAGGAATGTTGCAAAAGGGGCTTCCTGGCACTGACTGGAGGGGTGGTTCAGGGGAAGGATCCCTGGATGTGGAGAATGAGGATGTGGTTCAAATCCTGTTCCATCACTTACTGCTTGTATGCCTTTGGGTGAGTCCCTTCTACCTTTGGGCCTCAGTTTCTTCCTGTGTAAAATGGGGGGATTGGACTAGATCAGTGCTTCTTAAACTGTGGGTCGTGACCTCATGTGGGACCACAAAAAATTTGGCAACAGTAAAAGGTTTCTGAACACACAATGACCAAAAATTAATTCAGAATCAAACACATAATGAATCTGTGGTATTTTTGGCAGAACTTGCCCACCTGTGTTGCCCCACTCCACCTTACTTCAGCCCTGGTTCTGAACACAAAGCATGTCTACTTTGCCTTCAGGCCACTAAATGCCAAGGAATGCTGCTGAGCAAAGGGGGTAGTGGAAAAAGCTAAAGAAGCCTTTGATTAGATGACCTCCAAGATCCCTTCTGTGACTCCTGGGTCTATTGGCCCTCCCTGATCCCTTCAGAAGGTATCCCAAGGGGCGGCTAGGTGGCGCAGTGAGTAAGAGTGCCGGCCTCGGAGTTGGGATGACCTGAGATCAAATCCGGCCTCAGAAAATGAGCACCCACACATAAAATAATGACTAGCCATGTAACCTTGAGCAAGTTACTTAACCCCAATTGCTTAAAAAAAAAAAAAAAGAAGGTATCCCAAGTGGAGATCCCTTTATAGGATATCAGGCAGATTACTGTCAGCCTCCCGCCCAGTGCCTACATAGCCCAATGTAAAGCCTCCTTCTATATGCTTCCCTGGCTTCTCTGGCTCCTCCTCTTTCTCCCATCCTCTAAAGGTAAGTGTGCAAACAGGCTCTCTCATTCTTCACTATTTTCAACAGAGTGTAGTGAAATAAAAACAGTTGGAGATAACACATAAGTTTTCATCACTGACTATCCCTTCTATCAAGAAGACTTCATGCAAGGAAGACTTCATGTGCTGGAGCCAGCTCAAACTGTCTCTAGAGAACAGATTGTTAAATTTTTGGTGCAAGCATTTACACCTCAGAAATCTGCAAATACTACGAATTAGTGTTTTGATGATTTTTTTCTAGGTTTAAAGCAGAGAAAATATTCATGATGAAGATTAAAGGTAAAAGTATGTTGTGAGTACTTCCCTTGACTCCTCCCTCCCCATCCAATGATGAGTGCACTTCTATTTCTAATCATAATGAACGGGGGTAGTCAGGGTCACAGAGAGATGGACAAGGTTCCTTAATGCCCAGGACAATGTAGGAGCTGTTGGTCTAGGCAACCTAAAGACAGCTTCCTTCGATTTTCCCCTCAAGACAGGAATGCTGTGTTTAAGACAAAGAGCCATCTCTCTGATGCTGGGGATTGCCAGACTAGCCCCATCGTTCTGTGGGTCATAGAGAGATGACAGATTTGGACAGTTAAAGACTTAGCACAACTTTCATGGTCATGGTAGTGCTGGGCTCCACTTTCCTACTAGTCTCTTGCTAAGGTTGTGAAACCCCATGGTGGGTTTTCTCTGTGGGAAATGAGCCACCGAGGATTACACTCTGTGTGTGTGTGTGTGTGTGTGTGTGTGTGTGTGTGTGTGTGTGTGTGTCCCAGGAGAGTAGGGAAATGCCCTGAGGCATTTCCATTGATCTTTTCTGCCCTGGGATTGTTCAAGTGAGATGAAAAAGAACCTAAACAGAACCAAATGAATTGTCTGGGGTAATATTGGGCAATAGGTTTGGCTGACTGATGGGTACCACAGAGAAACCTGGTGTAGTGAATAAAAACCATAATACATAGATATGGGAGAGCTATATTTAAACCTTAACTCAGATGCTTAATAAGGATGCTAATGACTACAGTGAAGTTAGGAAGATTAATCTGGCATCATTTTATAGGATTATTACATGGGGAGAATCGGAGAGACCACTCAGGAGGCAGTTGTAATATGCAGTGGTGAGGGTCTGGGCTAGGGTGAGTCTGGACTCATGGATGGCTCACTTGACTTCTCAGAGTCTCAGTTTCCTCATTTATAAAATGTAAATTATAATGTTTACACTCTTAGATGGTTGTTGTGAGAAGTCAGTCAATAAGCATTTAAGTGCTTACTATGTACCAGGCATTGTGCTAAGCCCTGTCGATACAAAGAAAGGGGGAAAGATAGCCCCTGCTCTCAAGGAACTTAACGTCTAACGTGGGAGACAACATGCAAACAACTATGTACAAACAAACTACATACAGGATAAATGAGAAATAATCAATCATAGGAAGACACTAGAACTAAGAGGTATTGGGAAAGGCTTCCTGTAGAAGGTAGAATTTTACCTAGGACTTGAAGGAAGTCAGGAGATCCAGACTTGTAGATTCAGTCAAAGGGCCACACTTGAGGGCCTAGAGGGCCACATGTGGCCCTGAGGCCACAGGTTCCCCACCCCTGGTCTAGTTCAAGGAACAATAAGGAGGGCCCTGTCATTGGATCATAGACTATGTATGGGGATGAGGGCAGGGGTGGGGTAAGATGTAAGAAAGCTGGGAAGGTAGGGAGTGGCTAGGTTAGGAAGGGCTTAGAATGTTTAAAACTCCGTCACCATTGACTCAATTTTTTTTAAAGCAATTGGGGTTAAGTAACTTGCTCAAGGTTACACAGCTAGTCATTTATGTGTGGGGGCTCATTTTCTGAAGCCGGGACCCATCCCGGGTCCCCCCGACTCCGAGGCTGGCGCTCTTACTCACTGTGCCACCTAGCCACCCCTCATTGACTCATTTTTTGATACTCTGCACCTTCTCGACTCCCTCAGTTGCCTCTTCCCTATTATTGGAGGACTAGAAGATAGAGCAATAAAGTCCTCCCAAAGCTTTCTTTTTTAAAAAATTTATTGTATTTTTAATTTATGAACTAAAACACGCATTCCCGAAACATAGTATAATAAAAAAGATGATTGCACATGAAATTGCAAGTCTATTGTGTATAAACTGCTATTCCTTTTAAATACATAATAAAGTTATCATGAAAATTTCTTTTTTTTCTATTTTTTCTTCCCTCCTGCCCTAGAAATGGCCACAATTAGACACAAATAGGTATATATGAATATATGTGTGTGTATATATATACATGCACATAAATATGTATGTATGTATGTATGTATATGTATACTGCAATTATTCTATACAAACTTCTGTTTATCAGTTCTCTCTCTGGATTCAGATAGTGTATGTCCCTTATAGTTAATTTGGGTATTTATAATAACTTTCCTTTTCCTTCAGCTTTTCCCTATAGAGGGCTCAGAACTTTCAGAACTTTCCAGGTAACTCTCCATTTTCTATCAGCAGCTATCCTAGGTATTGATTCCAGAACCGCATATTCCCCCTCGGTAGCCCTCCCCCTTTCAGCTTCCTTTTGTGTGTAGTCTTCCTTTATTAGACAGTAAATTCCTTGAGGGCAGGGTCTGTCTTTTGCTTTTCTTTATATGCCCAGTGCTTAGCACAAGGCCTGGCCCAGAGTAGATGCTTAAGAACTGTTTATTGAATTGAATCATATTTGATCTTAGAGGTGATAGAGGACCACTGGAGATGGGTAGGAGGAGATGGCAAGGTCAGATCTGCGCTTTAGGAAAATCTCTTCAATAGCTGAATGGAAGATGGACTGGAATTAAGAGAGACATGGCAGGCAGACCAACTAAGAGGCTATTGCAGTAGTCCAAGAATGATGAGATAAAGGCCTATAACATGGTGATGGCAGGATCATCGAAGGGAATATATTCAAGAAATGTTGTAAATGTTATATCAAAGGGCCTTAGCAATAGATTAGATATGAGGGGGGGTGAGAGATAGTGAGGAGCTGAGGATGACCCATAGATTCCCTCAACAGTAATAGGAAAGTTAAGCAGAGGAGGTTTGGAGGGAAAAATAACAAGGTTCATTTTAGACATGTTGAATTCAAGACATCCATGGGATATCAAGGTCAAGATGTCTAATACGTAGTTGGAAGTACAGCAGAGAGGTTAGCATTGGATAAATAGATTTGAGAATTATTGAATCTATGGGAGCTGATGGGATCCCCAAGTGAATAGTATAGAGAGTGAAAAGCAGGGGATAGAGTCCTGTGGGACACACATAATTAGTGAGCACAAGCTGAATGAAGGTATAAGAAAGACTGAGAAAGAACAGTCAGATCAGTAGGGGGAGAACAGGAAGTTCTAGACACCAGACGAGTCCTGAAAGCTTAGAGAGAAAAGAGTCCTGAGGAGGGAGTGATCAATAGTGTCAAAGGCCGTGGTGGGGGTCTAAAAGGAGATTGACTGAGAACAGAGTACTGGATTCATCAATTAAGGGATCACTGATAACTTTGCTGAGAGCAGCTTCAGCTGAATGATGAGGTCAGAAGTCAGATTACAGAGAGTTAAGGCCTTCTCAAGAAGTCTAGTCACAAATGGCAGGAGACATACAGGATATGGATAGATCAAAGAGGGTTTTCTGAGGATAGAGGAGATATGGACATGTTTGTAAGCAGTAGGGAAGCCACAAATAGAGATTGAAGATAATAAACAAGAGAGTGGAGATGAGAGAGGGGGACAATCTGCTAGCAAAGGTGGGATAGGAGGGGATCGCTTGTGGGTGTAGAAGGGCTGGCCATGGCAAAGAGGGCTGCTTCATCGTGGCATTGTTGCTGCTCAAACTTTGTTTTCTTTTTTTTTTATTTTAAGCAATTGGGGTTAAGTAACTTGCTCAAGGTTACATGGCCAGTCATTATTTATGTGTGGGTGCTCATTTTCTGAGGCCGGAACCGATCCCGGGTCTTCCCAACTCCAGGGCCAGCACTCTTACTCACTGCTCCACCTAGCTGCCCCTCAACCTTTGTTTTCAAAAAACACCAGTGACATCATAGAATGATGTCTTGACTCATGGGTGAACTGAATTTAAGTGAGGCAGTGCTGCACAAAATCTTCAGCCTCACTGAGGTCCAGTGGCAGGAAGAAAGTCAGGACTGCTGGTGATGGCCTGAGATGCAGTGGATGGCCTTGGCATCTTTGATGCCAGACCAGCTCTAAGCACTCCACAGTACCCGCTTAAGCCTCCTTCATGGCTATTGGAACAAATTGTTCCCATCTGCCCATTCCTCTGGGGAAAGTCTTCATATTCTCGGGGTGGACATGCCCCTAACTCACTGACAGCTTTGTGACCTGTCAGTTACCTTTAGCCTGGATTAGCCCTGTCTGCCAAGACATTTTTACTGCACTGTGACCCTATAGCTTCTTGGGGCCACAGGAGAGTTGAGTGCCAGGAAGACACCAAAAGTGGATAAGCAACCCTGAAAAGCAAGCCCTCATCAGAGGTGCTAGATCTCCTGGATAACCCATATACCACACTTCATCATGTGAGACAGGAGTGAAGGAGGAGACAGTAACAAAAAGCATCTGGGTAATAGGAGATAAGGAAGAAAGAAGAGGAAACTCTTGGCAGATGGCCTGGACACCAGAGGCAAGGTTCTCAGCTGAGAGGATGAGGGAAGTGAGAAGGGATGAAAAGGTTTGGAAGAGTCTTGGTGGTGAGGGGGACAGTAAATTGGTAAGGGAGGTCCAGTAGAATTACCCAGAAGTAGTGAGGGTCCAGTTGAGGTTACGGGACATAAATTAGTAGTGGACCAGTGAACACAGTTCCATATTTTCTCTACTTTTCAGCAGTACATGTATAGGAAGGAAGGTGGTGGGTGGTGAGAGTCATCCAAGTTTTTAAAGCTCAATATAAATGTGAATTATCATCTTCTCAAATGTTTCCTTCTCTCATAATTACAGCACAGACTTTGGGAAAGCTGCAATAGTTACTATCACATCTGTGTCTAAAGACTTGACCCCTCTCCCAAGCTGCTGTCAAATGCTTCCAACTGTCTACAGAACATTTTAACCTGAATGAGTCAAACTCATTATGCCCCAGTCTTCTTGTGGGTAAGAACCATGTCTCCTTTATTTGCATCCTACTCTGTCCCTGGACTAAGTGCTGAGCTCAACATAGCCAGTGGATACTGGTAAATATTTGTTAAACTGAATCCATTGCCTTTTCCTCAAACCAACTCCTCCTCCAGATTTTTCTGCTTTTTTTCAATGACATTCATTGTCAAGTCCTAAAATAAGTCAAAGCCATGAGTTGAGGAATAAAGTATCTTTAATTGAGATAACAGAGTAGCAAACCTGCCACCCTGGGGTGTGTCCAATTGATTTCCCAACCAAAGAGATCCAAGAAAAAGTTATTACAGTTTTAGGAGAAGAAGGGGAAGAGGCCCTGTGAAGTAGCAAGGCCTGGTCATGAGACTCCAGTGGTCCTGGTTAATTCCGGCAAGGGAAAACACTTCATTCTCACTGTTTTGCCCTTCATGCCAAGAATCCCAATGGAAGAGGACAAGGACATCAGGAACTGAGATGCAACTCAAGCTAGGTTCTTTTACAAGGGTGGGGGAAAACTTAGGATATGGTTCAGCTCAACCTAATCAAGAGTAAATAGCTTAAAAGTAGCACTGAAGGACACTACTATTGTGGAGGGTCTTTTAAATATCTCTTGCACCATCTAAACATCTTTAAATATTTCTTTCCCTACCTTTCTACTCAATTGACAGCACCACCACTAGCACCACCACCCCAAGCCCAGACCGCCATCATGCTTGCCTGGATCATTACTCCAGCCTCCTGTTTTCCCTACTTCTAGTTTCTCTTCCATCTAATCCATTTTATACATGGAGGCTAGATCAATCTTCCTAAAGGAAGTTTCCAACCCCTCAGTCCCCTGCTCTAAACTCCTCAATGGTGACTTTCCAGTTTCCTCAAGTTAGTCCAAGTCCTTCTTGTCCAGTTTTTGAGGCCCTCCACCACTGGTCTCTGCCTCACTCAAATCTTTCCCCCCATTTCTTCCCAAACATCCCCTCAGAGTATTCTCTTTGTTCCATAAAAATTCTTTAGCTGCCAGACCCCAAGCAAGTCAGGTTTCCTTTCTGGTGAATAGGCATAAAAATACCTACATACTTACCAAGGTTGTTGTAAGGATCAAATGACTTAACGTATTTAAAATATTTTTCAAACCTTGAAGAGCTATATATATGCTATTATAATTCATTCCTTATTCATTCTTAATCATCTTCCCACCCAGGAGAAACTTCCACCTCCTCCCCTTCTGCCTCTCTATGGTGAGGCTACTATATCTGGAAAAGCCTCAACCTTGCTCTGCTTCACTCTCAACTCCCAAGCTGGTCATTCCAAAACCTTGACAATCCCCTTAATGGTACTTGGGTACCATTCTCCCCAACCACACTCTGCTCTTACCATATGGTGTGTTCATCTAGTCCCCTAAAGCTTTACAACTCTAATTTTGCCATTTTCGGTCATTTTTCAGTCATGTCTGACTCTTTGTGACCCCATTTGGAGTTTTCTTGGCAGAGATACTAGAGTGATTTGCCATTTCCTTCTCCAGATCATTTTACAGATGAGGAAACTGAGGCAAGCAGGATTTGCCTAGGGTGACCCAGCTATTAAGTATCTATCTGAGGCTGTATTTGAACTCACAAAGATGAATCTTCCTGACTGCAGTCCCAGCCCTTTATGCACAGTGCCACCTAGCTGCCCCCACAGCTCTATTTACCATTCCTTAACTTTCTAGACCAAAATGCCCTTCCTGCCCACACATCCTTTTTGTATATGGTCTCTCCCAACAGAATGTAAGCTCCTCGAGGCCAGGGACTAGCTTTACTTTTCATATTTGTATCCCCAGGGTTTAGCAAAATGCTTGGTTGTAGTGTTTTTATGTTCTTATTCTCTCTCACCTCAGTGCTTCCACCAGAGAACTCCCAGCCCTCTCCCCTGTCAATTCACATCCCAACTAACCTTCAAAGTCTAACTCAAGGTCCTCCCTCCTCCACCAGTCCTTCCCTGTCTGCTCCAATCTTCTCTGATCTTAAAGAATCTTAGTATTGGAATGAACCACCAATCCCATAAGGTTATCAAGTCTTATTTCCTACCCAGTGCAAGGATCCTTTTATAGACTCTTCAATACTCGGTCAAATCTCTGTTTCCAGGGACCACATTACCTCCAAAGGCAGCTTATTCCAGTGTTAGAAATTTGCCTCCTTATAACTTCCATCCCTCTGAAAATAAAGAACAAGGTCAATCCCTCTTCCATGTAATAATAGCATTTATAAATGCTTTAAGGCTTTGCAGATTGGTTTACATATACTTACATGTGTCTCATCTAGTCTTCACTACAATTCTGGGAGGTGGGTGTTTATTTTCATCCCATCTTATAGATGTGAAAACTAAAGCTGAAGAGTGAAATGATTTGGTTAGGGTAGTGCCTGAGGTAGGATTTGAACTCAGATCTTCCTTGACTTCAAGTCTAGTGCTCTATCACCCTCTCCACTGAATCCCTAGATGCCCCAAATAAAATGAAATAGAATTTGTCAGATGCTATTACTATGACTACATTTATTTTGGGCTTCTAAGGGTTTAACACACTTTACCTCTATTATCTCATCTGTGAGATAGGTGGCATGAGCACTATTAAACCCCATTCTACAGATAAGGAAACTGAGAGTCAGAGAGGTGGGCTTTGCCCAAGATCACATAGCTAGGAAGTAATGGGCAGAATTTGAACCCGGGTCACCTGACTCCAAATCCAAGGCACCACACTACCTTAGAAGGGAAGGAATAGCTCCCACACGGGCTTTCCAATTCTCCCATGGTTCTTTGGCTTGCTCTTTCCCTTGACCTATATCCTCAAAAACATTTTTTGTGCCACAGAAATCAGACAACATGGTCTTGTTTGCACAGTTAGTTAAGTCAATGAGCTCAGGGGGGTGGCATGAACTAGATTTTGAGGATAGATTGACAGGTTGTAAAGGGGTAGAAGGATGAGATTTGCAGGGGTCAAGGTTGGAAGTAGAGTTCTCAGCCTGAAATATGGAACTGACTGACTAACCTGTGTGCTCCTCTGAAGAGAAAGGCTTTTTAAAAAAATCTTTATTCCCCAATGTCCCCAGAATATGAAGAAAATAAAACCAGTCAGCTGAATCCCAGAGCTGATCTCCCAGGAGGGTTACTCTGAATCCTGATTGCTTCAAGGGTTGTGGATGACCCTTGTGTTGTTGTGGAACTTCCATAAGCCTTTAGAGGGTCTGCTCTCTTGACCCTCTCTGCCTACTATATTGCTGCTACCAGAAGAAATTTCACTACAAATTCATCCCTTCCCTCCCCTCCTCATTTCTCTCCTCCTTTTCTCTTCCCTTCCCTTTCTAGCCAAAGGAAATTTTAGATGATATTTTTAATCATCAGGGAAAGAGGTGAAATATACAATAAAAAATAATAATAATTCAAATCTTCATACCTTTGTGTATTATCGTTTACAAAGCCTTCTCACAACAACTGCAGCAGATAGGTAACAAACGTTTAGGTGAAGATGCCAGGACTCAGGGAGATGGTGTGGCTCATTGCCCACGGGCACACAGCTGCTATTCAGTGACAAGGCTGGGATTTTAAGTCTTCTGATTCCCAAAACCATGTTCTTTCTACACTAGCACATTCTGCTCCTGAAAGTAGTGAATGCCATATCCTATTCAGAGTCATGATTCTCATTCCCAAATGTTCTAAATCCAACTAAGCCTAGCTCCTGTTTTCTAAGTGATCCTGAGCACAGCTCATCACTTAGCTCAGCCTCAGTTTCCTCCTCTGGGAATCAGAAACATCACCTACCTCACAGCTTGTTGGGAAGGGGGCACATAGGTTTGGTATTGATTATTTCATTCATATAGGGCAATGGTATCAACCTCAAATGAAAACCCAGTCCACTAAGCTGTACATAAGGATTCCCTCAGGTACATATTGACTTAGAAAACCAAATGTTAACATTATCTACACTTTGTTGCATTTAAAAAGTTTTGTTAAACATACATTTTAATCTAGTTCTGGGTGCACAAAGGAGTGTTGTGGGCTGCATAAAGTCCTAGGGTCATGAGTCTGACACTTCTGTTGTAGAGGGCTCCATTACCAATTTACCTAGGTTACCACTTCACTGACTTTGAAAATTGTCTAGGGAACTGAGTGCTTAAATGGCTTGCTCAGGGTTACACAGTCAGTATCAGTAGGGCAGTTAGGTGGCACATTGGATAGAGTGCCAGAGGAATCAGGAAGATTTGAGTTCAAATCAGAACTCAAGACACTTACTGGCTGTGTGACCCTGGGAAAGTCATTTTATTTTCTTTGCCTCAGTTTCTTCATCTGTAAATGAGCTGGAGAAGGAAATTGGCAAACCACTCCCATATCTTTGCCTAGATAACCACAAATGGGGTCGCAGAGAGTCAGACACAATTGAACAACATGAAATCAGTAATGTAGAACCCAAGTCAATGCTGCCTTTGAGGCATACTCTTTACTACACTGTGCCTTTAATTTCAGTGGGTTTGGTAAGGAAATATTTTGTAAAACTTTGAAACGTGAATTAAACATTGTTATGTTTACTATTACTCTTATTCTCATTGTTAGGAGACTGAGCTGAGATGTGGCGGAACAGATCAATCAGTCAATCAACAAGCATTTATTAAGTGCCTATATATGCTATCCTGGAGAGAGACTGAGAATGAAATGAATGAATGAAACACTCCCTGCCTTTCAGGACTTTATATTCTATCAAATGACTGTGGACTGAGAAAGCTCAGCATGGGTTTTCTTTGCCATTGACATAGCCTGTAAAATCTTAATGTTTTGCTCATGTGTCTTATTTTAAACCAAAGGAATATTTTAATATGACTCTCCCAGCTCAGAGTTCCTCTGTTATATCTCATCCTCATCTTCCTAGAAAAACTATAACTAGCATAAATCAAATAGGGCTTTATCCCCAGGAAGCAAAAGCAGAGGTTCATTCCCATGGCAATCACCGCCCCCAGTCTTCCCCCACAGTCATCTACCAGTCCACTTTGTTCTATGTGGAAATCATCTGACCATTAGTGCCCTTGAGGGGATTAGCATTTTCACCAGGACTACAGCTGCCGCTGGATTATTCTCCAAGCTACTGAAACAACCCTCAAGTCTTCTCCTCTACCAATTCGACTGTTTTTGCCCCCAGGTAAAAATATTCCTATTTCTAGCTTTGCCCCCAAACTCTGTATCCCCATTCCCACTCAGCGATCTAAAGAATGGGGATTCCTTTGCACTGCTTCTGACAATAAGGTACCAGACCAAATAAGGAAAGACTGGGCTACACAGAGGGCACTGGGAATGTGCACTTGGTCATGACCAAGCAATGTAACGATTTGGGAAGAAATGTGAGTATATGAGGGACCCCTGACAGAAATTGGTCAATTCTTCATTTTCCACATGCAAATGATCCACTTTCTGCCTTTGCCAAGGGCAAACCTGTCATCTTTTTGTTATTGTCAATTTTTCTCCTTATTTACATCCTTTGTTGACACGATCAATAGTTCCATTTCAGTTCACTCATTCTGATTTTTTTGGGGGGGAGGGGGATTGGATCTATGATTTTGTTGCTTTAAGGAACTCCCTCTACCAATGCAAATATAGTTAATATTTACATAGTGCTTTAAAGTTTGCAAAGCACTTTTCATATCTTATCTCATTTTCTACTTACAACAATCCTGTGAGGTAGATGCTATGTGAGGAAACTGAGCTTGGGGAGAGGTCAAGTGACTCATCTAGGGTCATAAGACTAGTAAGTATTTGAGATAGAATTTGAACTCCAGTATTCCTATTACTAATGCTTCATCCATTGCCACTCAGTCGCCCAAGTAGTAAAGTGTTCCAACACTTGTTGCTGTTGTTGTTTGTCCTTTGTTCTTGAACAGGAATGTGACATCGGGAAGATGATGCCATGACTTTCAGGTGAATAGGATTAAGTGAGGGAGAGCTGTGCAAGATCACCAGCCTCATTTTCTCCTCTGGAGTCACTGGGTCCAGTGGCAACATATAGAACAGGCTGACTAAAGATGGCCCCAGATGCTCTGACACTCATGGTTTTACTAGGGTCACACAACCTGTGTTTTAGAGGTGTGACTTAAACCCTAGTCCTCCTGATTCTGGTCTCAATTCCCTTTCCACTACACCACAATGCCTCCTACTCTTCTAAAGGTCTTTTACATAAAAATACTCAGTTGTATCCAATAAATGATGAAACCAGAAAGATCACAAGTAGAACCAAAGGGAGAAGGTTGCTGCTCTCCATCTGTCTGAGAGCATTAGCAGCACAGAATGAGGGAGCTTAAAGCAGAAGTTGAAAATGGATCATGTTGTTCACTGTTTAGCAAGAATATTTTAGGTTCTTAGCATGTTAGACGTTCAAATGTAAGGACCAAAACACAACCCAAAGTAAATTGAAATGTACTTGGAATATTCACACCACCAATTATTACAGATGATAGAAAGGTAACTCTATGATCAAATACGACACCCCCAGACACATTCCTAATAGAGAAGAACCATTGGTGTTCTAGTGAAGCTATAAAAGAGGAAAGAACCACAGCTGGTCTGAAAAGCATGATCCAAAGAAGGTAGGACAGGGTACAAGGAAACAGAGGAAGGGTCAAAAGCTTTAGGGCTCGGAGGGACTTTAGATATTCTCTAGTCTAGTCCCTTCACATAACAAGTCATGAAACTAAGGTCTAGGAGATTTGCCTAAGGTAACATCACTAATACCTAAGTTCTATGTTGAAACCAGACTTTCTTTCCTTTTTTTTTAAGTCTTCCAATCAACTGAAATGTACAGAGAATATAGTTTATTGTTTGTTTATCCTACTCATTCTTCACCTCCCACCAAAGCATTTCATTTGATAGAGTAAAACACAATCTTTTTAAAAAGTTGTTGGAAGACCGATACTAACGCTGAAGCATAAATAAGTTGCCACATAATGAGAAGATGGGACTCATTGAAAAAGACCCTGATGATGGGAAAGACTAAAGGCCAAAGGAGAAGGGGATGGCACAGGATGAGATGGATAGATAGTGCCATGGGAAAAACAAACAGAAACTTAGACTTCAAAAGATAGTGGAGGACAGAAGGTCTGCGAAGTCATGAAGAATTGGACACAACTAAATGACTGAACAACAAAATGGATCTTTTGTTTTCATATCTTTGTTTCAATATATAGCCCTATCCCTTTCTCCTCTCTCAGAAAACCATCCTTTATCCAAAAAAAAAAGAAGGAAAGAAAGAAGCTTAACACCCCTCTCTGGGCTCATTTCCCAACATGCTCTGGTTTAGCAGGCTAGGTTCTAAGAAAGTGGTCATCTACTTCTCTCCCTCAGAGTTCTTACAATAACCCTAAGGTACTAAGATTTCAATACTATCACTCACAAAGCCCCTTCCAGTGTGGTCCCCAGTATCAATCAACCAGGTGACATCAATTAATTTTGACAAAAATGTTTACTGAGAAGGTGATAATGGTGCTTTAAGACTGGGAAAGCACTTTACAAATATGTTTTCCTTTTGTCCTCACAACGACCCTGAGAGGATGGGTGGCATTATCACTCTCGTTTTTATACATGAGAAAACTAACGCAGGCAGTGGTTAAGTGACTTGCCCATGGTCACATACCTAGCAAATGCCTAAAGTCAAATTTGAACCCAGGGCTTCCTGACTTCTGGCCCAGTGCTCTATCCATTGGACCACCTAGGTGCCTATAGCAAAAATAGAAATCATAAAACAATTCCATCCCCAAACTAGGGAAGGGTACACTTTCCCACTGTGTGTTCCAAGGGAGAATGGACCCAAACATAAAGTACAGATGTAACAATGTACATATATAGAGAGCATATGAAGTTAAAGAGTGAATAGCAATTCCTGGCCCTGGTAATTCTTTTCTCCTCCCATGGAGTCCCACTAAAATTTCTTTGAGGTGAGGAGTCAGGTTGGCTCTTTGCAGGATGAGATATCTTGCCTAATGGATCAATCTGCCATTGGGTGGGTCAAGAAAGTCACCGGGCTGCTTCTCTGGTGCTGCTGCTGACTCCATTTGGGAGGAGGAGGGTCTTCCAGTGGCTTTGAAGGCCCTCCTAAACTCCCAAGTCTCCTAGGCACACCTCTCTCCAAACACTTGGTTCACTAAGGTCAGGAAAGAATAAACAAAAGAGAAACGGAGGTGTCCTACAGTTGCAAGCAAGCTCCTGGCAGTTTTCCTCACTCAAATGCCACCAGTTAAGAGAAGGAGGAGACTATCCACTTGAACATTTTGTGCAGGCCTTCAGTTCTGACCCAGCCTCTACTAAGTCATTAGACCTTCCAGTTCCTCAGTCAATTAGAAGACTTTTAATCATCACACAGCATTAACCCCAAGCCATTATGGCCAAAATTGACTTCCAGAATCCCATGTGTTAGACTGGCAGAAATATTACACTTTCTCTGTATAACCCACTAGAGAGGGCCAACATCAGCGTGTTCCGAGGCCTGGCCCTAGCTATCCAACCCCTTATGACAAAAGCAGTTCAACCAAATTAATCCGTGCCTCACCTAAATCCGAGGATGGATGAAGTGCTCCCCAACCTCAGTCCCCCACCTCTGCAAAGACAGAGGGCAGTGCACCCTTATTTCTGTGCTTTGAGCCCAAGCTTAACCATGTTGATTACATAGAGGTTTGGTTTTGTTTGTTAAATCATTCTTCCATTGACATTGTTGTACTTGTTATATGAATGGCTTCCTGGTTCTGCTTACTTTATCCTTACACCATCCATGAGCCTGTATCTTCTGGTTTCAAGCCCAGTGCTTTTTCGAGCCGGGACCACTTGCTGAACTTCAGGTGGGTGTAGCTGGAATACGGCCCGACTCTTGGAAATGTCCCTAAATTCTAGCGAGGGAGGGGGGTAGGGGAAAGGGGGCAAGGGAGCTTAAGAAGGAAGCCTGGGTTGAAGCTGCAGGGCTGGGATGGAAAGGGGAGCTGCCCGATTCTGAGCTCGCCCGTCTGCGGGGGTCCCCTCTGGCGGGGGCTGGAGCTGTACGAGTCAGACGGGTTGCCTGCGGCGCCAGCTCAGCTTCTCCGAGGCTTCCATCCCGCCGCCGCCCCCGCACCCGCCCCCCCACCTCTTGCCCTGGCTGGCAGCTGCTGTCTCTAGCTGGAGGAGATGATTGCCTTGTTTGCCGCACTTTGTTGGGAAAGATGTGGAGGAAGGTTAGACTGGTGGGAAACGGGACTGACAGGTTGTGATCAGCCTGCGCTCCTTGTCTCCTACCTCCTCTCAGGCCAGCCGCTGTTTCCTTTTACTCCGGGCTGGGATCTCCGCAGACGCCTCAGTCACTTTCACCTCTTTAGACCATCCCACCGGCAGAGCTGGAAGGGGTCTTAAAGACCAACTGATCCAGTGACTTTTCAACCTTTTGGTCCCCTTTACACTCCTGAAAAATATGGAGGACCACCCCTCCTGGAACTTTTGGTTTATGTTTGTCAGTATTTACCATATTCAAAATTAAAATGTCTTCGTATTATAATGAAAATAGTTTTGAATTTGCAGACCCTCTAAAAGAGTCTTGCTGATCTCAGGGATCTACTGACCCTACTTTGAGAATCATAGACCTAATCCAGGGTTGGGGAACCTGAGGCCTCTGGGCCACGTGTGGCCACAGATTCCCCACCCCCGATTTTAATCCAACACTCCGGTTTTAGGCATCAGGAACTGAGAGGGCAAACAATTAGTCCTCGTTGTGCCCCCCATCTCACACCTCCCTCCCCTCCCCACGCCCCCCCCTTCTAGGTTTGTGAAGCACTTTCACCACATCACTGGCATATGATTGTCCCCCTTTCACAGGTGAAGAGACTGAGATTCTGAGAGGTTCCATGATTTGCCCTTAGTCACACAGAAGTCAACTGTACAGAAACTCAGCACTCCTGACTCCAGGCCAAGGATGCTAGCCTCTACACTGCTCTCTTCCTATTGTGAGCAAGCAGCCTTACTTTTCTAACAATCCTTTTGTCCCTCCTCTGGCCTATGGGACTGAAAAGAGTTCAAATCAAGGCAGCCAGCTAGATGGCACAGTTAGTATGTTGGAATTAGAGTAAGGAAATCCTAAGTTCAAATCCTTCCTTAGGCTCACATGAGATCTGCTATCTCATTTAAAGTATAAAATACTTAGCAAACCTTAAAACTATATGTTTCTGACTCTTCATAACCCCATTTGGGGTTTTCTCAGCAAAGATACTGGAGTGACTTATCATTTCCTTCTCCAGCTTATTTTACAGATAAGGAAACTAAGGCAAACAGGGTTAAGTGACTTGTCCAAGGTCACAGAGCTAGTGTCTCAGGCCAGATTTAAGCTCAGGAAGATGAATCTTCCAGATTCCAAACTCAATGCTGTATCTGCCGTACCTCCTAGCTGCCCCAAAGCACGATCTAAATGCTAGCTATTTTTATTGTAGGTCCAGCTGAATCCCTACACCCCTAGGACTTCATCTTTTCATCTTCTCCTCAGATCAAGTATAGCAATGCCCCATCCCACCAAGTTAGGAGGGCTTTCAGGATGTCTAATCTCCAGTCCTCCCACCATTACAGAAACAACCTTCTCCCTCAGACCTTATAGAGCCCTTCATTTGGAACCTCACTAAAGCACTCATCATGGTTGACCATACGTCATAGTTAGCTGTATCTGTGGCTTCTCCCTGGAATGCCTGCCCTGCCTTTCTTTGTATTTTGAATTTCTACTGATTTTTTAGACACTAAAGTAACATGAGGTGGTGGGAAGAAAGAGCCCAGGACTGGATTCCTTGGTTCAAATCCTGTCTCCAGCAGGTATTATGTCACTTCAGGCAAGTCATTCAATCTGTCTTGTTGGGGCCCTTTAAGACCCTACCCGAACTCTGAGAACCCACGGAAAACTCAGGCAAAGGACAGAGCAACTCAAACAGGGTTGGAGGCACCTGAGCGTGTATTCTCCTCCGTGATTTGGGGGTACTGAGTATGCGCTGCTAACAGGGGAGCTCTCCCCTGCCATGAGAAAGCCTGCTACTGCTGAGGCACGTGGGAGAACAGAGTCGGGGGAGGGGAAAGGAGATGAAAGGAGGGAGGCAAGGTGAAAGCAGGAGGAGGGAGAGAAGAGGGGATTGTGAACGAGAAAGAGATTAAACAGCAAGACATTATATCTTGGTGTCAGGACTCCTTTGTCTGTTTGGGAGGAGTAGGCTCCCCCAAGGGGTTCGTGGGGGTGAACCAGAGGTCGCAGTGGGGCGACTGGAAAAGGAACTCTCTGAGGGGTCGAGGTGGGGCGACCATAAGGGTCACAGTAGGGCGACCAGAATCGAGGAAGGCGATTGGAGTGCTGCAGAGGCGGCTGGAGAGGTGAGTTTGACCTATGCCCTGAAAGGCGGGCCCTAACACTAAGTTCAATTTCTTCATCTTTACGAAGGAGATCTTAATGCTTTCATTCTCAGTCTCACTGGATTTCGAGGAGAATCAAATGTAATAATACATGTGAAGCTCTTTGCAAAGCCTAAAATAGAGTGTAAGTACTAGCTACCGGTATTAACTATCAACATCATTACTGTTATTTTGTCATTACTTAGGAGCAGCTAGGTGGCACCACAGCGCACAGAGCCAGGCATGGCATCGGGAAGACTCATCTTCCTGAGTTCAAATATGACCTCAGACGCTTATTAGCTGTGGGACCCTGGGCACCTGTTTGCCTCAGTCTCCTCATCTGTGAAATGAGCTGGAGAAGGAAATGGCAAACCACTCCAGTATCTTAGCCAAGAAAACCCCAAATGGGGGCCACAGAGAGTTGGACACAACAACAATAACAAAGCATAGATAAAAAAGTGTTAGACTTAGAAGCCCTGAGTTCAAATCCTGCTTGAGACACATACTAGCTTTGTTACCCTGGGCAAGTCACATAATCTTCAGTTCCAGGGTTTTGCTGGAGCCAGGAGGCAGCTAGGTGGCATAGTAGATAGAGTGCTGGGCCTGGAATCAGAAAGACTCATCTTCATGAGTTCAAATCTGGCTTCAGACACTTCCTAGCTGAGTGACCCTGGGCAAGTCACTTAACCCTGTTTGCTGCAGTTCCTCATCTGTAAAATGAGCTGGAGAAGGAAATGACAAAGTCATTTTGGTATCTTTGCCAAAAAAACCCCAAATGGGGCCACAAAGCATTGGACAGGACTGAACAAGAAAATTTTTATTTTTCATTCTCCTGCTGTTTCCCAGCCTTCCCACATCTCTCGTGTTGGTAATGACCTTCCTCTTCCAACCCCATATAATATTTTGTTTTGCATCTCCTGGTCTTTGGAAACTGAGAACAGTGCAGATGGCAATATACTTTGTGGGTACCCTGCAATACATTCATTTATTATATAAGACTGTGCATTATAAAATTTGCATATGTGTATTACCTTTCTATTAGGCAGTAGATTCTGAAAATTCTTTTAGAGAATTTTCTCTCAACTTTGGATCTCTCCAGTACCTAGCAGAGTGTATGGCATACAGTAGGTACTTAATAAGTGTTTGTGGAATGGAAAGAAGTGGAAATGTTGAATTTCTCCTTAGTGGTGGGCCAGCATGGGGATGGGATTGGGGGGAAGGGTAGGGAGGTGTGGGAGAAAAGCTAGTGTCCCTTTGAAACCACCAGAAATCAAAAGGCATGCCTTTTTCTCTCACACACAGTCCTTTAGAAGCTTGTGGGTTTTCTCTACAGCAGGAAGCAAAGTGAGAGCCTAGAAGTTGGGAGGAAAGTAGGGTTGTGTTCCAATAAAGCACAGAAATTAAACAACCAATATACCATGTCCAGTGCCACTCAGACCAATTCATTTTCTCCAGGTTCTCCGCTGGGATAGCTCTCCGGGAAGCCAACTCTGTGATCTGGTTGTTAGCTCTGGAGCTGTTTATCAGTCCCCTTGACGGAGAACAAATGTCTCCTTCCCTCATCCCTCTCCCACCCCCAGCCCCCACCCCATTTCCATTCTCATGGTCACACAAAGGGGTTCCACTCAAAAGCCCTGGAAACAGCTTCCCTGGAAGCAGACCCACAGAAGAAATTCAATGAAGATCAGCAGCTACGAGAAGAGATAATGGGAGATGCAGTTTAAAGGGTTTCTAAAGACCCAGGCAGTGTGCCCAGGAAGGGTCTCTCTGGCCTCCATCCCCTTCCCACCCACAGCCCAGGAGCCGGAGGAGGCAGTCCATTCTTTCTCTATTATACATTTCAGGAGAGGGGTATTCACCATCGTAGTAGTTTGGACTGAGAGCTGAACGGGACCTTCGAGGACCTATAGACCAGCCTCCACATTGTACCACCCATGAAATGACTTGGAGGTGTTTGGAAACTGACAACAGTGAGGATGACAACACACTTCGTGGGTGCACTAAAGCAAAGGAGGGGCCCCCAGAGGCTTGGCCACCCCCTGCTGTCCTGAAGGCTTCTCCATTCTGTGGGTCGGCGATTGCTCAGAAAATGCCTGAGTCAAATATGGTCAGAGGGTGAACTTGGCAGGGAAGTAAACAAACCAACGAACCTCCATCCTAATACATTCCAGTTAGGTAGACACGATTTGGGGATTAACTGGTTCCTTCCGGGTTTATATCCACGATCCTGTGTTTTGCTTTAAGCTCACTATTGCTCTCTTCCCTATGCATTCTTCTATTCTCCCCTCTTCTCCCCCTCCCCACCCCCACTCTCCCATGCCTCAGAACACCCATATTGGGAGCAAGGAGGTTTGGAGAAGTGGGGGAGAAGCAGAGAAATACCTGAGTCTTTATCTTCATACCTTCAGAGGAACTGGGAAGGCAGTCAACTAACATTTTATTAAGCCTCTACTATGTTCTGGGCATCATGTTGGGGCTTCAAAGGAAGGCAAAAAGTAAATAGTCCCTGTTCTTAAGGAGCTCATTGTCTAATAGGAGAGAAGAGATAACATAAAGGTGAGAATGGAGGACAGAGTCGAGAGGGGTAAGGTGGACAAGCACCAGGGTTGGATCCTGTCCTCTGTCCTGTTTCTTTGCACAGAGTGATGCTGCCTAGGCTAGAACAGATTCCTGTTGTTATTGTCATAACCTAAGCTCCTTGAGGGCAGAGAGCATCTCCTAAGAAAACTTGGCATATTTCTCTGTCACCTTCCCCAGTGTTCACCACACTGAAGGTGCCTAAGAAATGTCTCTCCTTTTTGTTTAGAATTAGGATCTGATTTACCCCGAAATCAACATGTAATCCAAATCCTTGGGTGGTTCTCCCACTTCCAAGTCCCGCCAGGGGTCATCCAGCCTGTCCCCTTACCTAAACCTCAAAACAAGACTGAATCCTGCCCAGTGGAGCAAGAAATTCCTGGTGTTCTCATTTGCCCCCAGCCAGTTCTTCCTGGAATATAACTTCATTCCCTCCCAGAGCCACTTCCTTGAGGTGTAGTTGAAAGAACCATAGATCCTATGTACCTTTGAGCAGGTCAACCTCAACAAGCCAAGGTTTCATCATCATAAAATGAGCAGGACTAGTCCATAGACAATAAACAATAAGCATTTATTAAGTACCTACCGTGTGCCAGCCACTGTGCTAAGAGGCAGAAGACAGTACCTGCCCTCAAGGATCTTCCAGTCTAGTGGACTGTATAATTCAGGCCTCTGTGAAGGCACAGGCCCAAACCATTCAACAAGCATGTAAGTGCCAAGCAGAATGCTTATCACATATTGGGTATTGCATGGTATAGTAGAGTACTGGGTCTGAAGTCAGGAAGGCCTGAGTTCAAACACAGCCTCAGACACTTATCACTGACTGCGATACTGAGACCTTCACTTAACCACTGTCTGCCTCAATTTTATCAACTGAGGTGATAATAGCAAGGTTACCTCCCAGGGTTGTTGTGAAGATCAAATGCAAAAATATTTGTAAAGCACTGGTACACAATAGGCATTTAATAAATGCTTGTTCCCTGCCCCCCTTTAATAAATGCTGATTGATCAAAGGTCTCTTCTAACTGTAAATTTATGATCTTATGATTTACGATCAATGGGTTGGAAAATTGGGAAGGAATCCCAGCTCTGAAACTTACCAACTTTTTGACCTAGAGCAAATCACTTCACCTCTAATAACCTGGCTTCTCCTACCTTTACAGTCTTCTTACATATTACTTACACCTTCCCTCTGCACATTCTGCAATCCAGTGGCACAGAACTCCTTTGCTCTTCCTCACACAAGACACTCCATCTTCCAACTCCAGATACTTTCACTGCTATCCTCTGGCTTGGGACTCTACTCCTCCTCATCTCCACCTACTGGTTTCTCTGGCTCCCTTCAAGACTCAGCTGAAGTCCCACCTTTGGCAAAAAGCTTTTTCCAGTCCCCCTTGATCTCAGTGCCTTCCTTCTGATATGATCCCCAGTATCTGTGTTTTGTTTGTAAAGAGTTGTTTGCATGCCATCTCCCCCATCAGACTGTGAGTTCCTTGACAGCAGGGACCATTTTTACCTTTCTTTGTGTCCCCAGGACTTAGCATAGTGCCTAGTACATAGTAGATAATTAATAAATGCTTGTTGATTTCATTTGACTTATTGATGCTCTGAGCCGCAGTTTCCTCAACTAAAGAATAGAGATGATAATATTTGCACTATGGGAATGTTATAAACAAAGTGCTTTCTAAACTTTAAAGTGCTTTAGCCTATGTGAAATAGGTGTAATTATCCCCATTTTACAGATGGTAAAACTGAATTCCAGAGAAACTAAATGACTTGACAGGTGGCAAAGAGCCTCAAAAGAACTGACATTGATATGACTGGGATCAGAGCTAGCAACACATTTTTTAGGTTTATAGGTTTGGAGATTAGGTGGCTCCCCTTAGCAAGCTCAGTGTCCCATGGGCATCAAGGCAGTTGGCCATATAGCAGGCTTGTACACTAGAGAGCCCCCAGGTACATGGCATAGTGACTTATGTGGGATTTCAGATACTCAAAAGAATGTGTGGGTTCACCAGCAAGCCCACCAATCAGGTAATAAGAGGAACAAAGAACAGGTTTGAGGAACAAGGCTTGGCTATGTGGTTTTGGAAAGAGTGTATTTAGGTAAGAGCCTGTTTAGGAAAATGGTGTTTAAAGCTGTATCTTACATTCCCTGAATAAGTGATGCCTCAGGAATCAAAGGCAGAAAATGGATGGCTTGACAGTATGGGGTCAGTCTCATTCAGGTGATAGCTCAGCCCCCACACCTGCCCAGTGGTCACAAAGTTAATAGGTTTCAGAGTCAGAATTAGTATTTCTACCCATTTCTTATAAGGGACCCTACCAGCAGTTCAGGGACTTCTTGACTGAGCCAAGGGAGGAAAAGGATTCAGGATGTGAGAAGGAAGGAGAGAGTATCCTGGCATGGAGAAGGGACTGAGGTATCATTAATAGGGTAGGCAAATGCCCCTACACCTCCCTTCCTGTAGCACTTCAAAGATCCATCTCTCTTTCTAATAGGGGAAAACTAAACAACTAATTACTGCATATTGGGTCCTTTCATCTTTCAGCTGGCTTAGAGTTAGCCTCTGAGCTGGTGAGGAATGTGGGGAGAAGGGTCATATGACCCTGGGTTTTTGCAGGCTTAGGCTCAGCACTTCACAAGATTTATAGCTAGAAGGGACCTTAGAAATTATCTAATATAAACCCCTCATTTTATACCTGACAGAACCATAAAATGTCAAAGGTGAAAGGGACCTCAGAGGCCATCGCATTTACCCATACCTGCTCAAGAATGCTCTCTACAGCATACCTGGCATGTGGTCATCCACCGGGAACCTACCCTCCCTCCCAAGGCAGCCTCATTCTACTTTGAGATAACTATAATTGTAACAAAATTATTCCTTATATCAAGCCAAAATCTACCTCTGCAATTTCCACCAATTACTGCCCTAGCTCTGCCCTTTAGGGCCAAATAGAACTAGTCTACTCTTCCTCATAATAGTCTTTTGAACACTTGAAGACAGCCCCCATGGAGCCCTGCCCTGAAGTGTTCTATTCTCCAGCTCACACCTCCCCTGTTTCTTCAATTCCTCCCCATAAGACATGACCTCAAGGCTCTTCATCCTCTTGGTTTTTCTCCCTTTCTATGCCCTTCAGCTTATTAAATATCCTTCCTGAAATGTGCCTCCCCCACCCCCACCCCAACTGAATGGACAGCTAAGTGGTGCAGGGATGGAGCACTGGGCTTAGAATCAAGAAAACTAATTTCCTATGTTCAAATCCCACACTAGCTCTATGACCTTGGGCTAGTCACTGAACCCTATTTGCCTCAGTTTCCTCATCTGTAAAATAAGCTGGAGAAGGAAATGACAAACCACTTCAGTACCTCTGCCAAGAAAACCCCAAATGGGGTCACAAAGAATCTGAAAGATTGAACAAGTCAGATTGAACACCATACTGCAGATGTGATCAGACCAGGGAAGAGTATAGCAAGACCTTCTTAGTCCTAGAAGCTATTGTTTTGTTTTGTTTTAATAAGCAATTGGGGGTAAGTAACTTGCTCAACATTACATGGCCAGTTATTTGTGTGGGTGTTAAGTCTGAGGCGGAACTGATCCCAGGTCCTCCCAACTCTGGGGCCAGCACTCTTACTCACTGTGCCACCTAGCCACCCCTAGAAGCTATTCTTTTAATGTAATCCCCCATTAGTCTTTTTTAGCTGTTGTATCACACCATTGACTCACTGAGCTCTCAGTTCACTAAAGCTGACTGAGCTTTTTCAAATGATTTGCTATCTAGTCTTCCCCATCTTATTCTGTGAACTTGACTATTTTTCATCTCAAAGGATAATGATTTACATTTATCTCTATTAAATGTCATCTTACTACCCAAGGTCCTGTCCTGGGCCCTCTTCTTCTCTCCCTTTCTACTATTTCCCTTGGTGATCCCCAGTTCCCATAGGTTTAATTGTCATCTCTGTGCAGATAATTGCCAGATCTGTGTGTCTAATCCGAACCTCTGCTGAGCTCCAGTTTCATGTCAACAGCTACCTTTTGGACATCTCAAACCAAATGTCCTGTAGGGGTCCCAAACTCAATCTATCCAAATCAGAGCTTATGGTCTTTCCTCCTAAGGCTTCCCCTTTTCTGAACTTTCTTGTTACTGATGAGGGCACCACTATCCTACCAGTCACCCAGGCTTACAACCTCAGTGCCATCCTCAACTCTTCTCTCCCACTAACTCCATATATGTACCTAGTCTGTCATTTCTCCCTCCATAACATCTCTGACACACGTCCCCTTCTCTCCACCCACATGACCAACTCTTTAGTGCAGGTGCTCATCACCTCACACCTGGAGGAGAACAGTGTTTTTGTTTTTTTGTTTTGTTTTGTTTTTTTTCCTAGGATCTCCTCCCCTCAAGCTCATCCTCTACCCAGCTGCCAAAAAATGTGGCAAGCCTGAATGCTCTCCCTCCTTGTTTCCCCAGATTCCTACAAGACTCAGTTCAAGCCTCACTTTCCCCAAGAGGCTTTTTACTCTATCTCATCTACTATTAGTGCCTTCCATATAGGATTATCTCCCATTGAAACAGTATATATCTTATACATACTTGGTTATTTGTATGTTGTCTCCCTAGTTAGAATGTTAGCTTCCTGAGAGCAGAGACTGTGTTGTTGCCTTTATTTGTATTGAGAGAAATAATTATTAATAATAAATTACTAATATGGGGAGACACCTAGTGTTTTTTCCCCAATTTTTATTTTCTCATTTAGTTTCTAGGTCAAGGCAATCTCTGAAGGACAGGGTGGATGATGAGATTGGTTTCAATCTTGGGTGGGACTCCACCCAACTGGGAAAGCTTAGTTCTGATTAAAGGGTAAAGATCTTTTCTGGGTGAAATTCTCACCATAACCCCACTGTTGTTCTACTCTGATAAGACTGAGTGGAGAATAGATCCTTTGTCTGGATTGCCCAATTTAGGGGTGGTCTGTGTAGAGATGAATCTCTTTGTCCAAGAATGAAATAATCAAAGTCATGTCCCACAGCCCTTCATTAGAATAAACCCACCTCTCATTATAATATTCATACTATCATTAATTTTCAACCAGAGTTGATTTCCACCTCTCAGGAACACCCATTTTTCCAAGGTTAGTTATTTAGGCATTCAGGGAACTCCATGGGTCATCTTTGGCTTCCAAGAGTCCCACTGACCTCCTTTTATTGATTATTTGCTAACTATAATTAATAAATTGATTATTACTTAGCCAGAAATTATGTCTTTCAGACTTTCCATTTATCATAGTACCTCTGGTGCTTAGAATAGTGCCCAGCACATCACAGGCAATTAATAAATGTTTGCTGATTGTGGATTGATTCCTTATTAGATTCAGGCCAACATTCCAGCCTATAGAGATCTTTTTGGATCCTGGATCTGTGACCCTGCGTCTTATCTATCCTTCCTAATTTTGTACCATATGAACATTTGATATACAGGTTCTTTTTTCCATAGTATCAGTTTGGGTTTTTTTTTTTTTAAGTTTCAACAGCACAGTTCCAAACACAAATCCTAGAGAATTCCACATGAGACTCTCCTCCAAGCAGACCTCAGACTCTTAGTAATTATTCTTTGGACCTAGCCAGTCAAACAGTTTTGAATATGCCCAACTATCCTCTTCCCCAGTTCCCGGGTTCAAATCCCACTTCTGGTGCTTCCTCAATTTGTGACCTTGGTCAATCACTTAACTTCCCAGGCCTCTGTTTTCTCATTTTTAAATGAGAAGGTTGGACAAGGTGGCCTCTAAGAGCTCTTACATCTTTATATTGGCAGCATTATAATTTAATGACCTAGCCCACATATCTCAATCTTTTTCACAAGAATAGTATAGGAGATATTATCTAAGCCTTTGCCAAAATGAAAGTAAATTATGGCCAGTTAGGTGGTACAGTGAATAGGGCAGAAAGTCAGAAAGACTTATCTTCCTGAGTTCAAATCTAGCCTCAGACACTTAATGGTTGTGTGACCCTGGACGAGTCACTTAACCCTGTTTGCTCAGTTTCCTCATCTGTAAAATGAACTGGAGAAGTAAATGGCAAAGCACTCCAGTATTTTTCCAAAAAACAAAAACAAACCAAAAACAAATGGGGTCATGAAGAATCAGAAACAACTGAAATGACTGAACAACAAAGTAAATTATATCAATGGTATTCCCCTGGTGAGGAAACTGAAGTATCAAAAGGTAAAAGTCACTCAGAGAGTAAGCAGCAGAGCTAAAACATCAATTCAGATTCTCTGACTCCAGACTTAATGTTCTTTTTACTACAACAGGATGCTTCCCTAGGTTTTTGGAAAAGACCCAGAACCAATCCCCTGGTGTAACAGGGTGAGATGCCCATCCCCAGACCAGCTGGTCATGCTCTCTTAAGGCTAGATCAGCAGTTACATGATTCAGTACACTCTGAGGAAACCTCTACCTACCCCCCTACTCTCCTAAGACCTGTAGGCCAGGTGTGCCAGAATGGGTCCAGCCAACTCTCCTTGCTCTGCCCCCTCCTTCTGAGGATGCTTCCAGCCTTTGCATGATGGAGGCACCTGAGACACATGCCACCATCACCACCACAGCTAATATAGAGAAGGAATCCCAAGTTTGGTTGGGGTGCTGGGGGCAGAAGAGGCTTCCCTTGAGCCAGGGGAACCCCATCATGACCACACACCTCCATACTTATCTAGCAACTGCAACCTTACTCCCAGTTCCCAGGACCCTATTGACTTGGGGTTCAGTATCCCACCCCCATGTCTCAGAAGGATCATGTCACCATCTCCCCAAGAACAAGATGTACACCTTGCTCTCTGCTTCTGTCAGGCTCTGTCTCTGTGGGGCTTTGTTTGTCATGGGGTCATAGGATTTAGAGCCAGATAGAACCTGAGAGATGGTCTTGTCCAACCATTTTATACATGAGAAAACTTAAGTTCAGAGATATTAAATGACTATAACCCAGGACCACACAAAGTAATGGTCTACCCAGGCAGTAAGGAGAAGAAGAGCTGAGATTCAAAGCCTCTGATTCCAGGTGCAGTGTCCTTTCTGCAATACCCACAATGCTTCTCTCTCTATGTCTCTGTCTCAATCTAACTCTCCAGGTGGAAAAGATGACGACCTTGCTCATGACTGCTACTTGGAAAAATCTGGAGGAAGATAGATTGAAGTGACACAGGGAATGACAAGCTTATTTCCCAATTGCTAGATCTCTCTTTCCATGCAACTCCTCATCTGTCTCCAGGTCCTTGTGTTTCTCCATCTCTGTTTCTCTCTGTTCTTCTCCCTGGGTGTGCTTCTGTTCCCCTCAATCTTTCTTCCTCTCCTTGTGTGTCTCTGTTTCTATCTCTCTGTTTATGTGTGCCTGTTTCTACTCATCACTGTATTTCTTTTTTTGTTCTTTATTTCCACTTAAATTCTCCTTTTATTTATTTAATTATTTTTGACTTTTTTTTTTTTTTTGGAGTGGGGAGGCAGGGCAATTGGGGGTAAGTGACTTGCCCAAGGTCACATGGCTAGTAAGTATTAAGTGTCTGAGGCCGGATTTGAACTCAGGTCCTCCTGACTTGGAGTCAGTGCTCTATTCACTATGCCACCTAGCCACCCCACTGTATTTCTTTTCTCTGCCAAGTTTTTTGTATCTCTGCATCTTTCTCACTATCTTTAGGTTTCTTTCTTTCTTCCTGTGTGTTTCTGTCTCTGCCTATCTCCATCTCTTCTTACTACTGTATCCACCTCTTGTCTCAATGTCTCTCGATTTCTCTTTCTGTGTGTACTTAATCTGTATCTCTCTAGGTCCCTGCCCCTCTCTCTCCCTCTTCGTGGATGGGCAGAATTCAGTTTGCAGGGGAATATATTTGGGGGAAATGCCAATTGTCAGGCAGATGATGGTATTGTTATAGCCAAGCTTTAAGTGTCCTTGGCAGGTTTCTGGGTCAATAACCCACTTGTCTGTTATATGAGTAGTCCTCATATACTAAGAGGGTTGGACTCCATGGTCCTTGGAGTTCCTCAACAATCTGAGACTGCTGTGTGAAGAGGAGAAAGACTAGAGATGTGAATGAGAAGAATATTCTCCATGAGACTCAGGGAACACTTGATTATGTTGACTCTGGTGCCTAAGCCCCATTTAAAGCCTGCTTGTTCCATGAAGGCTTCCTAGAATAAGTTCAAGGTGTATAATCTTACCAATCTTCATCTTACTGACACGTTCTAGATTGTAAACTCCTTCAGAGTAAGGACTATGTCTTCTACTTCTACACTTTAGGACAGACATTAATAAATTGGAGAACACCCAGAGGATGTAACCCTGATGGTAAAGGACCTTGAGATTATGCCACATGGGACCCAGTTGAAAGAAGCGGGGGTGCCTGGTAAGGAAAAGACTTAAATATGATAGCTGTTTTCAAATATGATGGGCAAAATTTAAGAGGCTATCCAATAGAGGAAGGATCTGACTCGTGTTTGGCACTTGAGGTCAGAAGCAGGACAAATGGATGGAAACTACATAGAGACAAATTTTGGCTTGTTGTACAGGAAAAACTTTGAACAGCTTTAATTGGAGCTGTAAGAAATAGCCCTGTTGTGGTGAGAGAATGTGAGTTCAAATCCCACCTCTGACATGTTCTACCTGTATGGCCTTGGACAAGTCATTTAGACCCCTGGCCTCAGTTTCCCTGCCTACAAAATGAGAGAGTTGAATTAGATGGCATCTGAGCAAATCGTAGATCTAGAGTTAAGAAAGAACCTTAGAAGCAAATAAGTTTAAAACATACACACACACACACACACACACACACACACACACACACAAACACACACACACACTCTCTCTACCGATGAGTAAATGGAACCCTAGAGGTTATGTTCACACACTTCGTAGCTGAGGAAGCATCAAAAGACAACGGTTTAGATTCAATGGTCTTTGAGGTCCCAACCATCTCTGATGTTCCAGGATTCTTTGCTTTCACATTCATGTTCTTACTTGTTCTTCATAACACCCAATGATGTAGACAGAGCAGTATTGTTATTCCTATTTAACGCATAAGGAAATAGTCCAAAAGTGAAGTGAGGTGCATCAAGGGGTTCTGCCTTCTCCATCAGTTTTTATTGTTCAGTCATTTCTCTTTGTGACCCCGCTTGGGATGTTCTTGGCAAAAAAAATATTGAATTGATTTGCCATTTCTTTCTATTGATCATTTTACAGATAAGGAAACTGAGGCAAACAGGGTTATGTGATACCCAGTATCATGTGTCTGAGACTGGATTTGAACTCAGGTCTCCCTTACTCCACCTGACCCCACCACTTGGCTGCCCTTATCTCCATCAGTAGAGGTCTTCAAGTGCAGGCAGGCTTACCACTGGTCAGGCAGGTTATGGAGGGCTTGAATTTGATGGCCTCTAGAGTGCCTTCCTACTCCAAGATTCTTTGTTTCTTCAAAGAAAAGTGAAATAACTCGCCCAAAGTCACAAAAGAAGTGAGGGAGAGGGAAGGAGCTAGCACCCAGGTGTCCTTCCTAAGGCCTCAGCCCAGCACTCTTTTCCCCCTACTTCCCCTCAAGCACCACCACCAGCCGTGCTGCCTAAAGGAATGTATTAGGCCTTCTCTCTGGGCTCAGCCACCTGCTCCTCCTCTCCTGCCAACCAGTTCTCCCTTCAGATCTGAGGCCGGCTAGGTGCCCTCTTTGTGTCAATGTTTGTTGGCCTGCTGCAAAGAGTATGATGAACAGGATGGTTTGGACAGCAAGGTATGGCACAAAGCTATGTTAATTCTTCATAAGCTGCGTCTGTTGCCTTTTATATATCAACCTGAAATGTAATTATCTTTATGGCTCGGGGAGTAAATCACGGGTGTGTGTCAAAGAGATTTGCTCCCCTGTTTTATTACGTAATATATTAGCTCTACAGTTTTAAGATGTCATTACTTGGCTAATCACATGAAACGTTTTCATGGGCAAACAGTAATGTTGGAAGAAGCCAGGGGCCAGACGGCTGCTGCTAAATCTTTCAGTGGAAGCCTGAAAAAGACCTCAGGATATCATTGTGTTGGTCCCTGTGCTCCTAGGCTCAAAAACCCTCCCCTGTTCAGAGCTCTGAACTCTCAGAGGGGCCTGGAGAAGTTTGAGTCATAGAAAACAACCTACTCTGGGTAAGAAGGTTAGAGGAGTCAGGACATTTCAAAGTGGGGAAGAGAAGACTGAGAAAGTCACAGAAGGAATATTCTGGAGATGAGAAAGAAAGAATACCGTTCTGGACTTTCTCATGAAAATGCAGCAAGGGGATGGGAGGTCAGGTTGAAACAAAAGTGATTTGGATTAGGAATAAGGATAAATATCAGAGAATCAAAGAACAATGAGAGATCTTGTGCATGAAGAAGCAAAGAAGAGCAAGAGAATGTTCCTTTTAAGATTTTACGGCTGGGTATCAGCAAAGGCAGGACTAGAATCCTTGTTCAAGTCATTTCCCATGTCTAGATCTCAATTTCCTCAGGATGGACTAAATAGTCTCTGAATTCCTTTCAGACTCTGACAGGTGCTTTGTGGGATCTATGAGGTCTCTCGTGTTGGGTTGGGTTATTCAGGGGCCCAGAGAGGAAAGGTTGGTTTGAGAGAGGTCTGGAAAGATGAGTGGTCAGCTAAAAGGATGGGAATGGGTATTTGAGGAAGTGGAAAGAGCCTGAACAAAGTCACAGAAGGATATCATATCACTGATCTATCAGAATGTATCTGATAATTCTGGGGAAAATAAATAAGCAAGTTTGCCCAGAATGGAGGATTCATGTAGGAGAGCTGAGTCATAGGAAATAAAATAGTAAAGGTAGGTGGGAGCCAGATCATAGAGGGAGCATAATGCCAGGATTCATTCCACAGGCATCGGGGAGCCATTGGTGATAACTGATTGCAGGGGGAGTGGGAGCAGGTCAGGGGCAGACAATGTGAACAGCATAGGGATTTAGGAAGATGGACCCAGCAAGCTCCAATGCTTCATCACAGTGTGGAAATGACTCTGAGCTCTAGAAGCCTCTGTCAGTGGAACCTAAACTTTTACCATGTCCTACCAAGATGAAAAGGACTTGAAGCTGGGTAAGATGACCGGCTGTGTCATTGAAGAACCAAAATAACTGAGTTTATAAAGGAATGGCATAGCAGACATGATGCTGGGTCAAAAGTCGGGGAGACCTAGGCTCAAATCCCACCTCCAGGGATTGATTAGCTGTGTAAGCATTGGTAAGTCAGGTCACTTCTGTGAGCATCAGTTTCTTCATCTGTAGAATGGGGATGCCTGTGATGGGTTGTTGTGAGGCTCAGTTGAGATAACATAGGCAAAGCATTCTGTAAACCTTAAAAATGCCCTATAAATGCCAGTTACTACTGCTACCGAATGATGAAAGGTTTTTTGGCCAGAGAAGTTCATGAAACTGTACAGATAAATGTGGGAGAGTTGTGCACTGGCGAAGGGAGTATCCACACCTACACTCTGACAAGTGTGAGGGGAGAGTTAGATGAGTGAAGAGGAAAGTGGAGGCTGAAAGAACAGTGAAAAGACCATTAGAATAGTCCAGAGAAATGTAGTGGAGGGCCTGACATAAGGTGGTGGCAGCAAGGGTTTAAATGAGAAGGTCCACTAGAGAAACTGTTTAAATGAAAAGCTGACAGGACTTAAGGATTGTAGATGGAGGATTTGGGGGGGAAGGGGGAGAAGGAGCCAAGGGTGGCTGAGGTTCCAGGTTAGAAAGAACTGGGAGTATCGTGGTAACATCAAGAGAAATTAGAAACTATTGATGTGGCTGTGGGGGGAGGGAACGGGAGCAAGCAGGGGATTACGGGTTCGATTTGGGATGTTATGAATTTGAGACAGACAATGGACTGTCCCAAAGGAGATGCTAGGACCATTGGGGGACACTGAAGAGAAAGTCCCTTCTTGTGTATCATTCCCCTTCATTTGTGGTACATGCCTCCTAGTTCCCACCCCCCTACATTTCCTCCTTCCCTCACTGCCACTGAGGAGATTGAAGCTGTTTTAGAGAAGAGAGTTCACATCTGCTAGAGTTGGCATAAGCCAAGCCTAGACTAAGCTCACCTCCCCCAGGCAGGCAGGCCTCTCTCTCCTTCTGCCTTCCTCCCTTCCCTCAGGCAAGGGAACCCTCCCATCGGTGATTTTCACTTCAGTTGTCCCCACCCATTGTCCCCTCCCTGCTCCCCAGTAGTGTTCCACCAATAGAAATACAATAACTCCCAGAGTGCCAAATGGGGTTCCCATCAGTGACAGGCACAGAGGGTGCTCTTTAAATGGGAGCCCCCTGCAGAGAGGGCCAGAGGAAGGAGGCAGGGGGCCTTCCCTACATCAGAGACCTCTCAATATAACTGTATCTCATCATTATGTCCACCAGCACCTGCTGCACCATGATGCCTCTCCATTCCCAGCAAACACTCAGAGCTTTGCCCAGCCTGAGGCTTTCCTATAACTCTCATCCCCTGCCCCCCACCCCTAGTTCCTGCTCAGCAACTTCCCAGCCTCTAGAAGGACACCTGGGAGCCCCAGGGGGAGGGAAATGATGTTCTGGTGTGACTATGGTTATACATTGGCAACTGTGTGAGCAGAGAGGGAACACACAATGGCCACATGTGGCAGTACTCCCACTTGGATATTGATGCTTTCCTGGATCCTGTGAGGACCAGTCACTGCTCTAAGGCTGACCCCTTTGGGAACAACAGCAGTACTGGTAATGTTAAAAATCCTTGACAAGCAAATAAGAGCTTTGGACTTGGACTCAGGAGACTGGCTCTGCCCCTTACTAACCATGTGACCAAGCATGTGTCCTAGAACAGAGAAGCTTCAAATTATTCAACATGAGAGCCAGGAGGAACCTTGGGGGCCATCAATCAGCAAGTATTGTTAATTGTCTATTAAGGGCCAAGGTACTGGGGATGCAAATACCAAGACTGAAACAATCCCTCCTCTCCAGGAGTTTATATTCTAATCTGAGAACCAATAAGTACACATCCAAGCATAGGCTGAATTAATATCAAAAGAATAAATACAAACAAATAAAAAGTAGCTAAATGCAAGGTCCTTAGTTGGGGAGGGCTGAGAAAGCAGTTGACCTGCTGGGTCATCTGGACCCCTCATTATGCCAGTGAAGAAACTGAGAATCAGAACAGCAAGTGTCACCCCTTAACCTTTCCCAGTCTAAGTTCCTCATCTATAAAATGGGGATAAGTTACATATGCACTGCCTACCTCACAGGACTGTGAGGGATCAGGTGAGAAAATACAGAGTACTCTGTACAAGGAAAATGCCATCTCTATGCAGCAATTCAATTCAACTAATATTAATTGTAAAACAGATGCCCTCACCAATTCCTGGCATGTGGTGTTAGGTGTTTAATAAAGGTTTGTTGATCATCTGATTGAATGGTTGATTCAGTCATTAGAGGCAACATGGCATAATATTGGTCTTAGAATCAGAAAGACCTGAATTCAAATCCTGCCTCAGACAGTGTGTGACTCTGGGTAAGTCACAGCCTCTATCAGGCTGTTTATTCATCTGTGAAATGGGGGTAATAATAGCAACAAGCTCACAGAATTGATGGGAAGCACAAAATGAAATGATATCAGTAAAGAGCTATATTAATGTTTGCACTTATTGCCTGTAACTATGCATTATATATAAACATGAGGTATTAGTAATGCCAGAGTGACTATAAAGAAATGTGACTGCTTTTCTTTTCCTCTCCTTCTATAAACAAGCCAGAAGTCTCACGCCCCAGGAATTGTTGTCCCCTTTAAAGTAGTCATTTGGGGAGGCTAAGTACGTATTCTAACATTATAGACATTTGCTCAAAGCATTTGGGGACCTACTTTTGGAAACACCTTCCAGACTAGAATCATCATCTTTGAAAGTTCCTTTTTGGAAATTGACCAATATTCTTCCTTGGAGGGCAGACCTGAGTGTGCCAGCTTTATGAGGAATCTGAGGAGCCAAGTTGGGCAGTAGTGCAATAGGGTCACACAGAGTCTAACACTCCGAATTCAACGCATTTCGATATCTATTAAGTACCTAGTGGACACTGCAGTAGGCCCTGGGATTACCAAGAAAAGAATGAAACCATTGCTTGGCTCCAAGGGCTTACATTCTACATTCTTGGTGGCTCATAATTAGTCTGAGGGCAGTTCATGAATCCTAGACTTGGAAGGGACCCTCAGAGGTCATCTGGGCCCATCTGCCTGAAACATGCCCAACTGACCCTAAACATCTCTAAGAAGTCGTCACCCATTCTGGGCTTGGAGAGCTCCAGTGAAGGAAAGCACGAAGTCCATTCCACCTAAGAACAGCTCACTGAAACCACATTTAGCATAGTTGCCCACTTCCCAAAAGGGAATGTTTTGCCCTTACCTTCCTCCATGAGAGAAAAATGATCATAGATTTATAACACACACCAAGGGCAGCTAGGTGGCTCAGTGGATAGAGTGCCAGGTCTGAAGTCAGGAAGATTTATCTTCCTGGTTCAAATCTGGCCTTAGGCACTTACCATCTATGTGATCCTGGGCAAGTCACTTATCCCTGTTTGCCTCAGTTTCCTCGTCTATAAAATGAGCTAGAGAAGGAATCCCAAATGGGATCACAAAGAGTCAGACATGATTGGAAAATAACTCGACAACAAAAGCTTTCCAGTCACTATCTTGATACACAGGCCTAACCAGTAGAAAAGAAAGGGACATTTATGAACAAGTCATTTAACAAACAAAGCATTTATCAGCAATGGAAATTGAGGCCCATCTGAACAAAGTCAGGAATCATCTAGGCCTCAGTGGTGATTTCAAAAGACTTGTTTCTGAGTCCAGGAGCTGAATCTTTGCCTACTTAGGGGTCAGTTGATGAACCAATGATCCTTCCAGGCAGCGGTTAAGATCTGAGGGCTCAGGATGGGAGGCCTGGGACTGAAGTAGGAGGGAGGGCAGGGAAGAGCTGATCTGGCTTCCTGGCACAGGGCCCTGGAACTCAGCAGAGCTGATGTGAGGAGGGGACTTAACCTACTTACTGACTAATCCTCCAATCTGTCTTCAAAAAGGCACTGAGCTCCACAGCAGGCAGGTTGGCCTGGGAACCCCCAAGGGGCCAGGGTAGTTGGAGAGACACAGTCCAGATAGGAGAGAAGCCCTGTGTTTTAGGGGCTGGAGGTGGGTGGCAGATGGAGAGAGGGGATGTGAGGAAAGAGCCTTCCCTTTGTGCCTTTTCCTGAAGGGAGAGAGTGAGAGTGGTCTGAACCCTCAGGCATTCTGTCCTAAGACCTGGCCTCCCAGGATTGACCAACTCTTCCTGGAACGACCAAAAGTATTCCGAAAAGAAATGTTTTTATCAGGCCACACACACACACACACACACACACACACACACACACACACACACACACACACACACACTCTTAGCCCACCTCTCACAAAACCTTAAACTCCTTAGCCCTTGCCCTGAGACTGTTTACCCCTAGGACTGAGAACTCCTTCTTACCAGGAGGTCCATTCCTTTAGGACAGAAGTCCCATGTGCAGTTGACTCTTTCCTCCCAGGGTATCCCCAGCAGTCACAAGAAGCCCTGAGTCCTTGCTATTTCTGTCCATAGAGTTCCTGAGCTTTTTGGGAAAGACTAGTTCGCTAAAGCCCTTCCTGACAATTCCCATTCCCAGAACTTAGTCCCTATCCCTGCCACTGAACCTTCATTTCCAAAATTTTGGCCCAGTTCCTCACAGACAGCCCCTCATTTCTAATGCTTAGACCCTGCCCTGGACACATTCTCCACCTTTATCATTGATCCATATGCCCAGTCCTTTGTCTTCAACTCCAATTTTGTTGCTGTTATTCAGTCATTTTTTCAGTCATGTCCAACTCTCCATGACACTATTTGGAATTTTCTTGGCAAAAATTCTGAAGTGGCATGCCATTTCCTTCTCCGGTTCATTTTACAGATGAGAAAACTGAGGCAAACTGAGTTAAATGATTTGTCCGGGGTCATACAGCTAGTAAGGGTCTGAAGCCACATAAACACTAAGGAGAGTTCTCCAGTTTTGTGTCTGCACTTGAATGTAGACTTCTGGATCATAAGAGAAACAAGATGGAAGACTAGGCATTTTCTCTGATCTCTATGACATCCCAAACCTTTGCAAAACAAATCATCCACCAAAGATATAGAAACTTCAACTGTGTCTATGATCTTGGACACCAGAATTCAAAAGAAGGGGGTCAGGGGTTGGGGAAACACAAGCTGACCTTAATTTCATTGTCATTTCTTTCACCTCCTCCACTACTAGCCTCAAAGCTGCACTACCAGACCCAAGGACCCAACACATAAGTCAGGGCTTGAAACAAAAACCAGCCTCACACCCTGGTCACCTCTCCCTCTTTCCAACACAGTAGAGACCCCACCTCTAGGCTGCAGAAGTTTACTTGGGCATTAAGAGATAGCCATTGTGGCAAGCAGCAGCCCTTGACCAGCAAAAGTCTAGTGGGGACCACAACCCCATAGCACCAGCAATGCAAAGTTCTGAACTGTTCAGAGGAAGTGGGACCATACTGTGTGGGGGAGAAACTGTACAGCACTCCACTAAATCTGAGGGAAAGATTACAGCAACCAGCTGGGGCTAATTCGGACCAGGCAGAGACCTAAGCTGGTGAAATATGAATTGCCCAGTGTGGGCAGAGGCTGAGACACATTGAGATATAGCCCCCAAGTAACCCATCATCTGAAGAAACAGAGTCAAGAAGTGAACAGGGAAAAATCAGAAGGGGAAAAGAGATTGCAATTACCCAAGTAATTCAGGAAGAAGAAAACTCAAAGACCTTGAACACCAGCAGATAAAGCAACAGGGAAAACATTAGCAACAGAAAGAAATACAGCCTCCAGGTCTAGTAAACACGTTTAGATATCTATGAATA
Organism: Gymnobelideus leadbeateri; assembly: GCA_011680675.1. Taxonomy (NCBI): domain Eukaryota; kingdom Metazoa; phylum Chordata; class Mammalia; order Diprotodontia; family Petauridae; genus Gymnobelideus; species Gymnobelideus leadbeateri. Next base: position 924,974 of record WOXC01006384.1, on the reverse strand, counting down.
AATATCACATAACAAAGGAAAATGATACAACACTTAATGAGACCGAGGACCCAAGGGAACATAAGAAAGTGGAACCACACAACACACCGTTCCTGAGTAGTTTGGAAGTGAGAATTACGAAAACAGAATTTATTTCCTACACAGTGAAAATAATGAGCAGAATTTAAGAAATTGAACCGGCGATGTTGAGTCTCACCAAAGAAACAAGAGAGAGCAATAGATTGGGAATGCAAATATATGGAAGTGAAGAACAATTTAGAAGAAGAAAAGCCAAAACCAATAAATTTAAAAGAAAAATATGTTCCCTATGCAAGCAAAAGGCATGGATCTCAAAAAAAAAAAATGTGTAGAAACAACCTAAGGATCATAGATGTCTCCCAGAACATAACAGGACAACAACAACAACAACAACAACAAAAACCCTTAACACCATAATTCAGGAAATAACAGAAGGCAACTGCCCAGAACTTTTGAACATAAAAAATGAAATACCAATAGAAAGAATCCACAGATCACCTCCAGAAAAAAAAAAGGCTGCACACTCAAAGGCATGTAATGATTAAATTTAGTGATTCAATTCAGAAACAAGTTCTGCAAGTGATCAGGAAAAATACCTTTAAATATAATGGAAAGGAAATTTAAATAGTGTGAGACTATTAAGTACCCACCACAAAAAGGGAAGAGAATGGAATAATGTGTTCCAAAGAGCTATGGAACTCAGGATGAAGCCCAGGGTGACTTAACCTCCAAATCCAAACCTAACCAAAAATGGAAAAAGATGGACATTCAATAATAAAGAGGCATTTGAAACGCTTTTAGAAAGAAAATCAGAACTAAAGAGATTATTTGCTTCCCAAACAATGGAAATTCAGAAAGAATGAATAAATGTAATGGCTAAGGACAGCAACAGAATCACACTAGAGATACCAGTAAAAAAAAAAAAAATCTTTTCCTAAATGTACAAAAGGAAACAGGGATGATAGCAGAAGTCCAGTCAAGGTAAGAGTGAAGAAGCAGGCTTGGGGCATTATGGACAGAACATGGTGACACTGCCTAAAAGTGAATCAGTGTTTGATACGTGTGTGTGCACATACACATGCGAGTATACAGGCATGTGTGTAACTACATTATAACATAGTTAGGTACACAAAGTGGGGAGGGGAACAAGGAGAGACAAAGGAACATGTGATGTGTCATGGCCAAATCAAGGGTTAGCAATGAGAAGAAGATGGCCCCTCCAGTCACAGAGAAGAGCCTAGGGGGACTCCTCAGTAGTGAGGGTGATTGTGGTTTGTCCTTAACCATAACTTCAGTCAGATAATGATGTGACTTGCAAATGAATTGGATTTAGTGATGGAGGGCTGTGCAAAGTTACCAGCCTCCCTTTCTCCTCCAGAGCCATCTGGGTCCAGTGACCAGATATAGATCAGAACAACTGGAGATAGCCCTGGATGCAGATGGCTCTGGAGGAGAAAGTGAGGCTGGTAACTTTGCATAGCCCTCCCTCCCCCAAATCCAAGTGAGAGTGAGGAAGAGGGAAAAAGGATTGAGAAAGGAAGAAAAGGAAGCAGACCTTGCTTTGGTGGTGGGAATGGGTTCTACTGATCAATGCTCTTATGTGTGAAAAAAAGATGGTCTGTGAAGGGAAGTGGGGACCTTGCTCTGGGTGTGGCCTAGGAGATTTGGTGCTTGAAAAGTCTACTCATCCTATCTCAGATTGGGGGGAGTTAGAACTCCTGAAACTGGTACTGATGGAGTAGGAAAGCATAGAACAGATTTTGAAGCAATTTGGAGGGAAAAATGGTAACCAAGGCAGGATATAGATCTGTGGTGTGCTGCATATTCAGGGACATGGTGGGAAAAAGGTCCTACCTCGGGGTAGCGTCCTCTCTGAGATCAGTAATACTTGCATTGTTCTTTTAGTGAGGCACCATGAAAAAGTGGTATCAACAAGACAAATTTCACAAGGCAGTGACAGAAACTACCTAGAAGGGAAAGTCCAGAATGGATACATTGGAAGTTTTGATCGTATGAGGAATATAGAAAAAAGAGAGAGACTAGATAACAATAAGGGTCATGAATCAGAGAATGAAGGTCCAGAATAAACAGAAAGAGAAGGATAATGAAGAGAGTGAAAGAAATCTTTTGCAAAAGGGGCACAAAAAATGAGATTTAAAAAACTAATGAGCAGGAATAGTTGAAGGGAAAAGAGGAAGAGGGAATCTAAGACTAAGAGTTTTTAGAAGAAAAGAAGGGATGCATCATATAATCAGATAAAGACATGAGAATGAAAGGAACTAATGAGCAAAAACCCAAAGGAAAAGGGGTAACAACTGAGAAGAGGAGATCAGAGATGAGAGGAAGAGAACCAGTGACAAGGCCAACTTAAAAAAGATTGAGGTAAAGTTACTGAAGGAGCATAGCTCTAATTTTATAGGAGAAGAGGGGAAAAAATATCATAACTTAAAAAAAACAATATTAGAAAGAGATAGAAGAAAACATAAGCATAACTCTTCCAACTTTAAATGTCAATGGATTAAAAAATTCAATAAAATGAAAAAGAGTGACAGATTGCTTAAAGAAACAAAACCTTACAATCTGTTGCCTACAGGAAACACATTTAAAAAACAAAAACACACACAAAATAAAACTGAGGGGATGAAAAAAATTTACTATGCATCAAGTTAATCCAAAACAACAGGAGATATAATCATGCTATCTGATGAAACAAAAACAGACTTTCAAAAATAAACTTTTAAAAATGGACTTTGAATGTATTTCCAAGCAGAAGAATCAAGAGAGTAATAGAGGAAGGAATAGGAGTCATGTTGGAATCTAGAATGAGGCCAAAGTAGTAAGTGAAGGGATTGATTGGCAAGCAGAAAATGGTTTCCCCACTAGAGGAATGGAGGCAGCAAAGAAAGATGTTTTCCTGGGTTGGTGTTCCCCACAGGTCCCACAGTCTTCCCATAACCATCTTGCTCCTCCTGGCTCTCAGTTTTGTCTGGTTGGTACCTGTCTATGATTGACTGTCTTCCACTGTCCACGTAGCCCTCCCCATGACTTTCCAACTTCCACTGGAGTCCAGGTAGTGGATGACTGGCCATTCCTCTATTCTCTGATTGGACAGTCCCAGGGGCAGTGTGGCTCTCTAGCTTGGGTCTCACTCTTTCATTGGCTATACCCTTTCTCCTCCCCACAGAGTCCACTTAGGGTCAAGCACCAAGTTCCAAGCACCTGGGAAACTCTCAGTAGTGTCTGCCCACTCCATTGGGCTCACTAGGTTCCCTTGATAATAACTTGGTGGGGTATAGCAGAGAACAGCCAATCTAAGTCACACACACACACACATACACACACACACACACACACACACACACACACACACACACTGTTTCAATACCATGCACTTAGCCTCATCCCTGATTCTTGGCCTTCCCAAGTCCCACTTAGCTCTCTATGCCCAGGAACTGGGACCACCAAACCAGTAATCCCAGCATTGAAGCCTTTCCCCTTTCACCATCACACCTGACCCATGGCTGTGACCTCCTTATACCTTTGTCATAATCCTGATCCTACCCAAACTCCCCACTCCACCCCTCTCCACCCCCACATCCAAATTTTTCTGGACTAAAGCTGCCCCAGCTGAGAGTCAACCTTCAATTACCTTCTGCTCACCTTCATAGTTCTGTGTCTTTTTCAGTGGATGATGACCAAGCCTTAACATAAGGCAATGGCTAGAATTGTCCTTGGGTTGTCCTGCTATAACTGTCCTTGTAGCTGAACTCAAGAACTTATTAAGGCCAAACCTTTTCTTTGGGACAGTTGGAGGAAATAAGACCTGGTGGCTATATGAGGAATGTAATGGTCTTTCGTAGATTTGAGGGTAGCTTGTGTGGCAGGTTGAATTATTCTAGTTTTTTTAAATGATGCAAGCATCCTGCCAGTCACATGTTCCTATTTTCCCTTGGTTTGGGGAAGAGAGCTCTTGAGTTGGCTAAGTGATTTTGCAGTGAGATGGATGGAATGACAAAGCCTGCCATTCAGTCATGAAGGTTCCTGATTGGCTGAGAGTGAGCCCAGAGATTGTGTAACAGGCAAGCTGTGTGCCCATGTAGACAAATCCATATTTGGCACGAGGGTGCTCTGGGCTGGAAGATGCCTTTCTTTTGTGGGGTCTTGGGCCAATCTAGTCCTGGAGGACTTTAGTTAAGTATTAGTTTTAAAAACTTAGGTGCCACTCAGACTGGGAATGGGGGGGGGGTTCTTTTATGAACACTTCTAATTACCTCATCACCATGTGCTATTTTTGAATGTATGTATACTCTTTTCTCTTGTGAATAAGCTCTAAGATACCCTTTCTTGTCATCTACAGTGTGTGGAGACAGAGTGGAAGGCAAAGAAGGAAGGCATTAGAACAGGGAAACAAGATAAAGAGGCAATAAAAAAGAGGGTCCAGGTAATTAGGGGTCAAGGGTGGCAGATTTTTACCCCAGACACCAAATGAGCTCAGAACCCAAGGATCATAGGATCAAAAATCTAGGACTGGAAGTGATCCCAGAGGTAATCTAGCCCAAACCCTTCATTTTGCAGGGATAGAATCTGACTTCAGAGAAGTTAAGTGACTTGTCTATAATCACATAGCTGATGCATCATAGGAAGGATCCAATGCCTGCTCTTCCTGTCTCCAAGTCCAGCACTGGTCAATTATTAGGGCATAGCCAGATGAGGGTCTCCATAATAATAGCTGCCATTTATATAGTATTGTAAGATTTATAAAGTGCTTTACAAGTATTACCACATTTGAGTCTCACAACAACTCTATGAGATAGTCGCTAGAGGTGTTATTTATTATCCTTCGTTTATTGATGAGGAAACGATGATCACAGAGGTGATGACTTGTCCAGGGTCTCACAGCTAGGAAGTCTGAGGCAGAATTCAAACCTGGGTCTTCCTGATTCCAGGAGAAGCACCCTGTCCTCTATTCCATACTGCTTCTTCATATCTTTGAATATCTCTTCTAACTATTGGGGTTCCTCGTCATCTTGAAACCATAGAATGGCGTCTATGCACAGCAGTGAGGGGGAGGGGACAGGTAAGGGTCACTGGGGGTGATCCTATGGAACAACAAGAGCAGCATAGTAGATGTGTTACTGCCCAGTCCTCAGTCTCTCCTACTTCTAGCCTCTCCTGAGGCTGAAAGAGAGAATGGGCACCACCAGGCTCCTGGAGTTAATAAATGTTGACATTTGGAGAGCTGGAACTGTCAAGGTATTTTATTGGTGTTAATATGATGCAGGAAAGATTATCAGTTCCCCAAATTGTCCTCTCACACAAAGCAAGTAAAGACAGAACAAGCCTCTTCTCCCCTACCACTCACTTAGGACTTGATTAAAAGCATCTTCCTTGTAATGAAGACAGGATTGAATTAGTACCAAACTGTCTCTGCTCCCTGGTTATTATTTCTATCTTCCATAACTCTTCTCTCTACAATGGGTGGGTACTCCCAAACTTTCCTCTAGGGACACAACTTCTTCCCTCTCCCCAACTTCTTAGCCCCCTAGAACATTCTCTCTCTCTCTCTCTCTCTCTCTCTCTCTCTCTCTCTCTCTCTCTCTCTCTCTCTCTTTCTCTCTCCCCTCTTCTCTCCTTTTGTGCCTCTCATTTTCTGTTTTCGTCTTTGTATCCAATATTTTATGATCTCTCAGTATCTCTATCTACACCTGTGTTTCTGTCTCTACCTCTTTCTGTCTCTGTTTTATTCTGAGAGTCTCTGCTTACATTTCTATCTCTTATTTTCCTATGTCTCTGTTTATGTATGCCTCTGTTTCTCCATCTGTCTTACTGTTTTCTGTCTGTTTTTATACCTCCTTGTATCTTTTTCCTTTTCTCTCCCCCATCTGAATGTGTGTGTGTGTGTGTGTGTGTGTGTGTGTGTGTGTGTGTGTGTGTGTGTGTCCCTCAGTTTCTGCCTCCTTCATCTCCCTCCCCACCACCAGGCTGATCAGTTTGTCTTATGCACTACACTTTCTCCAGGCTCCTGTGTGTCCTGCCACTATGACTGAGCCATCTATGTGAGTGATTTCAGAGCCCAGACTGCAGAAATTGAAACATTAGTCAGCAAATGCTATGGCAGCCCTTTCTCTCCATGTCTCTTCTCTAGCCTCACTGTGGCTCAGCCTTCACCACACTCTGATTTTTATTCCTCTTTCATGCTCTCATGTATGTACTCACCCTGGAAGCATCCCCATCCCTATCCCAGTGATCCTTTCCCACCCACCAAAGCACAGTGTATGTGTGGCTTCCTGCCCACTCCTCTCCCAGCTGCCCCCAACCAGGTACCTAAGCTCCTCCACTACCCCAAACAGTTCAGTCTCTCCAGCTGCCTCTTCTGATCATGGAGAGTGATTTGTCAACACTTCTCATCCATGACCTCCATCTGGCCAGTCTTTAACATTCCAGCAGCAAGTATACAGGGCAACTGAGCATCCAATCATACTGGCCACCCCTCCCTCTTCCAGTAGGGGAGTCACTCTCCCTTTCCACTCCATCCATGTCCATGAGACAGCTCCCTACAGAGTTGGGGGACACGCAGAAGATATATCTACTCTACACTCCTACTTCTGCTTGGGTAGCATTGTGAGAGACTAGAGTAAGTTGGCAGCACTTCCATTAAATCCCCAGAGCTGCCCCCAAAGTGGAGCTAATTGAGTTAAAAGGTAGTAAATTTCTCATTCCTGAAGTTCTTCAAGAAAACGCTAAATCGTTCCTTGTCAGGGATGTTATCGAAGGTATTATTTTTCTAATACAGGTTGTCCTACTTGGCCGCTGTCAGAGATTGCATGACTCTGTGATTCCATCTAGGGACATGGACAGCTGTTGCTCCATTTCCCTCAACAGTAACTCTCTCCCCATTCCCCGGCCCTGCATAAAAGTACACAGAGTCCAGGCATATCCTGCTTAGCATCACAAAAATTAGATGAAACAGCTTCATAAGGGTCAGTTTGTTCCAAGAAACAACTGCCAATAGCATTGGCCATTACTAATTTATAAGCTTATAAATGAATTAACGGGTGATTAGTTGAACAATAGTACAGCAGGGATTTGTGACTTTGTGGTTAGGTTTGGTTATAATGTGTTAAAAATTACTACATAGTGACTTTGGTCAAGGGTATGCATGGGTATGATACCTTGCAGGTAAGTGCTCCACTGCTCCCTAGGATTCTCCTGCTCTGTTTGGGACCAATCAAGGGGGCATAGAAAAATCATAGAGTCATGGTACCTGTCAGAGATGGAAGCAACGCTAGATACCACATCATCCAACTATAGAATAGGATCGTAAAGTCCCAGTGTTGGAAAAAACTTTAGAGATCATCCAGTCCAACCCCTTTCCTGATCCATGAATCTTTGCCCTCTACTTGTAGACTCCCCAAGAATGCCATATGCATATGACCAAGCTGAGGCTCAGCCATAGTGACTTTGCCAAGATCTCACAGCTGCTAAGAGCTGAGACCCAAACCCAGGTCTCTCAATTCTCAGTCCATTTTTCCCCCTACACTACATCCCAATGTTTCTCTCTAATCAACAAGTACTTGAGTGCTCAGGTGTTTTCAAAGAAGGCTACAGGAGTGGGGGGTGGGGTTCCTGGTGGAAATGAGACTTAGCTGAGCCTTGAAGGCAGAGTAGGATTTGGGCAGGGAGAAAGAAAGAAGGAAGGCATTTCAGGTAGAAGGAGTAATCTAAACCAAGCCAGGGAGGCAGTAAAGAGTACATGCAAGGATCTCAGAATGTCATTCCTCCCTCTTAAAACCACCTGAAACCAGGACCGGATGAGTTAAAAAGAGAAAATACTGAAGGGCTGAAGGGCTCATGCTTTGAAGGAATGCTGGGCTTCAATCCCCGGGGATTTCCCTGAAAGCCGCTTGACTCTTTTGACTTTAATCCCAGGGAATAAATTCTAGAACTGTACACACACACACACACACACACACACACACACACACACACACACACACACACACTCTAGGAATTCTTAGAAAAGGAAACTGAGAGCAGTATGGGGGAGCCAGGCTCTGTGAAGGGGAGAAGATACCAGGAGGAAGGGGAAAGAGTGGAACCCTTCCCTTGAAGCAATATAGGTCCCTATACTCCTCTCCTTTCCTGACCTAAGTCCTTCTAGGCCCAACTTACCTACCCAGGTGCCCAACCCTGGCTGGGAACTGTGCCCAGAAGGTTGGGGGAGGGGAGAAAGGCTGAGAAGGGCTGGGTTCCCAGGCTCCAGAACATACAGGCAAGACAGCTCCCACACACACAGCAAGTGGGTGCCCCAAACTCTGCCCAAAAGGCCCTGCCTCCTACACTGTGACTCAGATGAAGAAGAGGCTCCTCCATGGGCCTCATGGATGTCATGCCAAAAAGGTTCCTTCTGGACCTTTACCTTGGCTGCCCCTCATGTCTAGAGAGCTCTCCCTCCTTGCTTCTGTCCCTTAGAGAAAGCCTTGCCCAACCTCCCTCTTTCTTTCCTTTCCTTTCTGCTGGGCAAACCTGTCCCTCTCCCATGCTCTGACTCTGGACCAAAGATAGGACTTCAGTACAGGGGTGCTTCAAGAGCAAGAGGGTAGATTCTGACACCAGAGAGTCAGAAGCAGGCTCAGATTCCAGCCCGATTCCTCTCCTAAATGGGAAATCCTGGCATTTCAGGAACATATAATCTAAGGTGGAGGGAGAGGGAAGGGAAAGCAGCTCAGAGATGGGGCCCAGGGCCAAAGGGGTGGGAGATAGTAGTCTTTGATCTGAGGAGAGGCAGGCTAGAGACATGGATAGGAGAATGAAGGCAAATATGTTGAGTTATATATGTTTGTGTCTGTGTATGAGGCATTATGGGTGTTTGGGTCTGAATGCTTGATGTGTCTACATGCCATGTTCATGCCATGAACTTTGCTCTCCCTCCCTCCCCGCCCTGGTGCCTGAGGCATGTTCCCTATCTCATAACCCCACCCATGTGGCCCATACTCCCTAGCCCTGAGACAGCAGGGTTCTAAGAAATCATCCACCCTTTGAGCCTCTGAGAACCAGACCCCTCTTCTACTCCTTCATTCTCCTCAAAGTTCCTAGGAGGGCATGACTCCTCACAACCCACTAGCCCTCAGACAGAGGGGCTGCAACACCTTACTGGTCTCCATGGCCCTGCCATACCCGAGTTCCCTTCAGGGACCACTCCTTAAGCTGAGGTCTCAGTGTGAAGTCACGATCTCTGTACTTGCTGAGGCTTTGGGAGCCAGTCTCCATGACCAGTCACCAGCCCGATCCAATTCCTGACCATTGCCTACGTGGCCAGCCTCAGCCCCCATCCTCCACTACGCCTCCTCCTCTCCCAGTTAATCCTATCACCACCACCACCACCACCACCACCACCCCCCCTTCTGTCATGGTCATTGAACTGCAATGAGATCAGCCAGGTCCCATGTTTCTCCATCTCCCCACCCCCAACACTGCTAGAAGGGTCATGGGTTTAAGAGAAAGGATCAGAGCTTTCTCCCGATTGCCCAGCCTGGCAGGGCCCCCTAGAGGTCAGCTAGTCATTAGCCCGCCCCCATCCCCACCCTCTCCCTACCAGGGCTTATCCTCATCCCAGATAGCTCTCTTTGATCTCCATGATTCTTTCTGAGGAAGGAATGCTACAGCCTTCCCTGGTTGAATCGCATGTCACTGGATTTCCGAGCCTCAATTTTGAGGAAATTCTCCCTTTGTCTGACCTGAACTCTTCAAGCTGCAATGCCCTCCCCTTCTTCCCTGGCATCCCCACAGCCTCCTAGTCCCTGATCTTTTCCCTCTGGAAATCCTCCCCTTGCCCATATAAGGGAAGAGCTTGTTTTGGGCCATCCCGTCCCCAGCCCAGCCCCAGAATCCTGGTAGATGGGGTCTGTGCTGTCACATGCCCCCTCTCCTATCTCACCCTCCTGTTTTAATGGAACCATAAGCCTGCAGAGTGTAGGGAGAGGCACATCTCTCAGTGTTGTCAATTTCACGGCTCTGGCTTATCGGCATCTTCATATGGTGTCAGCCTGTCAGCCGGGAACTGGGGGGCTGCGCGTGTAACAAGCCCGGTTAAACGTTTTTCTCCCCACCCCCCTGCTGAGGACAATTTCGGTGCTGCTTTCCAAGGCCCCTGTCTCGATAGCTTCCCATAAAAGACATTCGCTCACTGTCATCTGTCCTTATTTGATTACCGTCTTATTCAAAACGCCTGGAGTGATCCAGTTAGAAGAGAGCCCAATTCCTGGCATTTTGTTTGTTGTCACTAGAGTTAGCTCTGTTTGGACAGGCAGGAAAGGAGGAAGAGTATTGGAGCAAATTAATTAGGCTTGATATGGAAGGAGGTGGAGCATGTGGACAAAGATTGGGGCCCAGGCAAGGAAGGTAGAAAAATATATGGTAAGCAGGACAGAATATTGTTTACAGATGTAGTTGGATGTATTGGATATTTGTTTATTAATTTGTCTTTGTTGCAAAGGAGGGTTCAGAGTGAGGAGGGCAACATGGCTATATAGAAAAGCTAAAGACAAATAAAACTCATTAACAAAGACAATGATAATTCTGATCTCTAGGACAGAGAGGTGGGGGACTCTTTAGACAGAATGTTGTATACAATGTCAGATACAGTCACTATATTGGGTGTTTTTGCTTAACCATTCTTCCTTCTTACAACCTGGATTCAACCTGGGGCAGAGAGGAGGGAAGATTTTTCAGAAAAGCCTCCATAAAAAATGTATATTTAAAAGAATTCCTGGAAGTCCAGTAGCCTGAAAGGGTTTCTAGGCCATGAGCTGGGAGTTCCTAACAATGAAAATGCCTCATAAGAGCCTCCAGAGGCCACCAAATCATCCCCCTACCGTATAGCCCTGACCAGTGCTGACATTTCTCAGCTCTTCAGGCAGAGAACATGAAGGGAAAATGCCAGAGAGGCAGAGGCTTCAGAACAAATTAGATCTCAGTGTTCTTCACATATGAGAGAAGTGCACACATGTGCAACACACATATAAACACACACACACACACTCACACACTCACAATGACTGACAGGTCACCTGAGTGCTAATGAAGTCATGGTCCTATGTTCTAGCTAGCTTTGCTGTGTTCTGTGGATACAATTGACAGCCCTCAACCCCTCATCTTGTCAGTCATCTGGAAAACTTGGGCCTTCAATGATGAGGAGGCAAAGGGAAAGAACAGAGCTGATAAAGTGTCGACCTCTTCCCACAGCTGGAAGAACAGTTCAAAGCCATGTCTGACTGAGTGGGGGTGGGGTAGAAACCGTGTGCTGCACTGTGAAGGGGCAGCACATTGTACACATACACACACATTGTGGCTAATGTTGAAGAACAGGGTAATGTCTAAAATTGGCCTGAAATGCAGGCTAATGTGGCAGCCTGAGCAGTTTAATTTACCAAGAACAGCTTAATTTACCAAGAGTAGTTTAATTTACCAAGTCCATAAGGAAAGACATAATCAGGGAATTGAAGGTGTGTTTATACCTCAATTAGGCATTTCCTGTGCTTACCTTTTGTCAAACACTGAACATCACCCAGCCCTTTGGAGGCTAATGTTAGATAGCCTTTCTGTAGTAAACACAAACTATTGCATCCACCCATAAACACTGGCACACACAGCCACTCACAGACTTGTTCACATTGACACATTTACTGACAGAAGTTCTCCCGTGGATGCTTACACACTTATACACTCACTCAGACATACAGCTGTATCTATATTCTTCTTCACATGTTAACATGCTTACCCACATGTATACTCACACATAGAGAGACAGAGAGAGACAGAAAAAGAGAATACATACACACATATGCTCTTTCTCCCTGAGAATACGTCAAAATCTACTCCTCAGAGCCTGCCGGGGGAGGGGGGACGAAGGAGGGGAGAGCATAATTACATGTCAGTGTGGCATTTTTCTCACTCTCTTGTGGAACTCAGCAGTGTAATGACATGGAGTCCTCATCCAATATTCATTGGGAATCATCCTGACATGATCCTAGGGAAAAAAAAATCCCTTTCGAGCCCACTGTTCCATCCCAACTTCTCCAAGAGCCACAATGCGCCAGGAGCCATGAGCAGAGTAGAGTGAGGCTGAGTTGGCGCCGTGTATGGGGATCAGCCCTGGTGGCGAGCACACGGCAGCAAGGCTTAATTATGATTCACTGAGCCGCATTGTGGAGATGTTTTAGAGCCACTTAATTAGTGTAGGAATATACAGCCATAATTATCCTGAAATATGGCCTAATTAACCTATGGAAAACCCAGGCCCACTGCTCGGGAAAGTTGAAGACATTAATAGTCTATTAATATACCAGGCCGCTCATCTGCCAGGGTTGCTGGGGGGCCACCGGGAGCCAAACTGTTGAGAACAGTGTTTTCTGTTTGAGGTAGCACTGACATAAAGCACCTCTCTGGAGAGCTGAAGAAAGGAACCAGGAGATAGATTGGGAGGGATAGGGGAGGGAGGGGCTTCCCTACGCCAAGGCAATGGATGGTGCCTTCTCCAGACGCCTCAGAGGAGTTGAAACATTTCAGCTCAGACCTACCCAGGGCTAGGAGCATAGAATAGAATTAGCTCACATATCTACCACGCTTTCATATTTACATATAACAACCCAGGGAGGGGCATAGGCCAAGGATTAGGAACTATACTTTATAGTTGTGGAAACAGATTCTCAGAGAAGTTGACTGACTTGCTAAGTAGACCCAAGACTAGAAAGGATTTGAGCTGGTCATGCAACCCATGTCTACTGATTCCAAGTCCTTTTTCTTTCCATTACACTGCACTGGATTTACTGAAGACCCTCTGACATCCCCTTCTAGCCCAAAGGGTTGACTTCAAAGCCAACTCAGAGCTTACCTAACAGGCCCAGTGATTCTATCCAACAGATGTGCCCAAAGTGAAGATACCCATTACTGGATCAAAGTAGGATGGCATTACTGATTTGAATTCAAATTCATCACTCCCTTCTGTTGAACAGACCTCAGTCCCCAGGACAAGGAAAGGGGAGTGGGCAGGTCCCTTGAATCCAAGCGACAAAGCATTCTTAGAGAGAACCATGGAGATTTGAGGTTTGAAGCCTGCCTGGCCAGCACTGTGACAAATATTCCAGCAACATTCTCGTTCTTTAGTGATCAAAGGAGTCAGAATTGAACTTGCTGTAATCATGCATCAGGGAGTTTGCTTAAAATTCCCCTAATTATGGAAGAGCAAAAGATTGCTGCACAGCGTGCCGAATAGAGAAACTGAAGGCACCCTGCTCCCAGCTGCCAGGAGCATGGAAGGGAAAGGCAAGACCAGGAGATGGGAGAAAGGGAAGCTGGACCACAAATTGTAAGATATGAAGATGGAAAGAGAAAGAATTTTCTTCTCTTCCATTGACTGTTGTCCCTCACTCTGAGTTGAGGGTCATGTGAGCAGGAGATGAGAGAGGCATTTCTGTTAGCTGGATAATGACACCAGTTGGGTGTCCCCTGATATAGACAGTGGAGGAGAAGTGACCAGCAGAGGAGGTATGAGCAGGTAGCATGGTGGGCAGACATAAATACCAGGAAATATGGATTCCTGGGACTAGGGACTATTTCCTAGAAGAATAGCAGCAAAGACTAGCCTGCTGGTTTGGAGGCTAGTTGGGCTCCTGGCATATCCTCACCATCGTACTCCATATAGACCTTGGATGTACCTATATTTACATGTGATCTCCCCCATTAGAATATAAGTTCCTTGAGGGCAGGGATTGTTTTCTCTCTTTATTTGTGTCCCCAGTGCTTAGTACAGTGCCAGACACGTAGTAAGTAGTTAGTACACTCTATGGACTGATTGACTGACTGGAATGGATGGGAAAAAAAATTTGATTAGTCAGTGAGAAAGTTGATGCCCTGAAACAAAAGTTTCCTGTGGTCAGTACCTTGAATTGGGTACCATCTAAACTAAAGGAAGGAGAAGATCCATCTCTGTCACCCTTGGGAAACTCCCAATCTGATAACAGAGGCAACACATACATTAGACACAATGTAAAACAGAAAAATCTAGACCAAATATGCTACTTTAAAGATCTGTAGAATCAGTGGGGAGTTGAAGGGGCAAAGGGTAAGGGGGGGGAGGATGCTAAAAGGGGAAAAATAGTCAACTCAATCAGAACAGACTTCCTGGAAAAGGTGTGTTGAGTGAAGTTTAGAAGGAAAGGAAGAAGCAGGTTGTACACACAGAAGGGGAATAGTAGAAGCAGGAGGAAAAAAGAAGAGATTGGGTTCTGAGGGATTTATCTTTGCTGGAGAATGCTGGGAGATAAGGGCAGTGAATATATATATAATATATATATATATATATATATATATATATATATATATATATATATATATATATATATATATATATATATATATATATATATATATATATATGAGAGATGAAAAGGGACCAAGATGGAGGTGGAGAAAGGGCCCTGAAGTCAGGCCAAGGAGTCTGGATTTGTAGCAAGTGTCAACTGGGATCCTACTGAGCAAGGAATTCAGTTCAGTTTAACAAACATTTATTAAGTGCCTACTGGGTGGGGAAAATTGGAGCAGTCCCTGGGAAAAGCACTGCTAGGCAGGGATCAAAATAACACATTAGTTAGAGGGCACTTGTCATTGATGGATTAGAGGAGGTGGGGTGGGGAGAAGCTGAAAGCAGGAGCCAAGGAGGCTAGGGAGTAGATAAATCCTCTAAGGGAAATAAAAACACCAAAAAAAAATCAAAAGGAACACCTAACCAAAGAGTCTCAACTTCCCTCTCTCTATTGGGGGGATGGGGAGAACCAAACCAATGAGTCAGGAAGAGGACAAGTTAAAGAACTCCCAACTAAAATATGACTTTAAGAGGATTCTTCTGTGATCCTACTCCAAAGTGTGGTGGAACAGAAAGAACACCAAGCCAGCAAGACCCTGTCTCAACTCCTATTTCCACCACTTATTAGTTGGGCCTTTGAGCAAGTTATTTTCCCAGTTACATCATCTATGAAAGATGGGTCACATGATGTCTAAAGTCCTTTCTAACCCTAAAACTGTGTGATACTGGACTGGCCTGGACATTGTCATGACCGTCAAGTTATTCTCTTGGACCTTGTCAATCACTCCCCAGGATGGAGAAATACACCTTCAAAACCCCCTGAAATTAATCTGGTTGGAACTCCTCTTAGAGCCCAGGGTCTTGGTACTAGTGAGGAAATAGAATCAGATGAACTAGAATTCTCATAAGCAAGATTCTTCCCCACCCCCAATCCCCATTACCTCTATTGGAGAGGGGGAAAGGACAGATTTAATCTGTTTAATTGAAAGTAAAACCAAATACAGAGAAGAGGAAAGGGGAGGGGAGGGAGAGGAGAAGGAAAGAAGGAAGAAGAAAGATGGAAGAAGAAAAAGAAGAAAAGGAAGAAGGAGAAAAGGAAGAAGAAAAGGAAGAAAAAGTAGATTAGTAGTGGGAAGACTAGGTTTCCAATGCAAATGCTTGAGGGAAGGTGGGGGTAGGGTCAGGGAAGCTCAAGCCATGGGTCCTTCTCTCTCCCTTTCCACTGTTTCCCCATCTCCAGCCTTGCTCAGACTGGGCTTAAGTTCTTTGGATAAGGAGGTGATACTGGGGGTGTACTGGTAAATGCTTAACAACCAGCTTTGCCACACACATAAATAAAAAAGTATCCATGACACTCTTTTAGGTTTAATCAGCCTTATTAATACTTTCTTAAGTCTAGACAATCAATTAACACTAAAGCAATTCCTGATTTGTAGCATTTGCCAGTTCTGTCATAAATGCTCACACTGAAAATTTAACAATAAGCTCTTCTGAACCCTTTCTAACCAATTCCAGCAAACCCCTGGTCATACTGATGAATCAGACAACTTGGTACACCAGGGCTATTTCCTCCCAGGGATAGATGGGATGGAGGATATGATATTGTCTCCATTCATTTTTGGCAAGTTGGTGAGGGGGAAGGGAGAAGAGGTGCTGCAGTCTCCTGATCAGTATTGAGTCTAGTGGCATCACAGAGACATACTTGACAATCTGGGGTCTGAACTCCCTCCCCCACTTGGGGTCTAGAGTTACCAAGTTTGGGGACACAATTTTTATCTAGACTTAATTGTTCTCTCTGCAACTTAATTGGTTCTTCATGACCTGAATCCCCCACAAGCTTCCCTCCCCAGTTCTGATCTTTTTTCTTTTTTTGAAAATAAATTTTATTAATGTTTTCTGTTCTTTACATCATCACCATTATCCCCAGAATCCCTCCCTTTTCTCCTCCCAGAAAGCCATCCCACATAACAAATGGTATTTTTTAAAGACAAAGAAAAAAAGAGGGAAAAGAAGAGAAAAAAAATCAGCACAACTGGTCAATACATTGAAAAAGCCTCCAAATATGTGCAAATGTGTTAACACCCACAGACTTCCCACTTCCACAAAGGGGGTTGGTGGGGCTGACCCTTTTCTTAATGAAAATGGGGAATAGGTTAGAGGGGTTAGTTCTGAGGTGGGGAGGGAGATAAAAGATACTAATAGATATAATAGATAGCCTGATTAGTCTTGTCTATGAAGACAAGAGCAGCAGCGGAGGCCTCGTAGGGAACCGAGGCAAAGACTGAGGAGTGTGATGGAGGAAAAAGGACCAGATTGGAAATCAAAGCCCCTCTGCTACTTGCTACCTGTAATGAGCTTGGACAATTCACTCCCTATCTTGAGGTCTGTTTCTTCTGAGAAATGAAGGGGGTGAATAATTCCAGAGAATGGATAATGAAGCATGCTACCCACCTCCTGCCAGAGAAGTGATAGATTCAGGGAGCAGAATGAGACATATTTGTTAGACACAGACAATGTGGGAATTTGTTTTGCTTAACTATGCGTATTTGTTACGAGGATTTCATCTTTTTTTCCCCTTTCTTTTCTAGTAGGAGGAGGCAGTTGGGAAATGGATTTTTGCGACTTGAATAAAATAAAATAAAATATTTTAAAATGGAGGGGTTGGAACTAGATGAACTTGCTCTGGACTACTTCCAGCTCCAAATTCTATAAACCTATGAGAGAGAAGGAGTATAGTTAGGGGACAAAAGTTTGGGGCTGAGGATATTGAATAACTAGCATTCGAGTTGATGTAAATGAGCATACGTTTATGATGTTACCTCATACCAGAGCACTTTGGGAATCCTGGTTGGTCTTTAGCCAGGTGGAACTCCAGCTCAGACCAACAGACTAGAAGGGAAGAAAATGCAGTGTTGGTGTCTGTAGGCAAAAAGTCCCAGCAATAACATGGGACATTAGGTGGCTGATGACTTTGCATAACAAGAGAATTGCAATTAAGAGGATGATCAGTCGACAGGGGTCCTGATGCTGGATGTTTGACAAAAGCAGTCATAGTGGGGAATTGTTTTGTTTTGGAAAAGTACCAGCGGAGGGGTTGGGAGCAAAGTCTCAACTTGGACAATGCCCAGGCCCCTTTGATGGGTCTTCCAGGAGGATTACCAAGATAAATTCAGACCGAGCCTTTCCTTTCCTTTCCTTTCCTTTCCTTTCCTTTCCTTTCCTTTCCTTTCCTTTCCTTTCCTTTCCTTTCCTTTCCTTTCCTTTCCTTTCCTTTCCCTTCCTTTCCCTTCCTTTCCTTTCCTTTCCTTTCCTTTCCTTTCCTTTCCTTTCCTTTCCTTTCCTTTCCTTTCCTTTCCTTTCCTTTCCTTTCCTTTCCTTTCCTTTCCTTTCCTTTTCTCTTTTTTCACTCCCCCGTCACAAGCTGAACATTTTTACTTTCAGACTGGCAAGCCTAGATAGGTCGAGATCTCACAAAGATTCCTCATGAGACACTCAGCAGAAACCACCCTCTCCTCCACATCCCAAATGGTGGAGGAGGAAGAACATCTGGCCCAGGGAAATATCCCAAGGGCTTTCAAGAGGGAGAAGTGGATGATGAGAGAAGATGGCAAAGGTATGGAAGTGGGAGACAGGGAGTACCACTACCTATCACCTGCAGAAACCACCTGGTTCCTATCTCCTTGTCTGAGGATCTCCTACATTACTCTCCTCTCCACCTTGCTCCACAGATGCTTTGTATAGTGGTACAATTATCATTACAAGATCATTTTTGTCTTGATGGCCAATAGCCTAGGGGCAGAGCTGCCATCATCAATGGTGGTACCCTCATCCCTTGCACTGCAGTGCCAATCTAGGCACAACTTGTCACTCATTTTGGTGCTCCCTGCCCCTTAATAGGCCTGGGGGTGGGGGGTGGGGGGGAGGGGTTTGAACCTCCCCTGCTGTGAAAATAACTCTGCCACTGATAGGCTGAATGTAGTCACATGGAGCCTGTGGTGGAAGGAGTTTGCTGAGGAGAAGCAGAGGCCTCAGAGAATCTGGTAGAGAATAAGCCTGACAGTTGGAGACAATTGCAGACAGTTGCAGACAGAATTGCTTAGGCTAGGAAATAGAGGTTTTGTGAGTAAATATTGATTTCATAGTGGCTTGTGGGAAGGCTAAAAGATGCTATGGCTCTCAGCATTATTATGGCTTCTAAATATCTTTGATACTTTGGCTTACTGGTTTTGAGATTTGCTTTTCTGGTGTCTAAATAAATCCTTCAGCTTTATCCTTTGTCTGGAGAGTCTAGCATATTTTGCCATTGATCATGGACATTGTAAATATTGCGTTGGTGCTACACATGGAAATCTACAAGTCAGCCCATATCCCTAGGAACACCCCTGTGTTGATGAAGACAGAAGCAAGAGAAAAATGGAATCCCAAGATTCATGTCCAGAGGTAGGACCACCATCACCAACAGTGCCATGCTCATCACTGTCATTCCAGCTCCAACCTAGGCACACCTTGTCAACTCCTTAGGTGCTCCTTCTATGGCAAAGATATTAGCTCATGTCACCAGGAATATCCCCATGTTGATGGAGACAGAAATAAGAGAAAAATGAAATCCCAAGATTCATGTTCATTGGCAGAGCCACCATCACCAACAGTGCAATCCTCATCACTGTCATTCCAGCTCCAACCTGGGCATACCTTGTCACCTCTTTAGAGGAGATTAGCTGATATCACCAGAAACATCCTCATGACAATGGGGACAGAAATAAGGGGCAAATGGTCCTGAAACAGATTCATGTTCATTGGGAAGGGTTCCAGGTGACAATAATGGCACATTGATGTTACCCACCACCTAGATGGTATAATATGTGTTAGAACAGACAAAGTTTTGCTTTTATCCTTCAGCAGAAACCCCTTCCCATAAAATTCTTATGGATTAAGGGGGATGTACAATCTAGCTGGAACTAAAGGAATTGATGTACAATTCCATTGGAGAGATGCTTGCAGGAAAAGAAACAATCGTACTATACACAGCCATACTGGAAAGCAGCTTGGCTGAAGAGGCTTGGAAGGCACAGCTGGTGATTTAGAGAGTAGTGTTGTACAGGAACAGGTTTGGAGGAAAAGTGGGTTCAGAAAGTGACATAAGATGATGAGAATGACAAATCACACTCATCTGGCACTTTAAAGACTGCAGACTTTATATGTGATTAGAGGGCTGGGCTTAGAGAGAGGAAGATCTGGGATCAAATCCTGTCAATATTAGGAGACAGCCCTGACAGTCTGGAAGTCCTTCCAGTTACTTTACCTCAGTACTTGTGGCAATTTGTGAGTTCTCCCTTTCTTTTTCAAACTCTCCTGCTTTCTACCACTATGGCTCTTTTGTTCCCCTTCTCTGCCCTTTCCTCTGCTCCCTTCTTACCCTGAGTTGTTCAGTTGTTTTTCAGTCATGTCCAATTCTTCATGATCCTATTTGGGGTTTTCTTGGCAGAGATAATGGAGTGGTTTGTCATTTTCTTCTCTGGCTCATTTTACATGTGAGGAAACCGAGGCAATCAGAATTAAGTGACTTGCCCAAGGTCACACAGTTAGTAAGTGTCTGACTCCAGATTCGTACTCAGGAAGAGAAGTCTTTTGGCCTTCAGTTTGGTGCTCTATCCGCTGCACCACCTAGCTGAATAATCTCTATACAGCTCAACTAACTCTCTAGGACTTAGCTACTAAATTATCTCCATTGGTGGAGAGAATTCTACATGATGAAATCATAGATTATTCCCTAAGTGGAAGATATAGCAAGTGCTTTTCTCACAATATTCCTGTGAGGCAGGCAGTGTAAATATGTCCTCAGTTTATCGATGACACTCACAAGACCTCTGATTCCACCTCCAATACTGTCTGCCACCACTGTATTCTACGTTTATAATTACAGTTTACAAAGTGCTTTCACATGCATTTCTTTATTTAGTCCTTATGACAACTTTGTAAGGTTAGACAGGGTAAGTATTAACATACCCATTTGACAGATGAAGCGATTGATGTCTTTCAGCCAGAGTTTTACAACTCTGACTTAAATGACTTCCCCAGGATCACATAGTTAGAGAGCTGGGATTAAATTTGGGTCTTCTGGGAGAAATCAGACAGGCTAGTCTAGATTAGGGCTTCAACAAAGGCTGAAAAGCAAAGGGTTGCCTTCTCAGAACATAGAAAAACAATAATCAGGGACTATATGAACCCTAACTGAGTCAGAATTCAATCCATGAGAATAGGTTTGACCTGAAGCTGATATGACCTTGAGCTTGTAGAGAAAAGGAATCATCTTTGACAGAGACTCAGGGAGTTGAGAGTCAAAATTCAATTTGACCTTGCCAGTGAAAACAGGGTTAACTAGCAAGAAATGATAGGGTGTGCAAGAAGTAAAATGGTTGGACTCTCAATACCTAGGACTCAAGCTTAGAAAAAAAATCCCTCTTGTGTGTGATGGCAACAGGAAATGCCCCAAGCTAATCAACTATGGTGGCCATCCTGGTGATGCCTTTTCTGTGGCAGATCCTCCTTCTGTGGCCTAACCCCAACTCACACACGCACACACACAAAATCCTTCTAAGGAGGTCCCATGACTTCCCAAGAGGCAAAGTGTGATAGGATAGAGAAGTCAGGAAGACCTAATTCACGTCCTGACTCTAACACAGACTGATGGCACCACCTTGGACAAGTCACTTAAAATCTCAGTGCCTGACTTTAAATTACAGATGAGTTGCTGATCTATATCTATGATCTATATCCAGTACTTAACATAGTGCTTGGCACATAGTAGGCACTTAATAAATATTTACTGAATTGAATGATGAAAACATTTGCTCAGATTTAAAAAAAGAAAAGGAGATTCTATGACTTTTTGAAACTAATCTTAGGCCCTTCACAGGTCATCTCTTCCTTCTATGTCCTTCTAGGGAAGCTTAACCCAAATTGTTCCAAATACTCTCCTTTGTTTCTGTTTATTTGTTTGCTTAGTTGGTTGGTTTGGGGTACTTTTTTGTACTTCCCTAGTCCTCTTTGCCTAGGGTTTCACCACCTGGACAGTCTAGAAGGCCTTCCTGATAGCCAGCCTCAATCCCTGTTGCTGTAAATTGTATTTTCCCTCTTTCTGTTTCCTACATAATAATACTCTCTGTGCTTCTGCTCCTTCTCTTCATCTTCCCTCTTTTTTCTTTATCACTCCTTTCTTTCCTTTCTTCCCTTCCCCCTCCTCCTCCCTATTCTTTTTCTTCACTTAATGATATCAAATTTAAATAGTAGGGACCAAACTCTATTGGCTCTGATTTAACTAATTTTTATCTCAACCACAGAATCTAAAAATGTGTCCAACAACCACCCCTTTCAGACCCATACTGCATCCTTTTTCCTCTACTCCCCCATACACATTATCCTGCCCATAGCACCCCCTATTGCCCACCACATCCTCCTAGCAAAAGAGAGAGACAAGAAGGTACCTTCTTTGAGAATTCTCATCACCTGTCACATGGAGTTCCCTCCTTCTTCCCCACCCTCCACAATGTTACTTAAGTGATGTTAAAGGTAGTAGCTAAGTGATGTGTAGCTCCCTTTCCTTCTTCTGCTGTAAAATATGGACAGTGGGAACCACGGGAGAAATGAGCCTTGAAAATTAATCTGCTTTACAATCCTCATGAATATTTAAAAGCTGATGAATATGTAACTACATTTCTCTTCTCCTCCATTAGTGCTTGCTTGTGAGTTACTCCAGTTTCTCCAGGTTTTCTTTGGTCGCTGCTTTGCAGGACTGACTTTTTTTCTTCCCAACAAGGCACTGATATCTCCTGGACTTCCACCCAGTCCTGAGGATAGGACGTGTACCTTTAAAATTCTCACTGAGTCTGGATAGGTTCCCCTGTAGCACCTTTCCCAAGATGGGAGCTACAAAACTAATGGAAGACAGTTAACTAAAGCTACTGCTGTGGGGGGGTCTGGGTTTCTAGGAATAACTGAGGCAGAAAGAAATTATACAGGAAAGGTGTGAATGGCCAAGAGATTCAGCAGAAGCAGCAGAGAACTTTAAACCCAGGGCTTGCTCTGGCCTAGATCTCTGGCTTGTTCAGTGAACACCATGGATGGGGATGGGGTGAAATAGAATAAAGGTCACTAGGTATTAATGAGTAGGATCCTGAGAACCAGAGAAGTCAAGCCATAAGAAAGAGGACAGAGGATGTCTAATGTTCCCTGTGACAAAATGGGAGCAGGGGGAGTGAG
Organism: Gymnobelideus leadbeateri; assembly: GCA_011680675.1. Taxonomy (NCBI): domain Eukaryota; kingdom Metazoa; phylum Chordata; class Mammalia; order Diprotodontia; family Petauridae; genus Gymnobelideus; species Gymnobelideus leadbeateri. The sequence goes on along the minus strand of WOXC01006384.1, from coordinate 902,335 downwards.
AGAAGTAGGTGATGGCCAAGCACAGACATGGGATAGGGTCCAAGATGTGGTTTAGATGAAATTGATTGAACCCGGCTCTCCTTGGATGTCTAAACTTTGCTTGACTTGCACAACTCCTCCAGCCCTTGTTTTTCCTGGATCTACCTGACATAGACTTCATACTTGGCTGGACTCTTTGAGAGGTATGGCAAATATAGAGTATACCCCTTTAGCACAAAGTCATCATCATCATGGCTCCTCTACATAGAGCATTTTGCAACTTACAAATGACTTTCTTTGTCAATGCAGATATTCTAATTCCCATCTCACAGATGGAGAATTTAAAGCTCAGAGGGGTGTTTCACAGAATCTTATAATTACAAGGACCCTCAGAGATAATATAGTCTAACCTGTATGTGTTCAAGAATCCTTTCTACCTGACTCTTGGTCAAGTAGTCTACATCTGAAGACTTCTGGGAATAAAGAATTCATGACTTCCTAGAATAACCTAGTCCATCAACTTGCCCAAGATGACACAGATATCAATCAATCAATCAGTAAGCATTTATTAAGCAAATCATAGTATATGCCAGGTACTGTGCTAAGTGCTAGGCATACAAAAACAAAAATGAAACTGAACTTGCCCTCAAGGAGCTTAAATTCAAATAGAGGAGACAAATATGTAAAAATATAGGTATATGCATAATCTAGATACAGTATAATTTGGGGGTGGGGGAAGTATTCATCAGACCCAGGACTCAAATTCAAATTTCCTGAGTCCACGTCTTGAGGTCTTCCCACTATAAATAATTTCTTTTCCCCTCTGAAGTTATTTTTAACCTCAGTTGAACAAGAGGCCTCTGCTGTCCAAGGACAGGCATTATAGTTAGGCCAATCTGACTTGAAGTTAGGGTTGCTCCCATCTCTTGGTGTTTCTAAGATATGCTGACTTTAGTTACCCATTCTGTTGATGATTCACTTGCCATGGCCCTACACAAATGTCTTTTGCTCTTCCTTTCTGGTGAGGCACAGATATACACACTCACTATCTGGGCATCTCATTGGGTCTTTCAGAGTGTGACTATAAGAATGCAGTAAGAGAAATGTACAAAATGGCATTTGGAGGAGACAAAAAGTTGAGTTTGTACCTGACTTTCATTCATAAGACTCCAATAGCAAAGAGAACTATCTCATTGCCCTCCCAAGATCTTTTCACTGTGTCCAAATGCCCAATGTCTTCTTGTCTCTAGGACCATAAAACACATTCCCAAAACCATCTCACCATTCCCAGGACAATCTCACTGCATCCAAAACAATGTCACTCCTCCCCTAGTACCATGCTACTCCAGCCCCAGGACCATCTCACTTCATCCAGGATATTACTCCCTCTAGGACCATCTCATTTCATTAAAAACTATAGTGCTCCTTCCAGGATGATCTTCATTGCAGATACTTAAATGCTTTGGAGGACCATTTAAATTCATTCTTGATCCAACTTGCTGGAACCTTAATAAATTTCATTGCTACAGCCATACTACACCCCAAGGCCATCTCATTACTCCCTGAGCCATTGCACTGGTCTACTTTCCCTCATGCTCCACTTTGGTTTCCCTGGATCTCATCATCCTCCAGTCTAGGAGTGGGCTCCAGAGAGAAGTAGGCTTCATTCCCAGCTGCCATTTGTCTCCATCCATCACCCTGCAGGAGGAGTAACAGCAACAATAGGGCACCTTCCCAGAGTAGCAAGACTTTTCTTAGAGCCTGAGGCAGACTCAAACATAGAATCAGTGTCCTCTAATGGGGAAATGGCTGAGCCTAGGACTGGTAGGAATAAGACTTTAAGGAGTGGACCAGCAGACCATGAGGTTAATTCATGGTACCAAGATTAAAAACAGAACCTCAACTTGGTAGGAATTTGGTGTCAGAATGGCTTTGAGTTAAAAGCACTGGTATAACATGGAGATAGGCTAGGAATTCTGGGCTTAAATATCATCACTTTTTGTAATTCTAATGAGAATACCATAATCCTTAGAAATTCCAGGCACAAACAACCCTGGGATTTTAACCCAAACTTCACACTGTGGAAACTTTACCTTCATGCAGCCCTGAGAATTTGAGGTCAGAATGCCATGACCCTGGGACTTCTTCCAGTGGCCCAGGCTCATAGCTTCAGAATCATCCTCAGTCCTTCAGTCTTCCTCACCCCCACAGCCAATCAGTTCCTGGGCCCTGTCACTTCTACGTCTCTTACATTCATCCCCTTCTCTCCACTCACACAGCTGTTACCTTAATCTAGCACCCCATCCTCCCTAATAGCCTCCTAGTCATATAATCTACTCTAATTGTGCTTGCTTGCCACCTCTCATCACCCTCATCATCCTAGAAGTAGCTGCTCAAATCATCTTTCTCCAACCCTCTGTTGATCACATCCCTCCCCTACTAAAGAGCCTATGGTGGCTCCCTACTGTCTATTATACTGAATTTATCCTCAGTCAAGCCTACAACCACCTTGATCAACCATCTCCCTCTCCCCTGATCTTACTTCCTTCCCATGTAACTATTTCCTTGCTCAGATCCCATGCCCCCAGCCAAACTAACCAGATGGTCATCCCTACAGACAGCCTGCTTATTCCCCACTCTGAGCTTAATGGATAAATTTGGAGAAAATGGATAATTTGGATAATTTTGGATAAATATGGATAAAATGGATAAATTCCTCCTCATTCCTTAAGTTTCCCTCACCTTATCCCTTCATCAACCTATGTCATGTCCCTTCTATGCTCTACTAAAAGCTCATACCTTTCAGGAAGCCTGATGATGGAACGAGTCTTCTTTTATTATGAGCAGAAATTATGTCTCATCATTACTGCAAATGTAAGGTGTCTGTGTGTGTGTTGGGGAGGGGAAGTATAAAATTGCTATGTGGGCTTTGGATGGACATTTCTCTATGATGAAATGTGTCATTGATTTGAATAGGGGAAGGGGGTGAGCCCCTTCTTGGGCTGGGACAGATGTGGAGCCAGTATTTCCTGCCTGGCAGAGGAGCAGTGGTCTAGAAGCACCCTCTCCCTCTGGTGGGAAGGACAACAAGGAGCCCCAATTCTAAGAGCAAAAAGAACAGTGGAAAGCCTATCCCAAGGCATCGTACAGCTGATCACTGAGGTCAGGCCTTTGGAGACAATGTGGTATGATGGAAAGAAGCTGAGCCCCATCTCTGATGCTTAATGCCTGTGTGGTACTACACACGTTGCCTAACTTCTCTGGTCCTCAACTCTCACATTTATGAGATGGGGTATTTATACTACCCAGTAGCACCTGCCACTATGAGGCAAGCATTTTGTAAACCCTAAGACATTCTATTAACAGTAGTTATTACTAATTACTAATTAGATGGGGCCAAGTAGCCTTGGATTTAGGAAATCAGAATAAGACTCCATGCTCTATAAACTCACCAATTCTGTGCTCTGTACACAATTTCACTTTACTTTTTCACCCTAACTGCTAGTAAAGTCTTTTTGAAAAAGCCAATCTTCTGTCTTTTATGAGCTATGGGGAAGAAAGTGGGTTTCCATACTAAAGGCCAAGGGAAGCCCAGGGAGCTGGGAGAATCCATGCACCTTGGAGTCCAGCCAAGTACTGGAGACAATGATTAAAGTGTGGACCTGGGGTTCCAGCCTATTAAAGGGAGGACAAAGAAAATATCAGGAAGAATGGGATTGTTTTTTTTAGCCTTCCATGATTGATCTCAATGAACTCAAGTTGTTTCTCTGCTCTGCATCTATCCCTTCACATTTCCCAAGGTAGTACACCCCATAGTAATTTTCATAACCTTCACATGTGCACCTGGTGGAAAGGACTATTTGCCATGCATCATCTTTCCAGTCAGACCTCCACCCCAAGTTCCATATAGATAGTCATCAGCATCAATGCATCATCTTAGAGAAGAGATAGCTATGTAGTATGTGAAGGGAAACACACATCTATTCATTTTCACTTGCTGCGGTGGTTCTCCCAATGGGTCTTATTGCTATTCTTATAGGTGCTCCATCACTCACTGAAGCCATAACTTGGGAATTTCCTAAGGGCAGTGATTATGTCTCCTCCCTCTACAGGTTCCTCCCCCAACATCTAGAAAAGGGTCCTACCTACAGCTATGTCCTTATTAAAAAGCAGTTTGGATTCAATTTCAAAAGACTTGGATTTGGGTCCTGGCTCTGACATTTCATAGCTAGATAACTTTGAACAAGTAATTTCATCTCTCTGAGATTCAATCCTTAATATGTAAAATGAGGATGATAGCACACATATAATAATAGTAACAGAGAAATTGTAATCTCTCTTACATGATGGTTGTGAAGCAATCATCCCCTGGATCCTTCCTAGGGATGCAACAAAGGACACTGAGTCACTGTGATGAATGAGAAATAGAATACACCTCAATCAGTGGAGCACTTGCCTTGGTCTTTCAGGTTTTTCTACATTTTCCCAGTGGGATGAGTAGATGAGAACAATGGCCATGAAGGCAACTGAAGCAAGGCATTATGGAGCACCCAGAGTTTGGTCAGACATCCCAGGCTCCAAGCTTATTCACAGCATCCTGGCCCATTGCTCATTGCCTTGACTTTTGTCCTGCCACTGGACTTTGGTGACTCAGGAAGAGAGTGAGGCTAATGACTTTGTGCAGCTCTGCCTCACTTAAATCCAATTCCATCGCCTTCCTGATGTCATTGGTCCTCTTTGAAACAAAGGGCAAACAGCAAGCTGGTGGTTGTGAGAAATTCACTTGGTAAACCTTACATTGCTATAGTAAAAATAATAGCTAGCATTTATAGAGTGCTTTAAGGTTCACAAAATGCTTTAACAATATCACTTGATCTTCACAAAACCCTGGGATGTATGTACTGTTATTATTCACCATTTTATAGAAGAGGAAACTGGAGCAGGCAGAGGTTAAGTGACTTGCATAGGGTCACACAGCTGATGAGTGTCTGGGGTTGGATTTTAAATGGTCTTCCTAACTCTAGGTCCAATGTTCTATACAGCGTGATACCTAGCTGCTACTATAGAAATGTGAAATAATAATAATTGTTTTAATAACCATCATTATCATTTCTAGGTGTATGTTTATAGACTAAATGATTCATTGGAATACCACCAAGTTTGGGGACAGTGTTTTAAGTAAATAGTGGCTGCCTAATTTGGTATGGTGGAAAGAGCATTGATCTAGGAATCAGAAAACCTTAGTTCTGAGTCTTCTAATGCTAATAGGGATAATAATGCCTCCCTAGGTCAATGGCAGCTAGGTGATGCAGTGGTCCTCCAGTTAGGAAGACTCATCTTCCTGAGTTCAGATCTGGTCTCAGACACTTACTAGCTGTGTGAGCCTAGGCAAGTCACTTAACCCTATTTATCTCAGTTCTTTATCTATAAAATGAGCTGGAGAAGGAAACGGCAAACCACTTCAGCATCTTTGCCAAGAAAACCTCCAATGGGGTCACAGAGAGTTGAATACAACTTAAAAAGACTGAACAACAGACCAATAGTAGTTCCTCCCATCAATCCTATGAAGTGAGAAGTGCAAGTATTTTTATCCCTATTGAACATACAATGAAACAGAGGCCAAGATAGTTGAAATGACTTGCCCAGAGTCACACAACTAGTAAATGGCAGAACTGAGGATGAAATACAGATGTTTTGAGTCCAGATTATAGGATTTAATGCTAGAAGGGACTTTAGAGGTTATCTAGTTCAACCCTCCTCATTTTACAGATAGAGGTTAAGTGACCTGCCCAAGGTCTCCTAGGTAAAAAGTGGCAAAGACAGGATTCAGATTCTGAGTGCAAATCTAGTACTCCTTCCATGACACCACATTTCACCAAACAGGATGATAGAGGCAGAAACTCTTTGCAAACTCTAACGTGTAATACAGGCTTGTGGTCCTGTTATTCCCCTTATTGTCCTCTCCTTTCACAGCTAGGCTCAGAGTAGAGGGAGGCAAGGATCCTCAGCAGGACAGAAGCACACTCACCTTCACTCCACCAGCAGCAACATTAGACAATCATTGTGAGGGTTGGGTTTGCCATCTAGTATCACGTACCCAGTCCCCAACCCCCAGCTCCCCAGCCCCCAGCTGACTCCACAAAATGAACAAGAGCTTGCCTTGTCCGACAAGCCCCGTGCCTCCTCACAGAGCAGAACAAGCCGAGCGAGCCGGGTCCTTGTCGGAGGCTCAGAGGCACTCAGCATAATTGCCTAGCACTTGGGAGTACCAGCCCCTCCCCCACAGCTGGTACATTTGCTGCTACCACACAGCTGCCAACCATGAAACCAGAACAATTCTGTCCAGGGGGAAATGGGGGTGGGTCTTGTAAAGCAGGGTCAGGCAAATGGAAGATCTGATGTGTGGGGCTGGATGCTCCCAAAGAGAACTCACAATTGAGCTATTTCCCTTCTCCCTTTTCTCCAATGAGACAATGTTTCCTTCTGTCCTGTTTCCTTATCTATAATATTAGGGGCTTGAACTAAATCCTACAATCCCCAAATCCTATAAAAGTCTTTTCTCACATCCCTGTGAGGTAGGTCATTCAATGCTTTTAGACCTATTTTATAGATGAGAAAATTGAGAAGGCATGACTAAGTGGCAGATTCATCAACATAGGAAGCCCTGAAATAGCTCATCTCCAAGTACAGTGGAAAGATAACTGACTCTGTGATCGGAGGACCTAGGTTTAAATCCTGCTTCTGTTTCTTACCTATGTGAGCTTGAGCCTCAGTTTCCTCATCTGCAAAATGATGGCTTTTACTACATGACCTCCGAGGTCTCTTCCAGGTGAGTTTGTGAACATCCTGACCTGAGGTTCTAGAAAACTTTAATTTCAGTAGCAAATGAGCTCAGTCAAGGGCTATTTCATTTTTTGTCTTTGTATCTCCAGTGCCTAGCACAGTTTCTGGACCATAGGAGACAAATGATAAATGTTTATTGAATTGAATTGAATTAAAACTAGCTCTTAATCTAAGTTTCAGTATCCTCATCTTTTACATGAGAATGATTATACCTACCCTATTTCACAGGGTTGTGGAAATTAAATGAGAAAGTGTTTGTTAAATTTCCTGGGAATATAGAGTAGATGACCCTTCTCTGAAACCCTGTACCTTGTCCCTCTGTCTCTGTCCACCATATGCTGTCTCCTTTTCTCTTTGACTTTGATTCTTTCTCTGTCTCTGTCGCTCTCTGTTTCTATCTTTGTCTCTCTGTGTCTCTCTATCTGTTGGTCTGTCTGTCTGTCTGTCTGTCTGTCTCTCTCTCTCTCTCAATCTCTCTCACACACACACACACACACACACACACACACACACACACATATTCACTCACTCACTCATTGAATTTGAAGTCAGAGAACTTGAACTGAGTTCAAACCAGCTTGGACATTTGTGATCTGTATGACTTTGGGCAGGTCACTTAACATCTTTGGAACTCAACTTTCTTACTCTAAAATGGGTATAATAGTATCTCCTTCACTGTTATCAGGAGAGTACTATAGAAATGTGAGCTATCATTGTTATTAATCCAACTCAGAGGGATTTTAATGTTCATACCAGAGGTCACAAAGTTGAGGTCCTTTTTTTTCTGAATCCCTGAACATTATGCTCCTTCGGTGGGAGGGGGGCACGGGGGTGAGAAGGCAAGATTAGCTTTTAAAATCTTCCTGAAGTTCTTCCTCCCCTGACTAGAGCCTCAGTCCTGAAGTAGCTACAAGACTTCTGGGAAAGAAGCATTGAGATAAATGGAATAGTGATTAGCAGCCCATTCATATCATTTAAAGGCCCATTCCCTTGAGCACTGGCAGCTCCCAATAGCTCCACTGCCCTCTTCACCACCCTACCTCCTTCTCTGAGTGCCAAGCAAGAGAGAATGCAGAGCCCCAAAAGGATTTTGGCCTCCTTCTCCTTCCCTCCTTTCGTCCCTCCCTCCCTTGCACTGGCCAACCAGACCGGATGGATTATGTCTTATTTCTCCTGAATTTGGCTGCAGGAATCAAACAGCATTTAAGGTCATTGATTGTTCCAAAGGCCAAGTGTATAATGTACCAGAAAATGAGTTTTGAGTGCCTGGCAGGAGGCAGCTCTGCCTCCTTTAGCTCCACTCCAGTCTTGAGAAGAAGGTTGGCCTACATAGGGGAGGGCAGAGGGTGGACAATAGGGTAGCAGAGTTTGGGGACTTGATGCCCCTTCCATTGTCCATGAAGTTTCATGAGAGTCTTACTTCTCCTGGACTTAGATGTGCCCTTCCTGTCTTCAGATTAACCCTTTGATTATGTATATAGGAATTAGAAAGTCACTCTCTCTATACAGCCTTCATCCTCCTAATCTTATCCTTAGTCTGTCTGTCTGTCTGTCTGTCTGTCTCTCTCTCTCTCTCTCTCTCTCTCTCTCTCTCACACACACACACACACACACACACATACACACACACACACACACACACACACAGAAGTATGCACATAAAAACACAATGTTAGAAACATTCACAGTTATTTATACCCTGTGCATGCCCTATTGCCCATAAAAGGAGCAGGGCAATCTATTGGAATGAGTCCTGGACTTTGAGTCAGAAAATCTGTATCTCAGTTTCATCATCTATAAAATGGATATAAAAGCATTTGTTCTATCTACCTCTCAGAGGTTGGTTTCTTGGTTTGTTCATTTGTTTTAAGGAAAAAATGCCTCATAAGCCTTAAATAACTGTATAAATGTAAGCTTTTTCAAACACACATCACACATATACATAAACTCATTTATATGCATAGTACCTTTATGGCAATACACACATATTTACGCAATTACATATGCATTCAAATAGATATGTAGATCCACTTATGCAGATTCTTATATATTTCATATGCATATTCAATACCATATACACATGGAATATACCCACATTTTCACAAGTATACTACATTTACATAGGCATATATTGGCAGCCAAAGCAAAAATGTGTACTTGTGGGCCAAGATTAGAGTAGGGGACCTGGTTGAATCAGCACTGTGGACAGTTCCCAACCACTTCATCTACTCCATCCCTGGTCATCACTACACTCCTAAAGTGTCTCCTCTATGCATTTGTCTCTGCTTGTTCACATTAGAGTCACAAAGGCAGTGTCGTTTTCTCCATAAGGTCCCAGTTAACATGCACAAATGAAGTGCACTATAAAGATCAAACATTGCTCACAGCATTTTAAGCTTAATAAAGCACCCTCCCAAAAACAATCTTATGAAGGTTGTAGTGCTGGTGTTATTATCTCCATTTTCTTTGGAGGGGGAAAGGCAGGGCAATTGCGGTTAAGTGACTTGTCCAAGGTCACATGACTAGTAAGTATGTCAAGTATCTGAGGCCGGATTTGAACTCAGGTCCTCCTGACTCCAGGGTCAGTGCTTTATTTATTGTACTCTATTTACACCACTCCCATATTATCTCCATTTTCTAGATGAAGAAACTGAGGGTGAGAGATGTTATATGGATTGTTCAGAGTCACACAGTTTTTATTAGAAGCAAGATTTAAATTCAGGTCTCTAGATTTCAAGTCCTATGAGTAGTCTTTCTATCCTTTACCATGTTATTTTTTAAATATAAAGCAATATGGATTTTCAGTGAGTGTGTGAAAACAGAGGTGGAGTGATCATAGCAGGCACATGTTACAACATGTTTAAACTTGCAGCAACAGGATTTGCAAGGTCAGTGAGTCATATGCTAGTAGCTTGGCAGAATAGAATTATCTACTATTTTCTGTCAGGATGAAGATAGATAACCAATATTCAGAGCAAAGCATTAAAATCAAGCTTAAGGAGAAGCTAAGCAAATCTGCCAGTAAGACACTCAACATGTTAAAAAATATTTGCATAGAGTATGTAAGGTCAAGAATAAGGCTTTCTGACTAGTAGTCAGAGAAGATGGCAGATGTCCATTATGAAGCATGGATTGGTCATCCAATCATTCATTAAAATGTTAAGAAGTTCCGAAATTTCATCCTCTCAAATCAATGGCTCACTATGAGGATGATGGCTGCAGAGTGAAATCTGTGTAGAATAACATACTGCTAGAAATCTTGAACTTGAAGAGAGTCCCTAGAAAGACTACTGTCCATTGTGAACAAGGAAGAGAAGCAGTGAAGCCTTGTCATTCATTCTGATCTTTCAAGAGAAGCCAAACAAAATAACACATTGTTGAAGAAAATAGTCATTGGTGATGAAATGAGAAATTCCAGCATGACCCAGAAACAAAGCCCTGAAGTCTAGAGTGGAAAACTCAAACATTCTCATGACCCAAGAAACAACACATGTCAAGCTCACAAGGGAAGAGGCACTGTTGATTTGTTCCCTTGGCATTGATTGTCATTGTACATGCCAAGTGAATCCCACAAGGCCAAATGGTCAAACTGAGCAGAAGTTCTAAATCTCCTGAAGGGACTCTGTGAAGCACAAAAGAGTGAGCTGCTGCCCAGGGTTGACTTTTTTTCAACAGTAAGAAGTTTCAGGACCTATTGTACTTTATGAAAAATCAAATTGGAACAAAACCACTATTTCCCAGCCCGATCACCCGCCTTAATCATGAGACTTGATTCTAAACTACTTTTCGTCATGCTCTAAGATTGGCCACCATTGAGGATGTTCAGAAGACTGTTCTGAAGAGTGATTCCAAAACGGGTATTCCACTAAGGTTCTGAACAATGGCAGCAACTTGGAATAAGTATATAGCCATTCAGGGTGACTACTTTGAGGGGTACAATACTCTTTGTATTTGGATTTATAAACTTGTCATTGGCCCAGAGGAAGTAAAACACAGGGCAGATAATTTTTAATGTGTATATTTTGTGGAGAGGAAAGTGACAGAAATAAATTCTGCATGTCAAAAAGTGAGACCAGGAAGAAGCATGGGGATAACACCAGGCTGGGGAAGGAGAAAGGGGGTGAGCAGGCCTCATATGATGAAGTGCCTGGGTTGGAGAGGAGCACACAAATGAGTGGTTTGGGACTCCAAAGAAGATGAGGACAAAATATAAGCCACACTTCAGGCCCACCCTGTGTTAATTTTGCCCACATAACAATATACTTTTGAAAGAATACATTAACATTATAATGAAACCCTGTCATGCACAAGTTGATCTATGATCTCATCAAGGTAAATTATCTCTGCAATAGGGCAGATCAGCCTATTCATGCCTTTTGATCCTGTGTCATTCTTGACCATGATATCCCACAGATCCATTGAGCCCATTTTCAACATTGTTCTTATGGATCTTGCTGTCTTATAACATCCATGATGTTATTTCACCTATAACCGTGTTTATCTGGAACCAATAGAGGATATTGTATCACAGAAAGTTCACTGAATTTAGAATCAGAGGACCCGAGTCACATCTTGACTGCTGCTTTAATACCTAGACAACCTTGGTCAAATCATCTCACCTCCCTAGATCTCATTTTACTCATTTGTAAAATGAGAGAGTTGGAGCAGGTCATCTCTAAGGCCCCTTTCAGCTTTAAATACATTGGATCAATGATATTAGGTGGGCTATGTAGTTATCCCACCTTTCATCTACATCTAGTTTGGCCATAGAAGAGCAAGAGCCAAGTGGGTTTTGTAAGGAACTTCCTAGGACCTCTACTTCCTGGGAATCAGCTCCTTCCTAGAACTTATCAGGGAACCTATACTCTAGAAGCAGGGATTGTTTTATACTACAAATATTTATTAAGCTGTCACTGCATGCAGAATATCGTGCTGGGCAGTGGGGAAGATACAATGTTTGCAAATGATAGGGTCCTCATAGGCTGAATTTCACTGCTCTCTAACCCCTGGCTCAAGATTTGGATCCTCTGACCTTCTGGATTCCTGAGCTTAAATCTTTATCAGAGGTCTCTGGCACCCTCTCCCTAATTTATACCTTCTGCCACAGGCAGCCATATTCCCTTCCACCCCTGTTACTGCATGATTCGGACAAATACATTTCTTCCAGGGTCTCTTCTAAAAGAAAAAAAAGAATATACATTCAGAAATCACGTCTGGGAGCAAAGCAATTTTTTTAAAGTTAAAAAATAATTTGACCTAAAAAAGGCTGGATGACTCCAAGCTCACAGAACTCTCCTAACTACCTGAAAATTCACAAGCTAAATCTTCAGCCCATGGTGATTCCTAAGGCCCCAGAGTCTCCTGTTCCCGTAGAATACCAAATAAAAATGCTACGGAAAGTCAGAAATTTAGAGCAAAAGGGGACCTTAAAGATCACAGAGGGCAAACAAACTCCTTTTTCTATATAGATTAGGAACCTGAAGCCCAGAGAGAGGAAGTGATTGTCCTCAGGTGACACAGTCAGTATGTAGCAAACACGAGAGCACTCTTGCCTCTGTACCATGTATCTTCCTGTTCCCAGAGCAAACCCTCACATTCTGGAATCAGTGTAGCTAGACATTCTGGATAGCATACGTTCATTCATTCTACAATCCCAGGCTGTCCGATTCCTCAAACAGCAATTCTGCCTTGGGGGAAGGGGGGCAGGGGGAGGGGAGGAGAGACAGAGACACAGAGAAACAGAGACAGACAGAGAGATATATGGAGAGACAGACAGACAGAAAGAGAGAGACAGAGAGAGAGAGAGAGAGAGAGAGAGAGAGAGAGAGAGAAGACCTGCACATCCTCACAATTTAAAAATGTCTCTGTTAAAGCTCCTTATTCTCACCTCTTTGTTATTCTTCTGACCCTACCCTGTGCATAGAAGGATCAGGATTCACTGATCCTGAACTCTGTTCATTATCTTGACTAATGCATTTCTGATTTCTGACATTGACATTTAAACTGGCTTACTGTTACAGGAATCTATGAAACTGAAAGTTGCCCTTGGACCCTCTCTCCCCCACATCCACCCCTCTAGGAAGGCTAGAACCTGAGGAAATGGACTTATATTTGACAAGGGAGAGGGCAACTATGTGGAGAAAAGAACTGCCTGATAGACTAAGTCCTAGTACAGAAGAAAGAGGAAATCTCCATAACTGTTGACTTGTTATGAGACAAATAAATAGTGACAGGGGGACTAGATTAGAAAACTCCTTCGCCAACCTACAGCAACCTACACAGGGAAGCCATGACTGTCTCAAGACAACTGCTTGGCATGAAGGAGGGTAGTTTTGTAGGCAATCTGAAAATTCCAGTGTCGTCATTGAATAGGAAAGATCTCAGCTAATGAATGCCAGCGATAACAGTGGCTTCTTAATAAGACCTTTAATGAAGACTCATTTCAGCTTTTATTAACATGGAGAAGGAATAAACATTGTTTCCCTAGCCATCAGGCATCAGCGGGAATGAAAATCAGTACCTTAACATTCTCCCAATCCCTGCCTCCTGGATCTCTATTGCAACAAATGCAATTATGATCCCTATTAGCTTCCAGTGCAGCAGGAAAGATTGTGATTAGACCTGTAGAAGAACTTATGCGGGGGGGGGGGGGGACACTGTATATTGGAAAGGGTATGGCAGCTTCTTTGAAGCCTATCTCTTTTTCTGGGGTCCTGGAGACATGTCATCCTATCTAGAGACAGAAGGGTGGACAAGATGACAAGTGGTTCTACTAAATTGTGATATCTCAGAAATGTGATCCCTCACCCTGGACACAGTTCAGGAGTCCTACTTAATTGTCCCATTTCCTAAATCATCACCATCTTGGGCCCCAGTGGGAAACCCCAGTAGGAAGATGAGAATAACTATGAAACAAGTCCATTATTATACCATCCTTGCTGCTTAACCCATCCACCAATAGTTAGCACAAAATCACCAAGTTAATTGGATGAGTCTCTGGGCCCCAACCAGTTAATCAGTTGAACTAAGCACCAAGGTGTCAAGAGCACCATACTAGGCACTAGGCAGAGAGTCAGAGGAAGAGGCAGCCATGGAAAGAGCCCATAACCAGGTTTCAGGAGGCGTGAATTTAAAATCTGTTGTTAGCTCTTTGACCTAGGCAAGGTCAATCTCCCTCTTGGAGCCATAGTGTCTTCATTTGTAATAGGAGGGGGTTGAGCTGGGCTATCAGCTCTAGTGCTCTTGGAGAGCTCCCAACCTAATGGGGAGATAGACACACCTCTAGTAAACAACACTTAAGTAAATTCATAACTAATATCTAACTGCTGAGAGACCAGAAGCAGTCAAGCAAGTCAGTTAGGTGAAACAAATCTAGAAAGGCTTCCAGTAGGAGGTAAATTCAGAGCAGAGCTTGGAGAGAGGGGAGGGAAAAACATCAGCTTCATTGTAAAGGCTCTCATTTTTTCAAGTGCTTCAAAGTTTGCAGAGCCTTTCCTCGAAACAATCCTGGGGCACAGGCAATGCAAATATCATTAGCCTCATTTTACAGATGAGGAAGCTGAGGCTCAAGAAGGTTATAACTGGCTCTGGAGTCAGAGAACCTAGGTTCAGATCCTAGCTCGGATACTATGTGAACAGAAGCAAGAGACTCAGCCTCAGTTTCCTCATCTGGAAAATGTGGGGGCACTGGAGCAGATGGCCTCTTAGGACCCTTTCAGTTCTACTTTTATGATCTGATCTGCATCAGATCTACATCTATGACTTGCTCATGGTCACAGGGCTAACAGATGTTACAGCAGGGAGAATTAGCTTCACCCTAAGCCCCATAATCAAGGGAGGGACTCCCTCCCCCTCCCCCATCACTATCCCCAGGCCTTGGCTTGAAGACTTTTCACAACCTCTCTGTAAGATTCTCTATGGACCCCTGCAAGCAGAGGAATTGTCCCATTGGTTGCCACTGCACTCCCCTCCCCAACTGCCCTATGTGCCATCATGAGCCACCCTTCAATTGAATTTGTCTCTAATCCACAGCTCCGTAGCTAGGATTCAAACCCAAGTCTACTAGAAAACAGGTCTAGGACTTTTACACTGTATCAGCCATTGTCTAAAGAAGCCTGCTAAGGTTTCTCCCTAATGGGACAATTCACCTGCCAGATTGATTTGATTAGAGTAGAATCAGTGTTGGCACTCAAAGCCCCAAGGAGGAGACTCCTCTTTTCTAGGAAGAAAAGGTAGGAATGAAGGAAGTCCTGCCCCCAAATAAGGAAGGAGATGGTGCCAGTGCCCACTTTGACCTGTGGTTTTATTCATTTTATTCTTCCCGCCAGGCTCCTGGAACCAGGTTGGAAAGAGAGACTTTATAGCTCAATGAATTCGTCAATAAGATTTCATTAAAATGCAAAG
The DNA here is from genome assembly GCA_011680675.1 of Gymnobelideus leadbeateri. Taxonomy (NCBI): domain Eukaryota; kingdom Metazoa; phylum Chordata; class Mammalia; order Diprotodontia; family Petauridae; genus Gymnobelideus; species Gymnobelideus leadbeateri. The sequence continues at coordinate 887,110 of WOXC01006384.1, read as the reverse complement.
GGGAGCATGAAGATTTTAAGAACCATCACATCTGACTTAATCTATTTTCCCACTGAGGTTTATACCCCATCTGCTCATATAGCCACCGGCAGGAAGCTGCCTCTGGAGAGAGAGCATGATGACCCTGGGGAAGCAGGGGGCATTGAATAGAGGCAGTGTGGTACAATGCTTAGAGCACTCAATCTCAAGTCAGAAGCCATGAGATTGAAATCAGGCTCTGCCACTTACTACCTATGTGACATTAAGCAGGTAAAATACTAATAACAGGCATTCAAAAAGCAACTTGGCATAGTGGGTGAGAAATCAGGGCAGGAGTCAGTAAGACCTAGATTCAAGCCAAAAATCACTTAACCCCTCAGTGCCCAGAGGCAATTCTCAAGAGTTAGACATTTCTGAGCAGTAGCCAATCTACATGGATAGAGGGAGTTTGCTCACTGGGCATTCCCTCACCCAATGATATCACTGGTCTGGTCTAAGGGGAAAAAAACCCCACTGGTATTTGCATAGTTTTAAAGTCTGCAAACCATCTACATACGAAATTTCATATGAGCCTTAAGACAACTTTGTAAGGTAATAGAAAGAATATGCCATTTACACTAGTAAGAATGAGAAAGATAGAATGAGGGAAAGAGCAAAAGAGAGATCCAGACAAATGGCTGCAGGGGAATCTGAAGATCACTTTCAGCTCGGTAGATCAAGGAAGGTTTTGGGGAGGAGGTGTCCCACCCCCACTCCCAGACTGGTTCCTGAAGAAAAATCAGATTTCAGCTGGCAGCAATGAAGCAAGATGGACAGTCTGCATGAACCCACAGAAGCAGAAAAGTGAGAAATGAGATTAAGGAACAGCTAATGATGCAGATACAGTTGGGTTGGAACACAGAATATGAAGGGAAGCAATGTGAAATAAGTCTGGAAAGGTAGGTCAGATTGTGGGGGGATTTAAAAACCGCGCTGAGGAATTTGTATAATATCCTCTCCTCCCCAAGTATTCTCTGCACACAGAGACAACGGGGACCAGTGAACAGCAATGGGAGGGAGCCAGTAATTAAATACCTTTGTACAAGAATCAGAAGACCCTCTGGTCCCACTAAGACTACTTTTTTTTTAGAAAACTGATGCCCTCAGGTAATAAAAAATGGCTTCCTACTGAGAGACCTTGGAGCAGGGAGAGGACCCAAGGGAACAGAGAAACAAGGCATTTGGGCTGCCTGTTGACTAGGTGGTAAACACACCTTTATCAACACACCCTCCCCTGCTCGAAAATGTTCTATGTCTCTCTGTTAGTTACATGATAGAGCCAAGGGCTTATACAGCCCATATTATGATAGACCTAATGTCGAGTTATAAGTCTGGGAAACCAAAGTGAGCACCACAGTTCCTTGATCGCTCTTGCTGTTGAGAAAGAAGGGAATAAGAGGGAAGCACACACTGATGGTATGGGAGTTTCCACTAGATATACTAGAAAGTAGGAGGGCTGTCTGCCTACAAACGGTTTGGTAGAAGAGATCAGTATAACATGTGTGAGCAGCTCCTGTGATGATGGGGTGCGTTTTAGGGGAGACTAGGCGGTATGGTGTCCATGAAGTCTCCATGAGACATTGTAGAGAGTCTCTGGGTAACCTGACCATCTGGTCCCAACATACCTTCTCTCCTGCATAACTCCACCTCCCACCATACTGATCTCTCCCTGTCCCCAAGATTAAATCCCATCAAATCCATCATGCCCACACTAACCACCCAGCTCTCAGTGATCCCTCATCCTCTGCACTCCTACAGCTCCTTCTGTCTGTATCACCTACTCGGTCCTTATAGACATCCCAGTATTGGCATTTCTTCTGCATGCATGACTTATCTTAATAGAATACAAGCAACTTCAAGGCAACAACTGATTTATTTTTATCCTTGTATCCTCTTTCTTTGTAGCTTTAGTACCTAGCAGAGAACCTGTGGCACATGGTGATAGCACAGCTGAATGAATGTTTGTTGAACGAATGTTATCTCTGACATTAGATGGTAAATTCTTTGAGGACGAGGGCCTTATTTGCCCTCCTTTACACCTCTCCCATGCCTTGTATATATTAGTCCCTTAAGAAATAACTGATCAGCTGGATACTCAATTGCCTAATTCTTTCTTAGCCTTCCCTTTCAGGTGATTATAAAAATCACAGCATAAATGAAAGGGGGAGAGGAATCAGCCTTCTACTTGGGAATGGCTATTTCTCCTTAAGCCCCTCAGAGTTTAAAGTTCTTAGAGGGATCTTGCCTTCTTTTCATTCCCCACCCCCCTGCCCAGCTCCAAAAGAAACATCTGACTCCTTGCACTGGATCCCCTCCTCCTGGGCCTGCCCAGTGCCCCCTCCCACCTGCCCTGCATCTCCCCAGGCTCCCCTCGCCTGCTCAAAGTCATGTAGCCAGGAATGTAATTAGGCCTTTCCTGGGACGTCATCCCTTCTGCACAGTCAGGCTGCCCGTCCAACAGGGGATAATTTATGGAAATGGGTAAAGGTGTTTTAAATTATTCAATTTAAATGTAAATAGGGGAGATGGTTTCTCTGAATAAATTGTCTTATTTATGTTCCACCCTCCCCCTCCCAGTGAAATATGAAGCTGTTTGGAAACTGCTTGAGCAAGGGGGCCCCTCACCCAGCCTGGTAAATAATGCGAAGATTACCCATGTTTGCCTGAAAAAGGATTAGAATTATAGATAAGAAAGCGACTGCCCCCAAACTAGAAGCCAGGGACCCCTGGTGATTGCTAGTCCTCAGACCAACGTCACAGAAAATGTTCCCAGGGGTCTCTCTCTCTCTCTCTCTCTCTCTCTCTCTCTCTCTCTCTCTCTCTCTCTCTCTAACTCTCATATGCTGGGATCCAGAAACTTTTGCCCAATAAGTAACAGAGAAGGTGGCCATCATGGCTGTGAGAGGGATTAGATTAATTCCATTTGACCCCAGAAGACAAAAATAGCAGCAAGGCATGTAAATTCCAAGGACGCAGATTTTATGCTCAAAATCAGGAAGAGTTCTTTTAAACGTTACAGCTGTACCACGATGAGAAAGCTGCTAGTGGAGTAATTTGGGAAGTGTCTAAGTAGAAACCAGATGGCCACATCTCAGAGGTGATATGGAAGGGTGGGAGGTGGAACTGGATGACCCCTAAGGTCATTTTTCCTATTTTGAGTCTATTAGAATCTATCTCCTTGTAACTTTCATCCATAGGTCCTGGCTCTGTCCTCTGGGATCAAGCAGAACACATCTTATCCTTCCCATAGCAATGCTTTCTTTGTCCCTCCTTTGGCTGGAACTTCTGTGTCCCAGAGTGTGGAAGTTGAACAGGCCCAGGTCTGGTCCTGGGATTCTATGATTCAGTGCCCCATTGGGTCCAGGACTGGAAAGCAAACAATTAAAAAGCCTCCCCTTTTGTCAGCACAGTGGGGAAAATGGGGCACCACAGGGTGCCAAGGCAAAAGAGGATGCAGGTGGCACTTGGGCTATACAAAAGAGATTCCCCTGGGGTGCCCCCACTGTTCCAGGGCAACCAGGAGCAGCTGAAGCAAGTGGTAGCTGATTGTACCAGAATGTCTGCCAAGGTATTTAGGGAAACCAGGTTATAGGGAGGGCTTGATACAACTTGGAACAAAGCATTTTAGATGTGGTGAGGAGCAGAATGTGTGCATCAAGTAAGTGGAATAAATGCAGTAGAGAGAAGGGCTGAGTCTGGGCATTGATGTTAAACACCCAGGGTGTTTAACCCTCTCTTTCAGGTTGTTATAAAATTGCAGCATAAATGTCCCATTAACAGATTTACTTGGCGATATACCCCTGGAAATTCAGGAGAGGGACCAACTGATTCCTCCAATTTGGTGACTGGAGATTCCTTTCTTGGGTTGGTCTTGGGTCTCATCCTTATCCCCTTCTGCCATCATTGTATGTATGTCAGGTATTCGTGGATTTCTGGTCGGTCTGGGGTCATGGTGTATGCTATATGAAAGCATGCATGTGCATAAACACACACACACACACACACACACACACACACACACACCCTATTCACTAGAATTGTGGGAGCTATGGGTTGATAAGAGCTATGGTCAGATCCAGCTGAATGGGACCTTCCTGAATTGTACTATGAGTATTCACTTAATTTCACAACTGAGAAGAGTTACCTACCCAACAGACCCTCCTTAAGCATATGTAATAATTTTTCTTCTCTCTGTCCAGGGGAAAATGGGAGTATCACTACCCCCACTCTCAGATCTAGGCAGAGGCAGAGGGCAAGGCTAATTGGAAAAGAAAAAGAAAAATATTAACCCTTGCCCTCTCTTACCTCTCCAGTAATTACCTCTCCTTATCCCCAGGGTTCACCTCTGTTTACGAAGCCTTTAACCTCCTAGGGCCGCCACAGTCAGACCTGTTTTGCACACACACACACACACACACACACACACACACACACATACTACACACACACTCCCTATGGTCAATTTCTTCGGGTGACTGACTTTTAAATTTCTTATAAACTAACTCACTAAGATGTATGGTAAATTAATATGTTAATGGTTGAACGCGTCTTTTCTTCTTCTAGGAGATTTCTAGAAATATCAGTGCCTTAACCCAAAGGAATTACTACCTAGTACAGGTATTTCAGTCCCTATGGTAAACTAATGAAGGAGATTAAGCAAAAGTAAGCTGTCATATCTCAGCTTTCTCTACCTAAAGCAAAGTTTGGCTCTGGGGGTAAAGGATACATATTATTCACTGTCCTCTTCCCCAAGGAAGCCTGCAAGGGACAACCTTCCAGCAGAAGCAACCTCAAAGCTACAGAGATTAAAATCCGATACTCAGAGAGAGCGTTGACTTTGGGGTTAGAGGACAAGGATTCAAATCCTGTCTCTGACACTTACTGCCTATGTGACCTTGGACAAGTCCCTTGCCTTTGTCCTTAGTTTCTTCATCTACACAATGAGGGGTTTGGCTAGAGGATCTCTGAAGTCCCTTCCAGAAACAGATCCACGATCCCACGATAGGAAATGCAACCAAAATTAAATAAATAAAGGAGCTGCCTCAGAAATAATCCAGAGAAGAGAATTCTTGTCCAAGTTACCACAACCATCGTCATTACCGTTATCACTATCATCAGTCTTCATTATCACATTGTGTGTGTTTTATAATTACCATTATCTCCCCTATTATAATTATCACTAGTGTCATAATTATCTCGTGGAAAGGAAGGAGGGACATGTTAGAAACAATAGCGTAATTAGGTGAATTAAGAACTGGTTGAATGACCAGACACAAAGAGTCATCATTAATATGCCCCTGTCAACCTGGAGGGAGATAGCATATTCTTGCTCATTCATTTCAGTCATGTCTGACTCCTCACCATCCATTTGGAGTTTTTCTGACAGATACTGAAGTGGTTTGCCATTTTCTTCTCCAGTTCATTTTACAGATGAGGAAACTGAGGCAAACCAGGTTAAGTGACTTGTCCAGGATCACACAGCTAGTGTCTGAGGCCATACTTGAACTCGGGTCTTCCTGACTCCAACCCACTGGGCTCTTTCACTGTAGGGCCTCCTAGCTGCCCTTGCAAATACTAATGGTGTGCCTTTGTGATCTCTGCTTAGCCCTGTGCTCTTTAACATTTTTATCAATAATTTAGATAAAAACATAAATGGAACACTTGCCAAACCTAAAGTCACATTGTGCCTGCCTTGAATATGTTTTCTATATACATATGTATAAAATATATGGGTGCGTTGCACGTGTTTTTTATATATATATATATATGTACATATACATGTCTGTATGTGTATCTATATATGTGTGTATCTATTATACACACATATGTACACATACTGTTTCCCTAGATAGAATATAAGCTCCACGAGATCAAGGACTATTTTCATATTTGTCTTTATACAATGGCTTGCATAGTGTCTGACACATGGTAGAAACAACAAATACTTGTTGATTGATCGATTGACAGAAAGTTGAGGCAGATAAATATGTAGTGATTTAGTAAATCTTGAGTTCAAATCCTGCCTCAGACAACTTACTAGCTATATAACCCTGGGCAAGTCACTTCACCCTGTTTGCTTCAGTTTCCTCATCTATAAAATGAGTTAGAGAAGGAAATGGCAAACCACTCCAGTATCCTTGCCAAGAGAAACCCAAACAGGGTCACAAAGAGTCAGACACAACTGAAAAAACAAATGAGCATCATCTAAAGACCAAGTCCGACAGAAGGCACCCATGATGCTGAAGAGCCATGGAAAACATGATATGTAAGTGTCAGCTGAAGAGCCTTGGAACAGTTAACTTGAGAAGGCATGGATTCCAATCCTAGCCCTGCCACTTTCTATATGTATGATGTTGGGCAAGCCACTAAACCGTTCCAGGTCTCATTTCCTTCATCATTGAAGTAAAGGGACTGGACTAAATGGACGCTGAGGTCCCTTCCATCACTAAATCTAAGGTCCTATGACTCCTAGGATGCTGTGATTTCTACCTATATCCCCTGCCCCCATCTGAAAAATCTTCTTATATGGACTCCTCAACCTACCAAGTCTAATTCCCAGGCAGCCTCTGAGCAAGGTCCTCAGATGCCCAGCTTCTTCCCAGTCATTCTCTCTTATTGATCCTGAAAGTAGAGAGGCAGATTGGCCTGACTATTCTTCAACCCCTAGCTCCAGTGTCATGCTCAAATAAAATGGATGTGGCATGTTAAAACCCTAGAGACACAGCCCCCCACACTGGTTCTGCCACCAGCTAGCTGTATCCCTCACCCTTTTGACTCCCCACCCTATCCCCCTCACCACCATCTGCATCACGGATCACAGGGAAATCAGTAGGAAATGGACAAGGTTCCTGGAATCAATTTCACGGACCTTGAATATGATGAACAGCCGAGTAGAAAGGAGTAGCACCTACCTAAGGAGTTAATGGCCTTGGGTGCCTACATAATGGGTCATTCCTTTTTAACAGAGCCCAGTATTTCTGACTCAGCTACCTTTTCCCTCTGGCTTCTTCTCCGTACTTTTGCTTTCTCTCAAGGTGACATAATAAGCATTGTCTGCCTCTCTCTCTCTCTCTCTCTCTCTCTCTCTCTCTCTCTCTCTCTCTCTCTCTCACACACACACACACACACACACACACACACACACTCACACTCACACACACACACACAATGCACAATGGCACACTATTTTCCTTCTTTGGCCAACACCATCATACAGCTCATTCATCGAGCTTTGGAAGTGGTATGGTATAGAGGTGTCCAGAGCAAGTTTGCTGGAAGGCCATTTTGAATGGAGAGAATGTGAGCCCCTTTCCTAAATATCCCCCAAGGAGACTTTACAACTCTTGTAAAAAAAGAAGTCCTGCATCTACTCTGAATTCTTCCAGTTATCCTGAACCTATCCTTATTTGTCAGAGGGAACAAACTAGCAGATCCCTGTCCTTCATAGACCTCCTTAAAGATTATGACAATTTTCCTCTCAGCCTTTTCTTCCTTGAAATATCAATAACCTTTCCTCCTGAGGCCTCTTTCAATGAATTCTGAGAAGTTATGTTTCTTTAGTTTAGAACAATGGGACAGATCTAATAAGACAGAATTTGATGTGGACAAACATAAAGTCTAAAACTCAGGTTCAAGTATGAATTATACATAAGGATGAGACAGTGTGAGATGATGGGGTAAAAGTTTTACTTCCAACTCTAACACTCACTGTTGCTTTGCCTCTCTGTGTCTCAGTTTACTTATATATAAGGTAGGTAGAACCAGTGTAAATGTTATTATCTCATTTTACAGGTTAGGATATTGAGACTTCTGAATAAATTAATGGAAGAGTCAAAGTTATAAGCACATGGTAGAAAGGTAACAGAGACATTTTCCTTAAAGGTCTTTAAGAACAAGAGAAAAAATGTGGCAAGGAGCATTAGTCTTAGAATCAGGAAGGCCTGAGTTCAAATCCCACTCAAACTCTGGGTGAGTCACCTCATCTCTCTGTGCCTCTGTTTCCCTTCTGTAAAATAAGGGGATTGTGCTCCAGGGGTGGGGAACCTGCAACCTCAAGGTCACATGTGGCCCTCTGGATCCTCAAATGCGGCCTTTTGACTGAATCCAAACTTAACAAAACTAATCCCCTTAATAAAAAGATTTGTTGGGGTGGCTAGGTGGTGCAGTGAATAGAGCACCGGCCCTGGAGTCAGGAGGACCTGAGTTCAAATCCAGCCTCTGACACTTAACACAAAAACTAGCCATGTAACCTTGGGCAAGTCACATAACCCCTATTGCCCTTCAAAAAGCAAAAAAAAAAATTTGTTTTATAAAACTTGGACTCAGTCAAAAGGCCACACCAAGGATATAGAAGGTCACATGTGGCCTCAATGCTGCAGGTTTTCCACCCCTGGTAGACATTCTCAGAAGTTCCTTACAACTCTACAGCTGTGATCCTACTTCCCTCAATTTTCCTCAGAAGAGGATCTTGCTAGAAGTTGTCTTCCTAGAGACAGGCTGGGATAGATCAGCCTCTGGAGGGTCATAGTATCTCAGACCCATAAATGAAGTGCTTGCTCAGGACAGAGACTCTGCTCAGGTTTTCTAATTGTTTGTCCCATACTCTTTCCACCCTGCAATTAAATATTCCTCCCAACAGGTTGAGATGTTGAAATTGAATAATAAAACCCCAGCCCAGCTCAAAGAGACAAGCAAAAGCTGAAACTTAAAGGCATCCTCTTAGAATTCCACCTTTCCCTGCTGGCCCCTCTCTGCCTTACCTCTGCCAAGGAATGAGATGACAGCTGAAGGGGATGATCATTAACTTTGGGGATTTCTGCTGAGTCTTCCTTCATGATTGTGGGGCAGGAATTATGCTTTCTCTAAATGTTATGTTCCTAGCTTAGTGTTCTGCACACAGTTGGTGTTAAATAAGTGTTTGTTGGTTGAATGAATGAATGAATGTATAAATGAATAAATGAATGCATTGGATCTTGCTGCAAATTATTTGTAGAGGTTGCAGAAAAGTCTCTTGTGCTGAGTAAGGAGATAAATGCTTGGTTCTGGACCTGGTTGGGAGGCTTGGAAGGAGACTGGACAGACCCAATGCTCAAAGAAAAGAGACTTTGGGATGGGGGTGGGGGAAGAAGACTGTGGTGAAGGCAACAGGCAGAGCACTGGTTGCCCCCCTTTCTCTTCCTGACTAGGGGAGCAATCATCACCATAGAGGAAACAGCAACAAGCCTGCTTGACATTTGGACTGGAATTATTAACAGATACTTGTTCCCAATCAGGCCTCAAGTGCTTCTGAAGACCGCTCAGCTGCCGGGGAGTGGAGACATGGAGACTGCCCAGATCAGGAGGAAATCTCTCATTACCTCTGCCTTCCTTACCCACTTCTAGGAACTTCTAGAGCCTCGAAATTCTGGAAAGGGCTATAACAGAGCATTGATGGAGGGTCCTCTACTATGAAGGAAAAGGAGGAGTAGGACAAGAGACAGAGGACGAGGAGACTATACTGCTAAGTTCCCTTCCTGATTTGAAAATACAGAGAGGTTTTTAGGGTTGATAATGGAGTCCAGGATACTAACGTTTCCTGAGGAGCACCTAGAAATAGGGGAAGGTCATTCCCAAGTGGAGAGAGCTAGAAAGGCTTCCTGGTGTTGAAGTTCATCTTTAAAGGGTGTTTAGGCCTTCAGCAAGTGCAGGACATTCTAAGAACAGAAATCAACCTGAGAAAAGCAATGATTCAGGAGGACCCACAACACATTCAAAGGACAGGGACTATAGCTTGGCTGTAGTGTATGGTGCTTAAAGTTGACATCAAGTCAACAAGGCAGCCTGGCTTCAATGTCAATGGAATGTCAAGCAGAAAAGTATGAAGGAGGCAAAGGGAGTCAAGGGAATCCACCTTCTCCTCCTGATTCCCTCTGCTTATATCAAGCACATGCTTTGTCAACCTCTGGTGGTACCAGGAAACACCAGGAAGAGAGCATTGGTTCTGAAGCTGGAAGGCTTGAGTACAAAGGCTGCTTCTGACACTCATTGTCTGTGTGACCTAGGGCAAATTACTCAGTTTTCCTGGGTCTCTGTTTCCTCATCTGTGAAATAAGGCCCAGGGGTGTTAAAATGATATGCCCTAGTAACATAGGTAACAAGCATCAAAGATGGGGTTTTAACCCCAGTACTCTATTCAGTACACACACACACACACACACACACACACACACACACACACACACACACACACACCATGCACACACAATGCCCTATCCCTAAGCCAATGTGGTCTCTTCCATCTTTCAGACAATTTCTGAAATCCCACCTCCTAAGAAGCCTTCCAGAACTAGTCTGGAGGAACCACTGCCCCCAACCCCACCCTTTCCAAACAGGAAAATTTTACCATATCCCCCTTTTTTAACCATTCATAACCCTCTTAATTTACAGTCACATAAAGCAAATAATTCTGTCAACCCCTCCTAATTCATTATGTGGCTACTACAGAGATGGTTAGAAGAAAGACCACTGCCCTGGGAATTCAGGGACCTGGTTTCTAGTCCTGACTCTAACACCAATCAGTTTTGTAAGCCTGAACAAGTGGGATATCAGTTTCTCACTGTAAAAGTCCATCCTAATCTCTGTCTTACTTACATCCACAGGGTTATTGTAAGACTTAAATAAGAGAATGTGGGAGAAGTTGCTTTGAAAGTATAAAGTGAGAGATGTAAATAGGAACTAGATTTATTTCTGGTATGTAAACTCTGTGAGGGTAGGGGCCTTGTTTCAAGTGTTCATCTTTTTACTTCTCCCAGGGCTGAGCACAATGCATCTCACATAGTAGGTGCCTTAATAACTGCTTGTAGTCAAATTCCATTGAGCTGGTCATTATTACATTATTACATCAATAATAATTAATTGAGAGGCATCATGGCACAGCTAATAGAGAGTTGGTCTTGGAGTCAGGAAGTCTTGAGTTCAAGTTCTACCTTTCATACATATTGACTGTGTGACCCTGGGCTAGTCACTTTACCTCAGTGCTTTGGGCAACTCTCTAAGATTAAGTTGCCAAATAGTTGCTGATCTGCATTGGTAAGGAGAGCTCTTCACCTGGAGCTTAAAAACCGTAGGTCCAGTCAAAAAACTGCTCGATGCTACAAGCACTGTCTGTTGCCCACCAGCGTGCACCTGAGCTTTTCTGCTAATGTTTTGCTCCAGCATTTCACCTTGTCAAGGCGTTGGTGCTGGATTTAGAAGGCTTATACTAGGGGAGCACAAGCTGGTATTGTTTAGGGCACTATGATTCACAAAGCACTCTGCATGTTATGAATCCCGTTAGGGAGGCAGCTGCTATTATTCTCATTTTACAGGTGAGTAAACTGAGAGTAGGAGCCCTGAAATAACTTGCTGAGATCACTCGGCTATTAAGAGGCAGGGAGGGAGACACTTAAATCTGGGTTTCCTTTTTGAGATTCCCCAAGTGGGGAGGGAATTTCCCAAATAAACAATCCCTCCAATAAGCATCGGGCCTTCGACCCCACCAGCGACCTGTTGGAATTCATTTCAGTCACCAAAGCTCTCATTTCTATTAAAACTCCATTTGCCAGAGAAGTGAAAAGGTAATTATGATCCTTCGTCTTAAATCACTCTGCCTCTGAATTATTAAAGGGAAGAATTAAAAATAATCAGGCTTTTTCATTACACTTCATAGCAAGGAAATTAAAGGTGTAAGAATGTATTTTTTTCCTTGAATTTAAGTATTCATTTTGGAGATTTATAGGGGAGTTGAAATGATTCCCTGCGTGCCTGGCTCTCCCTTTTATGAAAGGGGGAGAGAGAAAAAAAAAAAACCTTGTAAAATTAAAAGGGAGATAGAGCGAAGAAGGGATTTAACATAAAGAAGTACATCTGAGTGTTTTGCATTTTAATACATTTTTTTTTTCTGCACAATTACACCATTGAGTGATATGGCAGGAAGAGATTAGGTTGCTGCTAATTTCAGATACAGGGCGGTAAAAATGAAAAGGGGTGGGGAGTCTCGACAGCTGTTGGGTCAGTGGAAGCATGCTAAGGCAGCCATCATGGCTAACTAAAGATCTCAAAGCACTCTGCAGGGTGATGTACTTTGTCCTCCAGGATGTTTTTGTTCCATATTGACCACCCAATCCCCACCATGCAATAAGCAGGGTATGGGAAATGGGTTTACTTTAAAGAACAATATATTTGAAACATCAAAAAGGGAAAGGAATAGGATTGAAGCAACAGCAGGAGGGTTAAGACACAGAAGGACTCCCTAATTATCTGAGTCAAGAGATCACAGAATCATAGACCAGTAACAAATGTTTGAGATCATCTTTCAACCTTCTCATTCCTGATGAGGAAACTGAGATCTAGAGTGGTTAAATGACTTACCCAGGGGGAAAAAAAGAGAACCCTTCATCTGCCTGGTCAGAAGGAGAAGTTTTCTTGCTTAAAGGCAAGCTAGGAATTGATCAGTCTCTGGATGGCCATGAATCTTCAAATCCCTAAACTGAGTGTCCCCTAAAGATAGACCTTACCCATGCCGAACAGGAATTACAGGTGAAAATCCAGAGGAACAATGAATCCTAAAGACATTTTTAGTTCAATGAAGGAAGTAGAACCTACCACCTTGCCACAGTTATGAAAAAAAGTGTGAACTCTAAGATGTCATGGATTTAAATACTTGGGGGGAGGGGTGAATGATAGCTTACAGCAATAAAAATTTATACTTATAAAGTTCTTTTCAGGTTACAAAGAATTTTCCTCACAATTCTGTGCAGTAGATAGTACTATCCCTCACTTCGTCACAATGCTAATAAGTTTCGAAACTGGGTTCCAACTACAGTATCTTGTACAAGTCTTGTGTTCTTTCCACTATAGTACAATGAGGGCACCAAAGCAAGGAGAACTTAGGCTGGGAAGCCCTTCCTAGAGCAAGTGAGTCTTAAATAGGTTTTTAGAAAGAATGGGAGTTACCTGGTTCAATAGAAAAAAGAGTTCTAAGAAGGTCACATCAGTTCATTGGGGGCACCATCCCTGCTCCTCCTTACTTCATAGGAATAGTTTAAAGGGAAAATCTGAGAACAGATGTGAAAAAATCTCCAGAATGAGTTTTCCATCAGTGGAGGTTTTCAGGAAGAGACTGGATGACCACTTGTTCAGGATGTTACCAAAGAGATTCCAATTCAAGGAGAATCTGGACTAGAAGACCTCTGAGGTTCCTTCCAACCCTGAAATTCTGTGATTCTGTTATTCTGTGAGTAGGCTACTCTGTGAAGTAATTAGTTCCCTGTCATAGACAGGGTTCAAGTTCAAGCTAGATAACCCTTTAACAAAATGTGATTTCGAAATTGTCATGCAGCATGAGGTTGGTCTGGATGTCTTCTGACATTCTTTACCATTCCAAAGTTCTAATAAGTGCAGAGAAAGTGTGAGCAATTCACATTATTGGCAACAGCTGGGCAGTACCAGCTCCAACCCAGGGAAGGAGCCCCAAGAGAGAGAACCCAGTCCCCATCCAGATGTGTATCAGCTCCAACAGCTGGCCTGCTTCTCACTGCCTCCACCCTGAGCCCCTGAGCAGCTGTGGCAATGTGAGCAAGGAGAAGGTCTTACCTCTGTCCTTATTCTCTTTTCTGCCCACACTAACTGGCAGCCCAAATCTAGGGGTGGGCGGATGAGGAGAGGAATGCACCTAGAAAGGAAATGTGCCTGGAGAGTCCCTCTAACCTCCTCCTTCCCCCACTTCCCCAGCGGTAATGAATTGCAGGGAAACGCGGCTGAGAGGTGTCAGAACAATTTCTATTAAACATAATTTCCTAATGAAAAGGTTACGAGGGAGTTCGCCGGAGCTAATCAGGATTGAATGCTCCACTCCAACTGAGGGGAAAAGGCTGGGGGTCCTCTGTCCATGGTGCTAGAGCACCCGACCTGGTCAGGCCTCGGAAAGGGAGGATCCTGGCACCTAGGTGTCCAGTGGGACAAAGCTCTGAGCAGCTGCCTATATTATTGGAGGTACATATATGTTCCCTTCCCCCTCTTAAAAAAGAAAGAAAAGATTTCGTGTGTCACATCACTAGCTTGGAATCTCTAAGCAGTGATTATACATAATAACAACAACCCACGTTTATATAATGCTCTAAGTTTTGGAAACCACTTTTTCACTGCTGTGAGAAAGTCAGCTACTGACCTATGAGGGAAAGAATAAAACTGTTGTTGTCCATATTATACAACTGAGGAAAAGACGAGCTCTGATTGAGGTGACTTGCCCATATCCTAAGATAATTAATTATCAGAAGCAAGACCGGAACTCACGTCTCTTGCCTCCATGCTGAGCATCCTTTCTGCAATGTAAGTGATGGCAAGGATTCAGTAAACTCTCCCTACTCTGGTTCACTCAGTGTGCTACAGTGGGAAGAAAAGAAAACCTGAATTCAGGAGATCAGGGTTCAAAATCTAGTACTCCATAGCCAACCTTAAACTTCCATAATAATACTTTGTTGAAAGGAACATAGAAATCTTGAAGTGTGAAGGGTGGTTAAATACACCACAATTCAGAAGTATTAAAGGGAATGTGATCCCATGATCACCCAGCCTATTTGCCTTATTATTGGGCAAGGTTTTTTACCTTGCTGAGAGAAAGAGGGTTGAAATAGGGAGGGAAAGAGACAGAAAGAGAGTGGGGAGGAAGAAGAAGAGGGAGGCAGAGAGAGAGAGGAGGAGGAGGAGGAAGAAGAAGAGGAAGAGGAGGAGAAGGAGGAGGAGAGAGGAAAAAACGAGAGGGGGAGAGAGAAAATTCATTTAAAAGAGAATCATAAGATGACATTTACTCCTGGCAGGTACTTTAGAGGCTAGCCTCCTCGTTTTACAGATGAGGAAAATGAGTCCCAGAGAGATGGAATAACTTGTCACAAGTCACACAGGCGATAAGTAACAGAGTAGTGATCCTCTAGGAGTTTAATCCAGGAACTTCTATTCCTGTGTTGTCCCATTCTCAGGCAGGAAAAAAAAAAGAAAATGTGTTCCTCCTAAGAAAAAAACATTTCGTGATTTACTTGTGCTCACAAAATGTAAAGCTGTGTTTGAATTGCAGTCATAGTGCCTAGGATGAACTAACCAGTCTCTAAGTTAAATGCCTTTCAGATTAAACCCTATTAAGGGAAAGTACATATTACTATGCTTCTGTTTTCCAGCAATACAATAGTGGGTTTTAGAACTGAAAGGAACCTTAGGGGGCAGCTAGGTGACACAATGGAGAGAGCTCTAGGCCTGAAGTCAGGAAGACTCATCTTCCTGAATTCAAATCCAGCCTCAGACACTTCCTAGCTGTGTGACCCTGGGCAAGCCACTTAACCCTGTTTACCTCAGTTTCTTCTTCTGTAAAATGAGATGAAGAAGGACATGGCCAACCACTACAGCATCTTTTCTAAGAAAATCCCAAATGGGGTCATGAAAGATCAGACACAACTGAAGACGTCCAATCTCCTCACTTCTCAGAAGAAACTGAGGCCTAGAGAAATCAAGTGACTTGTCCAAGTTCACAAAATATTAGAGATGAGGTTCAAACCCAGATTAACCTCATTTTGCAGTCCAAGAACTGGATATATTAGTCCTATAATTAGCCTTCACCGAAAAATTGTCTCTAAGCAGGAATTTTTCCCTGTCCCCATTCAAGCTCATTCAGCTTGGAGGCTGAACTCCCATTTTAGTGGAAGTTGGTACTAATATGTTAAGAGATCTTTCTTGAGCTTTCATTTACAAGTCATTTTGAAATTGTCATCCCCCTCCCCTAGCCTAAAGGTTGACATGGAATGGGGAGAGGATTTGGGGAAGGGGGGGTGTAGATAAGAGTAATGATGAAAATTGGGCAAATCTGAGCTTTCATATTATTCATATTTCATTCCTATTGTCTTTCAGGCTAGGAGTTAGAGACACGAGCTTAGGGAGAAAGCCCTTTGGAAATACAGCCCAGCCACAGTCAATAGTCTCAAAGTAGCATCCTACATGATTCCTAACTCATGGATCTCAGAGATCATAAAGCACAAAGCCTCCATTTCACAAATTAGAAAACTGAGACTTGGGCAAGTAGAGTGACTTTGCCCAAGGTTATACAGTTAGTAAGTAACAAAACAGGATTTGCATGTGAGTCATCTGGAAAAGGGGAAGAGGAGGGAGAGGTGGAGTTTCAGATACGTCCTCACAAATAGACACAGGACCCCAGAAACTGTGGCTCTGACATGTCCAAAGGAGCCTTGTTCTCTCATCCTTGGAAGAAAAAGGGGAGATTGTGTGAAGGAAGAAGGCATTTAAATCCCACCCATCATCTGCACATTCACACATTCCCCTCTCTCTGTAGGCTACCATCCTCCATTTTCCACCCAACTAAGGAGCCCCCTCTCCTCTATCGCATTTCAGAGAACATGGAGCATCCATCCCTCATTAAGATGTAGCTGTCACTGACTCTGTCACCCAACCTATTCAGGACATTCAAAGCCAGAATAAAATATGCAGCTGTCTTCTCCTAACCCATTCCCTCGCTCTAATTGCTACATGCATATTAAACTGGGATATTGCAGTTCTGTCTGCCAGGAAGTTCAAACACTTATTTCCTTAGAAAGCAAGAGCAAGACTTTTCAGCCTCAAGGTATGGGTGGCTGGATTTTCCTTTCTTTAGGGACGCCTGAAGTCCCTCCATTCATCCCCTCCCAAGATCTACCACAAAGGCTAGGAAATGAGATGAGTAGTAGGGTAGTGACAGGTAGCAGGTAGGACTCAGGCTCATTGACTCTCAGTCCAGGAGCAATAGTAATGGGATGAGGATGATGAAGTTGAAATTAATGTAGAGCTCTATGATCACAGAATGCTTTCAAAGACATCATGCACCAGGAAAGGGTATTGAATTTGGAGTCAATGGACCCAGATTCAAATCTTAGCTCTGCTGCTTCCCATCTGTGTGATCTTGGACAAATCAAATGATTTCTCTGGGCTTGTTTTTTTCAACTGTAAAATGGGGAGTGTTGGGGAGGGTGACTAGATGGCTTCTTAAGGTCCTATTCAGCTCTAAATCTATGATCCTGTAAACTGGGGGCAACTTAGTATCATTGAAGAAATCACTGCTATCATCAAGGTAACATAAGTTAACCAGGCCCTGAGCTGTGATGGTTGTTGTTTTTTGTTCATCCATTTTTTGAAGAGGATCAATGATATCATGGTGTGATGTCTTGACTTGCACCTGACTTGGATTTAAGGGAGGCAGAGTTGCACAAGGTCATCAGACTCACTCTCTTTTCCAGAGCCATCTAATTCCAGTGGCAGGACAAAAGTCAGGATGACCATGGCCTGGGTTGCCTTTGTGACCATTGGAACAAATTGTTCTCATCTTCCCTCTCCACTTGGGGAAGTCTTCACATGCTTGGGGTAGACACCCCCTAACTCACCAGTGGTTTGAGGTCTGTCAGTGAGGGTAACCCAACAGGCCTCAAACCCATAAGTGAGCTAGAGGAATTGGGCTGTGGTCCTGACAAAGTGAATCAATTGGAAAAGAAGAAGAAATACACATAAAGGAAAGAAGGTTGGAGGGAATCTGGACCCAGAAGCCCTGAGCCCAACTCATCCTTGAAGCGGGATTCCAAACATGCCACATGCCACCTGCAGGAGGAACACTTGGGAAGGACCCCGAGAGGAAGAAATCTGCTGTTACTAATCAGTTTAAATTTTCTGTTGGTAAGTCCTCTCATTTCCTCCAGAATTTTCTCATTTTCTCATTTTCTAGTTCTTGGCCTCCTCCAAACATTCTCCCCTTAGACTCCAGACTAAGGCAGCATTGATCTATGTTGTTTGTCTCTTATATCAAATCCATGCTTTCAGTCTTTGGGCTTCAAGGACCTTCTATTTGCCTTGCCAGCTCTTTTCCAATCTTACAAAATTCATTCCTAAACCTTCCTCAAGACCAGTTCTTCTCCCTGCTAAAGTGACCACCCCCAACTCACAGGCTGTTTACTTTCATACAGGATCATAGAATCTCTGAATTGGAAGGGACTTCAGATGTTATCTAATCCAGTCCCAAAATGAACCATAAAAGTTGTCTTTAGCTTCCCTAGAAAATAGTCATCTGGGGCAACAAGGTGACGCAGTGGATAGAGTACCTACCCTGGAGTCAGGAAGACCTAAGTTCAAATCCAGCCTCAGACACTTACTAGCTGTGTGACTTTGGTCAAGTCACTTAACCCTGTTTGCCTCACCCCCCAAAAAAGAGTTAAAAAAAAAAAAGAAAACAGTCATTTAATTTCTGCTTCAAGGCCTCTAAAAATGGTGAATTCATGCCCAGTTCCACTATCCATTCCCAGCCCAATTGCCTTTTGGATACCTCTTCTCCAATTCATGCTGAATTTGCCTTCTTAGAATCCCATTTATTCCTAGTTCCTGGTTCTGTCCTTGTGTTAGCAAGCACCCTAGCACATCCAGGATGGTCTGCTAACACAGGTTCTTTGATTAACTTTTAAAGCAAAGACTGATCAAAAGGGGGTTAGCAATTCTACTTTTAATTACATCCACTAGTTCAGGGGAAAGGTCAGCCCCCTGAACTTGGAGAAAATACAAGCAGAAAAATTAGCACAAAGATCAACAGACAGGACTCCAACCATCTGAGTAAAGCAATATTGCTATACACTTTACATACATCACTGGATCAAGGGAGCACAGACATCTAAGCAGCCAGGGGGCTCTGAACATATGGCTACTCAGAATCTCAAACAGGAAATCAAAAGATCATTCTCATGAGAGAACCCCCAAAGCAAAATGCCAACATCCCCAGATACATAACAAAGATTCAGCCCCTGATTGGTTCAGAGCCAGAAGGCATGAAACGTACTTGACTCGATATAATGGTAATGTAATTTGAATTTGAAGATCCCTTTATGTTGGGAAGGTAGCAGGTACTTAGCACTTAGTAACTGATCAAGCCTCTGTTGGGGAAACAGAAGGTATGAACTCCTGTCTCCTGTTGCTGACAGAACAGGAAGGGGTTGGCTGAAACAGGAAGCTAATGCTGTGTATATATAAGAAAAGCCCCAGAGAGGGAGAAGGAGATTTTTTTTGGAGCAGACTCCATGGAGGCTGAAGAGGAGCCAAAGAGGCTGAAGAGGAAAGCCCCTCCCAGGTTTGAGGAAATGATTTTGATTTTGAAAACCTGGATGGGAGGGAATGTTGATTTTGGGAACCAGCTGAAACTTCTGATGAGTCCTAGGGTCAGCCAGAGTTGCTGAGGCTGCTAAGGATCTCCGAGGGCCAGTCAGAGCTTCTGAAGACTGAGGAAGCATGATTGTGATGCTGGTACTTTGTGTGAACTTGTTTGTGACTTTGTTAAGCCTTTTCTTCCTGGGAACAGAGACCGTGAAGGGTTTGAGATGGACTGGACTCTGTGAGCTCCAATGTGGAGTAGGAACTGCCCAGAGAGCTAGACAAGGACCTGGGAACTGTCTACCTTTGAACCCAGGTGATTGTTTGGTAAATCCAGGTAGGATCTGGGACCATGGAAGGGGATCCAGGAAATCAGAGAGACCACCCTGAGTAAAGCTGAAAGAAGACTTTACTTGGATACTGTGTACAGACTGAGAAATTGTAAATTTACTAGTGACCTAGGGGTAGAGGGTCTGTGTATTTTCTAGTGATTGAATAGTGAATAATGAAGGATGATCAGTTGACTACATGATTGTACTTAGTGATTGATGACTGAATAAGTAATTGATCTGTAACCTAATATGCCCCACGAGTGGAAAACTTTGACTATTGTACTTTGTGATTGAATTAAGGATTTTGTGAATTATTAAATGATTGTTTACTAAACTAAATTACTAAATGATTGTTCTTTGTTCAAAACTTTGTGACCATTGTAGTGGAAACTATGTGGCCATTTTCTGTGATAAGTTGTTGTGAATGCTACATTTTGATTTTCTGTGATAAGTTGCAATATTGTAAATGCTGTACTTTGATTTACTGTGAATGTTTTGCTTTGATTTGTTATTGAATAGACAGAGTGTTCACTATACTGTGTAATCTGAACCTTGAAAGCTGTTCACAGCAGCCATCCTCTGGAATGCGGCTTGTGCTTGGCTTTACACTCAGCAGAGCTGTGAATTATCAGGGTTCAAAGGAGATTAATCCTTCAGATGTTTACAATTTTGCCTGAGCCTGGGAAACTGAACTCCAGAAAGAAAACAACAAAAATCCCACCTTGCTTGTGCTTACAATCCTCTAGGACCAAGTAAACTGATCCCTCTTCCATATGACTGCCCTTCATATATACCTGAAGTAGTGATCTTGTCTTCCTCCCCCTACCAAGCCTTCTCTTCTCCAGTCAAAGAACCCTCAATTCCTTCAACAGATCCTTAGCAGGTATGATCTCTAGGCCCCTCACCATCTTTTTTTCCCTCATCTGACTATGCCCCAGTTTGGCAATGACTTTCCCAAAGAACAATATTCCCGATGGTATCTGACCAGGGCTTCTGAGTGTTGACACAAATTATTCCCTAAGCCTCTCAAATAAAACTGCTGCCCTCCCTTCAGAAACCTTCACAAATGTCACTCTTCCAGGAAGCTTTGCTTACATTCCTCTCACCAGTTCTTATCAGTCATGCATTGCCATAGCCATAGTAATCATGGGTCCATCATAGGCACCACAATTTCACATACATCCTCACATTTCTCCATTGTGTGTGTTGGTATGTGAATGTGTGTCCTTCCTCCCTTTTCCCCATACAGAGATACAGATGTGACTCAGTGCACAATGGAGGGAAATCACATAGATGAAGAGGAGTCAGACAAACACCAGTGAAGAGGTGCAGTTTAGCTGAAACAGCAAATAACCTTGCTATGTAACTTTGAGTGGCTGGAATGTATTTTCCCAATTTTTCTTCCTGGCAAACTTTGGCTGAGTGAATTTCTAATCCCTTGGCTGTACCAACTGAGAGTGAGGACAGGAAGCTAAACCCCAACTGAACAGCTGCAGGAAATCAGTCTGGGATTAATAGCCACAAAGCAGATAATCCAGAGATTGACTGAATCTCTATCAAGCCCCTCTTTCTAAGGGTTCAACATGTCTTTACATCTCTTCATAACCATTCTCATTTGACTCCCATTATCCCAATGAGGAAGATGGGGAAAGGGTTATTCTCCCAATGTTACAGATGGAGAAATTGAGGCTCAGAGAAGACCAGGCCAAGGTTAATCATTAAGTATAATGGAGTTTCACAAAAAATAACAATGATTAAGCGCCAACTATGTTTAAAGCACTGTGCTGGTTACTGGGAGAAATATTCATGTTTTCAAACATTATCAGACATTATCCCCGACATCAAGGTGCTTACAGACTAGTAGAGTGATAAACACCAAAATAGTAGCTATAATAAAACTATTATATATAAGAATATACATACATATTAACAATACCTATATGTAAATACAATATAAATATTATGCATTAGAAAATTACAAAGAAAAGTGCTATGAGATAGTTCAAGGTTCAAAGTTCACATCATAACCAGCAAGAAGGGTATCAGGTATGTCTCCATTAAGGAGGCAGCACCTGAGTTGGGTGATAATTCATTGGAGAGATAGGATGGCTAGAGAGCTAACTTTCAAACCAAGAAAATCTGGGTTCAGTTCCTACCTCTGACATATACAAGCAGTATATGCTCAAGTAACCTTGAGCAAGTCCATTGATCCTTGCCTCAGGCAATTCTTCAAGACCATAAGTTGAGAGAAGATTTCTATTTGCAGGGATTCTTAACCATTTTTGTATCATGAACCTCTTTGAGGGTTTGGTGATACCTATGAACCCCTTCTCAGAATGTTTTCTAGGTAATTGAAGGAAATGATGAATTCCAATTAGAGTTAGTAAAAATAAAGATATAATTTTTTTCTCATCCAATTTCATAGACCTCCTAAAATCTATTCATGGACCAAGTTATCTCCCCAGGAGCTCTGCATACCAATGAAATCCCAGGTCTGGCCAGAAAAACAAAGTAAAGAAGAAGAGTGTGGACATACCTTAGAAAAAGTAGGAACTTGGTTTTGCACACATGGAGTTTCCAGTCTTTGGGTAACATCTAGATAGAAACATCCTGTAGGTATCTGGAGGTGTTGAAACTCAGAAAATCGGTCAACCATGAAGACATTGATGTGAGAGTCATCTTTATAGAAATGGTAATTAATCAAAGCCATGGGAATAGATGAGATTGTCTCAGAAAAGAGGGTAGAAAGAAGAGGTCCAAAAGTGGACCCTTGGAATGCACTCACATTAAGGAGCTAAAAAAAATGAAGAATCAACAAAGGTGGCAGAGAAATCAGTGGTTTCCTGATCAGAGGAGCAAGAAAAAGAACAGTCTTCAAGCCAAGAAAGAAGAAAGATATAGTGAGAGAGAGTAGACAACGGTGTTTGACACTACAGAAATGCCAAAGAAAATGAAGACTGAGAATAGGCCGTCGGATTTTCACATAAAGGGTCATTAACGACCTCTTTGAGAGGAGTTTCAGTAGAGCAAAAAGGTCTGGAAGCTAAAATGAAGGCTTAAGGGCACAGATAGAAGGATCAACCTTAGGGATGAGGGTACTACTCTTCTGTGGCCAAAGAGAAATGAGAAAGAGTGGGTGATGATGCTGGAATATTATGAAGAAAGGAATAGGGGAGAAGAATTTAATAGGACTATAAACTTCAACCAGCCCAGGAGATGAAATGCTCCCTCAATGCTTCCTTCTTTGGGTCAAAATGACACATTTAAGGGTAGAAGGAAACTAGACCCCTTTCTTTCTCACCTTCTCCATTCTCTCTGATCACCCAGTTGGGTTCTTCCCATAATATATTGGCTGCCAATAAGCCACAAACAAAAAACCAAAAGTGCTTCCATAAGATCATCCATCTCCTGCCACTCTCTACTAAATAGCGTTGGGATAAATAAAAAGAATAGCTCCTATTTCCATAAAGCATTTTTAAAAAAGCTGTTTCCTTCAACAGCCCTGTGAGGTATGTAGCAAAAGACATTATCCCCATTTAACAGACTGAAAACTGAGGGCTAGTTTTACATGCAAATTTACTAATAAACTAGTAAGTGTTGGAGCCAGGATTCAAAACCAAGACTCTTTATTTCAAGTTCACCTCTCTTTCTACTAAATCAGGACACTCAGACTAAGATTCAGATTCTATAAAAGTAAAAATTTAAATTAAGATTACAATTCCAGTTACAATCATATTTAGAGTGCGGGTTCAGGTAAGATACTTGAGAGATCAAAGCAAAAATGCTCTACTGATTGAGGTATATTCTATATTCCATTTATCACAATAACTTGGTGTCCCTTCCTGCATCCCTAGCAAGGATTCCAGAAAAGCCTTTCTTGGTATGAATCAAGTCTATCTATGTATTAGAATGACTATGTAGGGCCCAAATGGAGACTGTTAGATGGCTCTTGAATCTTGCAAAATTTTAATAGCTTCCCTGTAACTCTAGGTGAGCACCCCTGTTCAAGAAACCCTATTAAAGACTCCTGTAAGAGTTGTTCATATAAACACTCTGTCCTACCCTGCAATTGAAGAGTCATCTAATGTCATCTAATGAAACCACAAAAGCAAAACTCCCATTTGGGAGATCTGCTTCCAACCACCAGAAAAACTACACATAGGTCAAAGACATCTGTACTTCTTGGCAATATTCTTGAAAGGGTCTGATCCTGTAAGTATTACTAGGGTTGTATAGGCCCAGGCCTATACATCAAGTGACCAACTTCAAGCAAGTCTCTGACCAATGAGTAGGCCAAAAAGTCTCCAAGTGAAGATCCAAAAGTGGGGAACAAGAGATAGCACTCTACCATTAGTTAAAACACTGGAAAGTCAAAAGTGGAGTTCAAAAAGCAGGGGCCAGGGACAGTAGTAGTCCAGGGGGGGATATAAATAATAGAGGTGGTCAATTAAACCAGTACTACCTCTGCTCTCAGACATAGAACCATACACAACAATACAGGTCCAGGAGATGTGTTCCCTGGGGAATTGAACTGACCCTCTAAGTAATGAGGGCCAGAGGCAATCACATCTCACACTTACTGGGACTAGCCTGACCAACCAGCTGTGGAACATGTATTCTTGTGGGTTTCACCAAATAAAAGTGAAATCGAGGATGTGTGTGTGTGTGTGTGTGTGTGTGTGTGTGTGTGTGTGTGTGTGTACACACTAAGGAGAGCACCAGATTTTACAGATATGAGGGGTGACTCATCACTCCGCCCACCCTAACTCACCTTGTCAGAACTCAACATAACACTCGTGTCCTTTCCAGGTGCTGGGCCCTGCACTCCCAGCACCCAAAAACAGTCCCTGTTCAAGCACATCTCCCCAGGGGCCCAACAAGATCTGAAGCATTTCCCCAAGACTCTGTGAATACATGGGTTGGGCTCCTTCACCTCTGTCACCTCACTGGCTTCTGATTATCTCTCTTCTTTCCTTGAGCACCTAGTTACTGAGCTTCCTGAATCCCACAAGAATGAGCCAGAGATGATCTAGACAAGGAGTGGGGAGTCAATCTCGTTTCTCTCCCATCCCTAGAAAGGCTTAGGACCTTCTTGTCTCCTATATGCACCAGTCCCTGAGCACATTCCAAGACATTAAGTAATACAATTCAAAGAACATTGGGTAGCTCTCTCTCTCTCTCTCTCTCTCTCTCTCTCTCTCTCTCTCTTTCTCCCTCCCTCCCTCTCTTTCCCACTCCCCCCCCCCACACACATAGACACACATATAATGAATTCAAATCCTGGCTTTTCCATTTACTATATGACCTCTCTGAATAGACAATATAGAATGTATGTGAGCATATCCATTTGGAATCCTGACAGCAGGCATTTTCTTTGAGCTGCAAGACTCAGAAACACATACATGGACCTCCAGCAACATTTGATGTTACTTTAGAGGTCTATATCTGTACTAGCAGCCTGTGCTAACCCCAGGGTGTGGTGTTTATATCCCTAGGAGGCTCAGCAGGTTGGTCTGAGGATTGAATAGAAGCTACCACTGTTTTTTCTATAATAGGAAAATTCATCTATAGAGGAATCTCTCACCTGAACCAAGGATGGGCAAGACAAACAAGGTTGGGTCCACAAAAGTTTGCAAAGCTAATGTTCCAGAAGCAATTTATTTTCTCCTAAGTTCTATGCCTGCACTTTAAGCAAGTCAACTCCAGGTATACGATGCCTTTATGGAAGCCACTGGATCCAAGCCAAGCCTCAAGTAGCCTAGGGGGCAAGCCACCATTATAGAAAGAGGGAGGCAGAATAGGAGCACCATAAACCTTTAAAAGTTATGGAGCTAGGGAGGTGTGCCCAGTCTCATTCAGAGATTGTATTTGGCCACAATCAGGAGGCAGAGCATTTTGACCTGTAGAGACAGGGAGGCAGCAGCTGTTGCCAATTACCCTAACAAGGCCACCAGCCTCCCTGCAATTCTGAAGCTCCCCTATCAGCAGTAGATAAAGGCTGGGAACAGGCAGGCCTCTTGGCTAGTGTTTAGTCTGGCCTGTTCTGCTGTACCGTTGTATATGTTCTAAAGAAGAGAGAGCAGGTGAGATCTCTTTGTGACACAACAATACAGCTAGAGGGAATCTAGTTGCCTGTGTTTGTGTTCCCTTGTGCTGTCCCTTGCATACAGTCCAGAATTAGACTGTACTATACGCTGCCTGAGGTTTAGACACAAAGAAGACCAAATGGCCATCGGTGATGGCTTTATGTAACAAGGTCTGTAATAGTAGTGACCCTGCCAGCAGCTTCCCAATCTTTCTCTATCCTCTCAGCTCTGCGGGTACCAGAGGCCAAGAGACCCTGGAAGTCAAAGGTCAAGGGCCCTACCAGCAAGACTCAGGGTGTAACACCTCCGTATCTCCAGAGAAGCAGGCCAGAGATCTCAGGATGGGGATAATCTGGGGGAGCAGCAAGTCGGAGTCCTTTTGTAGTAATTAACAGATCTTTGTTCCCATCCATGATCTCGTCAGGCAAAGCTTTAATCATTCTCTTCCCCGCAATGAGCAGCCTTCTCATTAGGGCCTTAAGAACCTCTATTATAAACATGTAAATGGAACTCAACGAGGAGGGAAATATTTGACTGCTCCAATTTCCTTTGTGCCTCTGTCGGTTTTTAGCAGCACATAGCACGTGATTTTACTGCTCAACAGCTCGGTGCCGGCACGGTGCCGCCGCCACCTTGTCACACTTCTCCATCTTTCCTTATCGGAATTTAATTACCTTCCCCAGCTAATGTTTGGAGAACCCCTCTCCATCAATTGATTCAGAAGTCAAATTTTTATTGCTCCACACTCAATGTCACTGTGCCAGAGGGAGCCCAGGAACAGGTGGAGCTGGGACCAAGTGGCCTCCCAAAACAGTGTAGGTTAAGGGGAGGCATCTGATCAATCCCCCTGCCTTCATGCAAGGTAACACTTCACTGGACCCAGACAGATTTGCATCTCTGCTTTCCTTTAAAGGTGTCAGGGAATGGGACTCCTGAGCCTCACTTTTTAGCCTGCTCAGATGTCTAACCAGGGTCCCTCCCCCTCCAATGTAAAATATATGTTTCTGTTCAGTCTTGAGGGGGAAGTAAGGAATGTACTTATCTTAGGACCACAGAATCATATAGAGCATAAAGTGACCTTCAAGGTCATCTAGTCTAAGCCCCTCATTTTACAGATGAAAAAGTCGAGGTCCAGGGAGGGGAAATTATGTTCCCAAGGTCACAAGGCAGTAAGTAATGGAAACAAAATGTCAATTCATCAGGTTATGACCCAACAACTTCCCAAGAAAGGAGATGTCAGCCACCAAAACCAGGTCTCTTGTCAGGCAACCTGATGTATCTTTTCCAGTTGTGAAAAAAGCCCAATTACCTTTTCTAAAGGAACACACAAACTCGTAGGCAGGACACAGCTGGATGTCAGAGCCTGGTTCTGGGCTACAAGGGCAGGTGTACTAGCTCTACCCCCTCTATGAAGTCAACCAAGATCACTCCAACTCACAGTGATCTTACCCTTTTCTGAACCCACAGTGCTTATTACCTTATATCTCTCACTCGGCCATTAATCATGCCCAGCCATGTGACATCTCATGTATTATTGTCTTATACTGCTATTTAATTTTTAATGTGTGCATGTCTCCCCAACTGATTATAAGCTCCTTAATAGCAGGGACCATGTCCTGTAATAACTCACATTTGCATAGCATTGTAATGCTTTACAGAGCGCTTTGCATCTTTATCACTTGCACATAGGAATGGTCACACATTGGATCTCACCATTAACCACAAATACTCTATTTCTCTAATAAAAACTCCTCTTTGAGACATTCTTCTACCTAAGGATAACTTTCTATCATGTCATCTCTCTCCATGCCTCACCCCTCCTAAGTCCATTCTTCTGTCTCATTAAGCCTTTATTCCTTCTACCCCTCAGTACTTTCCTTTCTCTGACTTCACTTCCCTCACCCTCCAGTCTTGATTCAGCAGTTAGCCAGTCTAACTTTACATTGTCCTTGTCTCTCTAATCAGCTGCCCCATCACCACTCATCTCTTGCCTAACCTAAGTCCTGAATTATTTCCATCATTCACTTTCTCTGCTCCTATTAAAGTACTACTGAAAAGAGCTGGAGGAAACCACACTACAGGGTTAACTGGGTACGTTACAAATCCATGCTAAACAATTTCCACTGGGCTCTTGCTGCAAGAAGGCAATCCTTTTATTCCTGGGTAAGTTACTTAACACTGTTTGCCTCAGTTTCCTCCTTAATTGATTTCTTATCTTACTTCCTACAAAGACTTTTCCAAACATTTTCTTCTCCACTCAAGCCCCTCATACCTCCTTCTTCTCCTCTCTCAACTGAGGACTTTGCCTCTTACTTTATTGAGAAAATAGAAGCCATTCAAGAGAGCTCCCTCTTCTCCTTTTCACTTCATCTCAGAACCCCTTCACATCATCTTACAATATCCTCCTTTTCCCCAATCTGTGACAATGAGAAGGCCCTTTTCCTTGCTAAGTCCAGCTCCTCTATATGTCCCATCTCCTATCTTCTCCAGCAGACTGAAACCTCTCTAATCTTGATTAGTTTCTTCTCTACTGCCTTCAAATATGTCCAGGTCTCCCCTATTCTTAAAAACCTTTCCTAGACCTTACCCTCCCATCAAGCCCTCATTCAGTGTCTTTCCTCCCTTTCTTAGCAAAACTCTTAAAAAAAAAAAGACTGTCTATTTTCACTGCATTCACTTACTCTCTCATTCACTCTTTTTAGCCCTTTACAATCTGGCTCCTGAATTCATCACTTAACTAAAACTGTTCTTTCCAAAACTATTGAGAATCTCTTCATTGCTGGATCAATTGTTTTCCTCAGTTCTCGTCTTTCTTGACCCACCCTTTCCTCCTAGATATCATCTTCTTCCCTTTCACAACCTAACCTCAACCCATCTTTTCAATCCCCAGTTCTTTGTAGTCTGGACAAACTGACGTGTTTGTTCTTCAGAAACCACATTCTAGCCCCTATCTCTGGGCTTGACCTGGAATGCTCTTCTTCCTCACCTCCACCTTTTAGGACAGCTAGGTGGCATAGTAGATGGAGTGCTGGGTCTAGAATCAGCAAGACTCATCTTCCTAAATTCAAATCTGACCTCAGACACTTACCAGCTGTGTGATGCTGGGTAAGTTACTTAACCCTGTTTGCCTCAGTTTCCTCATCTGTAAAATGGGCTGGAGAAGGAAATGGCAAACCATTCCAGCATCTTTGCCAAGAAAATCCCAAATGAAGTCACAAAGAATAAGAACAATAACCAATCTCTGCTCTGGGCTTCAATTCTGTATCACTAATTGCCTATTTGAACATTTCAAACTGGATGTTCTGGAGACATCTCAAATTCAACATGTACCAAACTGAGCTATCTCTAGCACTCCTCATCCAACTCCTCTTCTAAATTTCCCTATTTCTTTTTTTGTTTTGCCTTTTATTTGGAGGGCAATTGGGGTCAAGTGACTTACCCAAGGTTACATGGCTAGTAAGTGTGTCAAGTGTCTGAGGCCGGATTTGAACTCAGGTCCTCCTGACTCCAGGTCTGGTGCTCTATTCACTGTGCCACCTAGCCACCCCCTAAATTTCCCTATTTCTGTCAAAGGTATCCCCATCCTTCCAGTCTCCTATGTTTGTAATCTCAACATTACTCTTACCTTTCACTCCACATGTTCAACCAGTTGCTGAATCTTGCATTTCTACTTCTATACACAATCATTTCTACTTCCACAGCATCTCAAATTTTATACTTTCCCTCTATTTACACAGTTTGCCACCTTAGTTCAGGCCCTCATTATTTAGATTACTGCAACAGTCCATTGATTGGTCTTTTCCCACCCTCAAGTCTCTCCCTACTTCAGGCCATCCTCCAGATGTTGCCAAAGTGATTTTCCTCAAGCACAGATCTAAATATGTCACTTCTCTATTCACTCAAGTCTACTGGCTCCCTATTGCCTCTAGGAGTATAAACTCCTCTCTTTAGCTTTTCAAGCCCTTCACAACCTAACCTCAATCCATCTTTCCAACCTCATTGGTCATCACGCCCTCTCCAGCACTTTGCAGTCCAGACAAACTGACCTCTTTGTTCCTCAGACATCACACTCTACACATACACACACACACACACACACACACACACACACACACACACACACACACACCATCTCTGGGCTTGACCTAGAATGATCTCCCTCCTCACCTCTGCCTTTTAGGACCCCTCTCTTCTTTCAAAATGCAGCCCAAGCACCACCTTCTCCATGAAGCCTTTCCCAATTCAACCCTACCCCCAGCTACTACTGACTTCCCTCCCCAACTGCCTGTGTATTTAATTAGTTTGCATTTATTTGTAATTATTCTGTATTTAGATATATATTTTTGTATACATATATGTGTACGTGGGCATATATGCACACCTGTCTACCCTGTTGAATGTAAGCTCCTGCAAGTAGGGACTGTTTCGTTCTTTGTCTTTGTAGCCCTAGTGCATAGCATACAGTACCTGACGTAAAGCTAGTCCTTTAAAAATTCTCATGGATTGATTAGTTGATTATCTCATTTGATCCACATGATCTACTTAAAGAGTAAATAGTGACTATGTCTTATCCCCATTTTCTGCAGGGAGGAACTTAAGGTTCAAAGGAATGGATTGTTATTTCCCTTGCTACAGTCATGCAGCTCAGATCATAGCTTCAGCTTGAAGCCAGGACCTCTGACTTCAAGTCTAACATATTATATTAAGCAGGCAAAGATTCACAAACAGTTGGTGCATATGCTCAAGATGATTTCCTGGGGCAAAAAATATCTGTCTAAATCTTTGAAAGTAGGCAAAGTTTTTGAAATTGTCTTTGTTTTTTGGCATCCTATGTGTCTGTCAGTCAGGAAGCCTGTCAATCATTTTTTAGTCCATCAGTAAGTGTGTCAATCAACCAGCCAGTCAGTCGGCAGGTAAGTCACTCAATCAGTCAGTTGGCCAGGCCATTACTTGATCCTTTAGCCGAGCAGTAATTTATTTAGTTGGTGAATGGGTCAGTTAGTTAACCAACTAGTCTATACTAATAGTGTCAAACATGCAGGCAGCAAACCACATGCCTTCAACACTCCCTAGTGTGGCCCAAACCAGATTAAAGTATGATTGGGAAATATTTAACAAAATAAACAAAATTACATTGCAAAAATACAATAAGGCACAGATAATGTTAATGCATGATTTTCTAAGTCAATATGTGCCTACAGGGATCTTTATGTGCAGATTAGTGGCCCCTGTTTCTATTTGAGTTTGACGCCACTGATCTATACCATCCATAGATTGCTTGCACCTGGCACTGGGCACCCTTTGGATTGAATAATATATGAGGTACTATCATCCATGGAAAGGAAGAGGCCTTCCTTCCCTTGGTGGACTCCCAGTCTAAGAGGGGAGACAAGAAATAATCCTAAATGTTAAGGACAAAAACATGATGACATTTGCACAGTGACATAGAAAAGACACACAGTGAAATGAAATAATCATGAGCACTCTCCTATTAGAGCACAAGCTTTTTTAATCCAAGGAGTGTCTAGGTTTTTGCATTTCTCTATCCAGTGCTTACCACTATAGCAAGCAAGTGTGTTTTCATTTATTTCATTCCATATAGATGGAGAGATTCTCCAGATGCTTCTGTCTTCAGATGATGTTGTGCTGGTTGCATGCAGCCCTAGGACCTCCTCAGTGAGATCAGATGTCACTTAAAAGAGATCAGACTAGCAATCTACACTAGAAAAACCAAGTGGATGAAGAATTTGTATCACCCAGATTAAGGCATGTCATTAGACAGGCAGCCCACTGAAGTTAGTACATCTGTGGACTTTAAGACAGAATATCTGTCTTAAACAGAAACTACAAACAGACCAACAAACTGGGCCCAGTATTGAGTAGGGGTAGAGGAGGCTGAATCACATTTGGGAAACTGTACAGTACTCTTAGTGATCCCAAGCTATTCCTGCCACCAAAGTCTATCTTTTCAACATTATTATTCTCTCAGTGATAAGCTGTGAATTATTGTACGCTGCTATCTCAGAAGAATCTAAATTGTAGATGACCTGAAGGGTAATGCAGATTCACATCGTGGGCATAAGTAGGAAGCAGTATATTACCAAGGAGGAATTGCATGTGAGAAGAAGTGAGGTAGGCATCATTGCAGATAGGTTTGATAGGGGAAAAGGAGTCAGGCTGGCCATTTGGTGAAGGAGATGGATAAAAGGGCAACTGCAGGAAATATTGAAAGAAACAGAGGAAGACCTTGAGGCCACTGGGTAAGTTCCCAATAGAGGATCCACGAAAGGGATATAGACAGTTGTTGTTCCAAATAACAAGGAGAGGAAGGGGGAATGAGCAATCCTTTCACTGTCTAAATAGAGTTGATACTGATAAGTACGAAACAGGTACATCTGATTGAACCAAGGGTAAGGACAGATATTGTTTGAGAATAAAGGAGACTCCCAAGTGACCCAGATGATTATGAGCCAGCTTTCAGAAGCAGAGGGATGAATAAGATGTCCTTTGGAGGGTCTTGGCAGACTAAAGCAAAGGCAGGATTTGAGATCATTCAGAAATAGAAGTCCTGGAGCTTGGGGAGGGGGAGGGGCAGGGAACTTCCCTACAGTCACTATACTTCTAGGTCCTCAACATGGAGCTGAACCAGGGAGCTGTCCAACATATCAGGAGAGTGGGTCCTAGGAGCCCTTAGGTCTGTGTCTCTATCCCAGTAGACATCCTTATCAGCCAAGAGAGTCAGTGATTCGCTGGCAAAGGGGACTTTGCCATGGGATAAGGCAGGAAAGACAGTATGGTGTTGTAGAAAGAACTCTGACTTTAGAGGGAACAGACCTGGATTCAAATCTTGTCTCTGAGACTTACTACTCGTATGACCTTGGGCAAATAACTCTGGGCCTCATACACAGCTAATATTAATAGATTGTTTTATATATAGTATTCCATGTGATCCTCACAATAACCCTGTGGGGAAGGTGCTTTTATTATTCCCTCTTTATGTGGAAACTGAAGTCGAAAGAGATTGAAGGTCACCTAGCAAGTCGGTGACTGAGACAGAATTTGAACTCAGTTCTTCTTGACTCTGTGTCCTGGCCCCTATCCATTCTATCATTCTACCTCAGTCTTTTCATCCACAAAATGAGGAGATTGGACTGGATGTCTTTGGAATTCTCTTGGGGTTCTAGATCTATGGTCTATGGTGCTAAATCTGAATAGGGATATGAGTGACCACTAATCAGGGAAGGGGATTTAAACTGACTCCCCTACCAAAACACGAAATGATTTGGAATGAAGAGTATCAGAATCATGAAGGATAACAGAACATATGACTCTTCTACTTTGTGTCTCTGCTCAGCTCTGAGGCTGAGTGCTGAGGCTTTAGGATATGGGAATGGATGGAGTTCCCAATCCAGAGAGATTAAAGCCTACCTTTGGCAAAGAGCTACATCCCAAAAATCCCCCTGCCTGAAATTGTAGACACAAACTGTAGTTTTCACATGATTAATCAAGCCCTTTTGAGCCAATTAGTCAGGCTAGATTGGTTCAATTAATTAATTAATCACTAGTCCTTGAGTCTAGTCCATATACACCTAATGCTAAGTACCTATCATGGGTCCTCTTAGAGTCACATGTTGAGCACTACTGGAGAAAGGGAATATCTAGGAGAGAGAAGATAAACTATACACACTAAAGAAAAGTAGCTTCAGGACTTTTCAAAGACACCACCCCGGCACCTAAGAGGAACTAAATACATGAAGGGAGAAAAGGACTTCTAGTAACTAAGAGTTGAGTTGTTTCTTTACCACATGGATTCTTTGAATGTCTTCCTCACTACCATTTTGCTACAAGTTTAAAGCTTACTCTCCCCAGGGACCTTGGGCATGCAAGGAGAGAATGGATCCCTGGTTTGAAGGACTATTTTGTAACAAGAGTCCCTGCTGTACCTGCTTAGTAAATACATTTCCTAAAGGCTAAGTCTGACTGAAAATCAATGTGAAGCATTCAATAGGGGCTCAACAGTATTAGAAAACCTCAGTAAACCTAAGGGTTACCACTTAGAAACTAAGGAAATAGTAATAGTTACTTCCCTGGGATATGGCATGCCAATGTAAATGAAAACTGGAGGAATGGCCCCAGTCAGGCTATGATATTTGTATAGCATAGTTTCAAGTTGACATCAGAATGACACTTCTCTGGATGTACTCCAGCTTGTCAATACCTGTTCTAAAATATGGCTCTCAAAACTTAACACAGTACTCCAGAGGTGATATACTGTGGCAGACTACAATAGAGATATTACTTTCTTCATTTTGGATATTGCAGGCCTCTTTTTTCTTTTACATTTTTATTTTTAGTTCCAAAATCTCTCCCTCTCTCCACCCCCTCCCCCATCCACTGAGAAGGCAAGAAATATGATGTTCATTGTTGGTGGAGTTGTGAACTAATCCAACCATTCCAGGGAGCAATTTGGAACTATGCACAAAGGGCTATGAAACTGTGCGTGCCCTTTGACCTAGTAATACCACTACTAGGTCTGTATCCCAAAGAGATCAGAAGAAAAATGGAAAAGGACCCAGAAGTATAAAAATATTTATAGTAGCTCTTTGTGTAGTGACAAAAAATTGGACATTGAGGGAATGCCC
Organism: Gymnobelideus leadbeateri; assembly: GCA_011680675.1. Taxonomy (NCBI): domain Eukaryota; kingdom Metazoa; phylum Chordata; class Mammalia; order Diprotodontia; family Petauridae; genus Gymnobelideus; species Gymnobelideus leadbeateri. Next base: position 852,859 of record WOXC01006384.1, on the reverse strand, counting down.
ACCAATTGAGGAATGGCTGAACAAGTTGTGGCATACGAATGTAATGGACTACTATTGTTCCATAAGAAATGATGAGCAGTTGGATTTCAGAAAACCCTAGAAAGATTTACATGAACTGATGCTGAGTGAAGTGAGCAGAATCAGGAGAACATTGTACACAGTAACAGTAATGTTCAATGATCAATTATGATAGACTTAACTCTTCTCATCAGTACAATGATCTAAGACAATTCCAAAAAACTTGTGATGGAAAATTCTATCCACATCCAGAGAAAGAACTCTGGAGTCTGAATTTAGATCAAGGCGTAATTTTTTCACTTTTTTTCTTTCTCCTGGTTTTTCCCTTTTCTTCTGATTCTTCTTTCACAACATGACTAATGTGGAAATATGTTTAAGATTATTGTACATATATAATCTATATCTGATTGCTTGCCATCTTGGGGAGAGGGGAGAAGAGGGAAGAAAATGTGGAACTCAAGATCTCATAAAAGTGAATGTTGAAAACTAGTTTTACACATAATTGGGAAAAAATAAAATGCTATCAAGTGGGGGGAAATATGATACCCTTTAAACATATGAAGTTATGCAAAACATTCACTGCACCTCTCTCAATATAGCCTAAGATTCCTTTTTCCCCTTCTTTTGGATGCTGTGTCTCACTACTGACTTATATTGGCCCACTAAAATCCCATATAATTTTCTGCTATTTAGCCACTCATCCCCCATCTCACATGTGTAAAGTTGACTTTTTTTAAAACCTGTGTCAGGCATTCCATCTATCCCCATTAAGGCTCAACGTGTTCTATTCAACCTATCATTCTAATTTTTCAAGATCTTTACAGGTCCAAATTCTATCATCCAATGGATTAGCTGTCCTTCCCAACTTAATTATCATCCAAAAATTTGATAAGAAAAATAATGCCACCTGTGCCTTTATTCAAGTCATTGATAAAATTATCAGCCAGAGCAGGTTCGAGCTCCATTGGAGACCTCCTTCTAGGCTGGCATAAATCAATTAATCATTATTTCTTGGGTCTGGCCATTCAACCTATTTAGAATTCACCCAAATGTTCTCCCATGCTGTCCAAAATCACTTCATTTTGTCCATAAGATTGTTATAAAAGGTTTTGAGAAATGCTCTGCTGACAGTCAGATATACTGCATTTCCCTAATCTGTCAGAAAAGGAAATTAGGTTAGTTTGGCAAGACAGGTCTTGATAAACTCATGTGAGATCTTAATGATCATCACTCCTTTTTTCCTAGTCTTCATAGACTATCCCTTTAACAATACATTCTAGAATTAGGTTGAAAGTTAAAATCAAGTTCACAAAGCTGTACCTTGAAAAATATGTCTTTTTTACTGTTTTTTTTAATTGGCAAAAATCTGCCGGTCTCTAATCCTCTGGTGACTCTCCCATTCTCTACTTCTGTTCAAGGATTCAGTGATCTGTGATTCTATCTTTGTAGGCATATCGTCTACCAGTTCAGATCAAACCCCTCCATATACCTTAGTAAATGGTCTTCATGAGTTGCTGGAAAAGAAAAATCTATCACTGTGTTGATGTGTGTCTCTGAACTTATCTAGGCTAGTCCTCAGGGGAAAAATATCACAGTAAATCATTGAGCCAATACTCCAAGTTTTCCAGCTGGGTAAAACCTTTAAAACCTTATATTCCATTTGCATAGCCTTGGGAAACCTGAATCCCTTCTCCACTACAGTGAGTCTTTATAGTGGAATTCATTCTCCACAATTTCCCAGAAGCCATTGACAAGGACTCAGCAATGCTATCTGAAAGCTCTTTCACCCTGACCTAGTGATAAGAACTCAATGAAAGTAGCCAAGTGCTTTCTTCATAACTTCCATCTGGTGTTCCTAATTCTGCTTCTTGAAGCCAAGCAGAATAAGAGGGATCCCCCTTCCATAGAACTGCCCTTCAAATATTTATAAATAACTATCATGCTCTCTAAGTCTTCTCTTCTCCAAGCTAGTTACCCCTAATTCTTTCAACAGGTCTTAGCATTTACCACAATAGTAGGCACTTAATAAATGTTTGTTGACTGATGATTAGTCAATTATAATCCTCAATAGTTATCCAAATAGTTACACTGTTTGTTGTCCTGTCACCACCCTGGTTGCCCTCCCTTCTGCAGATATGCACCAACAGGTCAATATCTCTTCTAAAATGTGGTCCCTGAAACCAAATACAATAATCCAGCTGTGGCCTTGTCAGCATAAACTTAAGCACGTGGAATGAAATCTCAAAATCAGAAGCCAGTAACAGGGAAAGAGGAGCAGCAAATATGCTGCCTGGACCAGAAAGATGGACCTATGGGACCATGGAAGAAAAAAGCTGGGGGAAAGAGTAATGGGATGTGTTTGGAAGGGAATTGAAAGAAAGCTCTCAGAACCTCTGTTCAAACAGGACAAGTCTCAGAGAGCTGGGGCAGATGTGAGGAAAACTGTTTGAACAGCAACTTCAAATAGTGTTTCACTGCAACTAGATACAAATGACCAACCATCCCTGTAAAAGGACCACTTCCAACCTCAACAGCTCCAGTTCTTTTCTCTCCTGTTCTCTCTCTGCCTTGCCCTCCCTATCTCTAGTTTCCCATCTCTCCAGCTACAGATCTTCTGTTATACTCCCTCCAGCCTCTCCATCCACCCCCAACTTTTCTTCTTTCCAGGCAGCTCTCAGAGCAGGATCTCCCCCAAGGGAGAGATAAATAACATCCCAGATTAGCCCCATGTCTTCCAGGAACCAGAGCCCATGTCTTATGCTTCAGGCCAGCCAATCACTTCTGCCAGTGGCACTACGTCCATCCTCAGATATCCGCAAAGAATCAGGAAAAGGAATTTTAAAAGAAAATTGTTTTTATGGGGTTATTTTGTAACACTTCCCCCCATTTTCTGTTTTTAAAAAATGAGAACCATATAAATAATAAATAAATAATAAATAATATAAAATAATAAATAATATAAACCATATAAACCATATAAATAATAAAACCATATTAAAAATGCCCAAAGATGTCCCTCCCCATCTCTAAGAGCAGAAGGTAAAAGGAAGAGAAAGGGACAAGGAAAAAGCCAGAAAGAATTAGGGAGGGAGAAGGGGAAAGGAAGATCAACTAGGTTCCATTCCATCACCTCCTCTCCTTCAAGGATCTCCAAGCATGGAAAAGAATTCTGCCCAGGAAGTAGAGAAAAAAAGGAAGGACTGAGGACTAGTCACAGGTGTAGCTGTGAGGAATATTCAAGGAGCTGGACACAATTGGGAAGTCATCAAAGTTCATCTCAGTTCCTCCTTTCCCCATTCTTTTGCACCTTCACCCTTACTGGTACATTCCTCCCCCTTCCCTCTTTTTCCACCCCTTGGAAAAGGAAGTTATTTGTTAACTCATAGGGTTGTGGGGCGGGGGGAGGGGGGCGGGCAGCTTCAACTGACTCAAGAGAGTCAGATGTGTGAGCATTTACACCTTGGAAATCAACCAATTCTACAAATTAAGGTTTGTTGATTGTTTTGTTGATTGTCTAAACTTGAGAAAGTGATGCAGAAAATGTTAATGCAAATTAAACTTAAAAGTGTGCCCTGTATAAATTTTTTTTTTCCTGGAGAGTTTGTTGTTAAATGTTACCAGAACATCACTGAATAAACTAATTGACTTACTCTGTTTTCCTTCCCTAGGGAAATATGCCATTCAAGGAATGAATGGTGGAAATTCAGACATCGTGGTAGACAGTAAGGGATTCAAAGATGAAGGGCTTCCTGGGGCCCTTTAAAGCATATCTTATCAGGAGCTACCTGTCTCACCTATAGAAGTCTGATTCAAAAATTCCTTTCTCTAATTTTCCTAGTTGATTGCGATTGGAGAAGGGGATGTTTGAGAACAACCCTAAGAAGCTCCAGGTTGGAAAGAGGTGAGTCTTCCCCAGAGATGTGAGCTATAGTATTTCTTGTTTCCCCTCATCCACACCCCCCCCCCCAATATTCCTTTCCCCATGAGCTGAAGAGTTGAAAGCACACACCCCCAAGAGAATGATTCCTCATGTGGATACAGAATATGCCCCCAGACAGTCCCCCTACCTCCCAATGCTAATGCTAATGATCCATGTAATGAGCTAGAAGTCACATCTTCAGGAGGAGAGCTAATGACAATGGAGAGAGAGGGGAGAGGGGCAGAGCAGTGAGGCAGGAGCTTATTTGTCAATGAACCCTCCAGTCTCTACCTTCTTTCCTCACTCTCTCTTCCATCTGTTCCCTTTTCTTCCTCCTACCACCAATCTCTCATGGTTCATCCCATCCCCCATCATGTCAATACACATCACATGCCTAGTATAAATCTTAAAATGACCAGATACAAAATCAGTAAGCCCTGAATGGGAAGTAGGGGATGGGGAAAGAGAAATATGGAGGAAAGGGAATCAAATCCAATGAACTTAGTGAATCTTGTGCTGGTGGCTGGAGCCCAGAAGATTGTGTGCTGAGGGGAGGAGGTGAGCTCAGTCTAGGAAAGATAGATAGAACCAGGGAATAGAAGGAAATGGCCAGAAACAGGAAGATTAATGAGGAGAAATAAGTGAGACTAGTCTTCAAATCTCTCTCTCTAAAAAAAATGGCAATATAGTCAGTGTGTAATAGAATGTGTATTAGTCTTAGAGTCTAAAGATCTGAGTTCAAGGATGTATTCTGATTCTTACTAGCTTCTGGCTAAGGGCAAGTCATTGAAGCTCTCTAAATCTGTTTTCTCACCTATAAAATAGGGATAATACTCATACAACATACCATAGGAATTAGTATTCTTCTTGTTGTTACTACAAATTTGTTCCTCACCAAACACAATTTTAATGGAATAGCATTAAGGAGGACTGGCTCCACATGCCAATGTCTTATAGATTCAACCATAGTAGAGCAGTTTTCACATCTTTGAGACAGGCTTTGGTTATTGGCCAGTTAGGTGGTCAGGCAGTCAGTCAATGAGCACTTTCTAAGTATTCTCTGTGTTTGGAACATCTGCAAAGAAAAGCAGAAACATGGTCCCTATCTTTAAAGAGCTCACATTCCAGAGAATTTTGTGTTTGATCTCGGAAGCAACAAGAAGCACTTGGAGTCAATTGAAAAGAGAGGTAATACGGCCAGACCTGAGCTTTAGGAAGAGCTTATTGACAGCTTCATGGCTCCAAATATAGTAGTACTTAATAGTGCTCATTGACTGGCTGGCTGATAACCAAAGTCTAACTAAAAGGTATGAAATCCAATATATTATAGTTGTAGGGTGGGTCAGAGTAGGAAAAGACTTGAAGCAATGAGATATACCAGAAGGCTATTGAAAGTCCAGGTATGAGATTCTGAGGACCTGAACCAAGATGGTGGCCGTGTGAGTGAAGAGAAGGGGATGTATACAAGGGATGTTAGCGTCTCTTGGGAGAAACAATGAGATTTGGCAACAGATTAGACATAGGAAGTGAGTTCGAGTTAAAAGTCAAAGATACTATGTAGGTTCTGACTCTGAGGGACCAAGAGGATGGCAGTGCTATCTGAAATAACAGGGAAGATGGGAAGGAGGGTTTGGAGGGAAACATAACGGGACATTTAGTCTAAGAGGTCCAAAGAGCAGTTAGTGACTTAGGATTGGAGTTCGGGAGAAAGGTTACAGCTGGATAAATAGATCTGGGGATCATGTGAACAGAGATAATAACTGAACCCATGGAAGCTGATGAAATCACCAAGTGAGATAGTATAAAGAAGAGAAGAGGGCCCAGGACAGACCCTTGAGGGGCTTAGTGATCAAGCCCTCGATGAAGATACAACAAAGGAGACTGAGAAAGAGTGGGCAGACAGGTAGGAGAAGAACCAGGAGAACACTTATGCAGCTAACAAATTTATGTGAGGTGCATCTGAATCAGAAGCATAAGGGTCTCATGGCTTAGCTGATACTTAGGAGTCACTGAAAAAAGGTAGCAGAGCAAAAGTACGTTCATGCCTCCAGACCCTTGGGAGGGGAACCACTATCAGGAGGAATAACAACGGGAAAAAAACAGGGCTATCCTACCTAAAACAGGGTAATTGTCACTGGCAGTGCCTTCCCAATACCCAATCAAACAATTTGCCCTTAGTCACAACCCCCTCTATGCCTCCAGGCATCGTGCTAGGAGGAACTAGCTGAGAGAGGAATCCCAAGAGGCTTCATGTAGAAAGTGACACTTAAGCTTTGAGAGGAGCTAGAGATTCTAAGAGGCAGAGATGAGGAGGGAGTATATATCAGACATGAGGCACAGCCTATGCAAAGGCCTAGAGATCAGAGATGAACTGTAGTGTATGCACACCGGCTAGTTTGATTGGAATGTAGGGTATATAAAGAGGAGCAGTGTGTCACAAGCCTAGGAAGGCTGACTGGAGCTATGGACTTCACACAACAGGCAGTTACTGTATTTTCCAGAAGGAGAGCCTGTGGCCAAGTCTGTGTTTTAAGGATATCCCTATGGCAGTTGTATGGAGAGCTCAATGCAACAGAGAAGGGAAAGACCAAATAAGAGACTATTACAACAGTCTAAGCAAATGATGGAGGGGAAGCTAAACTAGGGGAAGAGCTTCGGAGAGAAGGAGACAGATACAAGAAATCATGAGTCATAGATTTAAAGCTACAAAGGATCCCCCCCTCATTTTTCAAATGAGAAAACTGAGAGCAGAGGAGCTAAGTGACTTAACTAGGACCACATACCCACTAGGTATCTGAGGAAGAATTTGAACTCGTGTCTTCCTGACTTCTTCCAGCATTCTTATTCTTTATGCCTCTCTGCAGCAGAACAGAGATCAGACTGAACTACCTCCTTCTCCAGCCATGGAAGAAACAGCCAGGTGGTACAACAGATAGAACTCTGAGCCTGGAGTAAGGAAGACATGAATTCAAATCCAGCTTTAGACCTTTACTAGATTGTGAACCCGGGCAAGTTACTTTTACCTGCCTCAGTTTCCCCAACTATAAAGGGAGGATAATAGTAGCACTTACCTCCCAAGGTGGTTGTGAGGGTCAAATGAGATTATATTTGTAAATCACTTAGCACAGTGCCTGGCACATGGTAGACAGCTATTAAATGTTGTTTTCTTCCTACCTACATATCCTTGATTATGTCTCTTATGCCTGTTGTTGCATATACAACCTGAGCAGTAGCATGCTACAGAAAATTTATGCCAAATCATGCCTATTGCTCTTTCTGAGGAGCTAGAAGAGTTGACAGTTTTTCTGCCTCCTCCCAGATCTCTTCTTTAGATCAGGAAATCAGGACCAGGCAGTATTGGCCAAGACCTCTCTCTACTCCCCACAAACATACGTGTACATGAGTGTATACATGCCTATACATATACTTACATTCCTTATACATCAATAAATGAACATAAATATGTTTATACACACATGCTTGAGTTTATATTCATCTATATATGCACATGTACATGTATATGTGTGCATGTGTGTATACATACATATCTATGCATAAGCATTCATATGAACTGAACAAATAATTACACCCAGTCTCTTCCTTCCATTCTCTGGCTCTCAGATCAAATTGAAGCCTGGGGATGTAGGGAATTTCCAAAGCCAGAAGGAAGATGTTGTATGGAAAGTGGTGTCTGCATCACAGAGCGCTAGTGCCCACCCTGGCCAGGCCAACTCCACTATATCTCCCTTTTGCCCCATGACCTCAATCTCCCTGTCAATCCAGAGAGTCCAGGGAAAGCTATTGCTTCCTTGGATCCCCTCCTAACTCTCCAGGATTCCTCTCCAGTTCATTTACTCAGAATAGCTCTTGGCATGAGCCCCCTGGCACTGCCCATGGTGCTCCTGGAAGGCAGAAGCCAGGTCTTCAACCTCAGAGATCCTTGAGGAGAAGACTCCTTTATATGTGGTCCAGGGGTGTGGAGGAGGGCCAGAGAAAGCAAGGTCCAAGCTACTGCTATGCTCCTTGATCCATGCCAGCATACCAGGCACCCAGAATCCTACAGCTGGGTGGGCTCAGGTTGGGGGAAGGGATGGAGGAGCTGGCAGATGAAGCAAGGATGAAATATTGATGCCCGCATCCTGGTAAGGCAGAGAACGCCGCCTGTCCATGAATAAAAGATGGGCCGGAGGAGCAGGACGGGCAGCAAATTAATTAATCCAAGAGAGGCTCTCAGCAGCCATTAGAGAGAAAGAAGCAAACAGCTCCCCCCACTACACACACACACACACACACACACACACACGCACACACACACATGCACACTCGCACACGCACACGCATACACACAGAGAGGCATGCAGGCACCCAGCCCACAGTTTGGGGAGGGAGGGATGATAGAAGAAGAGATCAGGACCAGGACAGCTGGGCATACAAGAGGAGGGACAGAGCAGTACCAGTGCCCATCCCTGGACCTGGCTAGGAGCCAGAGAGCCAGAGGATGCCTCCAGCAGAAAAGAGCAGGGCTCTGGAGAATCAGGAGTTCTGGGTTCAATACCCAACTTTTACTAACTAGCTTGTATGCCCTTGAGCTACAACACAAAGGCCACTTCCAAGCAAGGACTCAGTCATAAACATTTTTATCTCTCTGGTCATCCAGGGCATGATTCTGCCCATAGTTGTGCTTAATAAATGGTTCTTGTGGGGGCAGCTAGGTGGCACAGTGAATAGTGCACCAGCCCTGGAGTCATGAGGACCTGAGTTCAAATCCAGCCTCAAACACAGCACACACGCACACACATATGTGTACATGTGTGTATACATGCACACACACACATACAAACCTAGCTGTGTGACCTTAGACAACCCTAATTGCCCTACGTCCCACCCTCCAAAAAGAAAAAAAAATGGTTCTTGCAAGAACAGTTGAATGAATGATGACACATCCTTTCTCTGGGCCTCCTTTGTCTTGGCTCTAAAATGAAAGGTTTGGCCTAAATGACCCCTAAGGTCCCTTTCCAGGTTAAACATTCTGTCAGGAAGAGGAAAAGTCAGTGACTGGATAGTTCTGGACTCCTGGGGGCCCTCCAGGTTGGGCTTTAGTACCCATCCTATGACAAATTCAATGACAGATGGAGGAGAAGAGGAGAGACTTGGGGTTAGGAGGTAGATGAGGATACCAAAGCCAGCTGGACACTCCTTAGAGGGTGGAAGGTAAACAGAGAGGAAAGACACCATAGTGACCTGGGAATCTGGGCACAGCCTGAGGGCTACTTGGAAGAATCCAGTCAGTGATGGGGGAAGAAGCTGAGAGGTCTTCAAGGCAGAAGCAAAGCAAAGCTGACGCAGCCACCCTCCTCCTTCTTCCACCCAATGGGCCAACTTCCCAATCCTTTCAAGGAAATCAATGCAGAAGCAGTATCGAGTGCCCTTTTGGATCATGCCCCCAGTATCCAGCTGTGAGACCAGGGTGCCCAGATGGCACGAGCTCATATACCAGCTGCTGCTGCCCATAACCCTTGGGAGGCTCTGCCACATGATAGTGCCCTCAGGGTGGCACAGATGAAGTGGCAGTAATGCCATTCCTGGGCCAGCCACCCCAGCTGACTACAGCACCTGGGGAAAATAAAGAACCCAACATTCAGGGCATTTTTCCTATGGTAGCCCACTAGGAGGATGCCAGGGGATCCAACACCACATGCAACTGGCATAGCCCATGTTTCTGATGGTGTGGGGTCAGAATGTCATCATCTTCAGGGCCTGCCTGAGGCTATGATCTGGCTAGATGCTGCAGAAGGAGGGAGAAATGAGGGAGGGGGGGAAGGTCCTTCCCTCCAGCCTGACCTGTGAATCACAGATGGTAGATCACAGCTCAGGAAAAAAACCAAATGCAGCCAGCCATTTACAGGAGCCAAAACCAAACACAGATTGGGAAGTAGCAGCCAGGCCTGGGCTGTTGACATCTGCTTCTCCCTAGCACAAGGAGAATGTGGCCTAGGGAAGCTGAGAGGGCAGGCTAAGGGGGAAAGGTGAGCTTTCCCTCCTCTCTGCCATCACCACAGGCTGACACACCCCAATCAGTTGCAGTGAACAGATCCACACCTGCAACATCTGGCTTTTCTAGCTCCCCCCAAAAGCCCTCCCTGAAAACCCAGCTCAAAATATCTCATCTCCCACCAAACTCCCACAGTCCCAATTGGCTGGATTGAACACTAAGCCTGCACACAACACCCAGTCACATCTCAAGCACGGCCTTCTAAAGCTGATCTACGGACCTTCATGTCTACCTGCCGTTTCCCTCACGAGACTGAATAAAGAGACCCTGTGTCTCATCTCTCTGTCTCTGTCTCTCTGTCTCTGTCTCTGTCTCTCTCTCAGTACCTAGCTCCAGAGCTGGGCTGACCCTATAATAAGATCCAGCACAGGCTGACCCTATAATAAGATCCCAGACTCAGAGGATTTAGAAGGGATCTATAAGGTCATTTGGTGCCAAGCCCTTATTTTACAGGTGAGGAAACTGGTACCCAGATGCCATGAGTGATTTGCCCAATGTCACACCAGAAGATTCCATCCCAGGCCCTCTGACTCCAAATCCAGTGCCCTTGGTTCTCCATAGTGTTGAAGAGGCTTAGCAAATTTGAATGAATGAATGAATGAATGAATGAATGAATGAATGAATGAATGACAATCATCACTAACATCTATCTAGCACTTGAAGGTTTGCAAAGGGCTTTATAGGTACTGTCTCATATGATCCTCGAAACCTTGTGAGGCAGACACTCTAATTACTCCCATTTTAGAGATGTTACAAGTGAGGCTAAGAGAGGCTCAGATCCTTGTATACAAAGTCATACAGATAGTAATTGTCCAGGGTAGAACTTGACCCCAGATCTTCTTGCCTCCAACTCCAGCACTCTCCTCAATGCTATCCAATGGTGCTGTCTTCTCTGAATCTGACCTAGGATCACCCTCAGGAACCCTTTCCTTGCCCTGGCTTCAAGTTCCTCCTCTTCCTCCTCAACAGCAACAGTTACTGAGTACTTACTATGTGCAGTGTATAAGACCACTGCCTATTAGCAATGTGATGTTCTTGGGCAAGTCAAGTCCTTTGAGCCTCACTTTCCCCATCTCTAAAATGAGAGAGTAGAAATAAATGATTCCTAGTCCTTTCTATCACCAACTCCTATAAGCCTATAAACTTTCCACTTCTCCCCTGCTCCCATTCCTCAAACCCTTTTTCGGGAAGAGAGAGAAAAGAGATGTCCAAACTTCAGTAAGTTAGGCAATGCTGAGTGGATAAGGGCAGCCCCTGGATGAGAAAGATGCCCACCGTTGAGAACCAAGGGGCTTCGAGAGACGTAGAGACAGCACAGGAGATGGGGGCAGGGTGGGATATTATGCTACAGAGTGACTGGGGGGAACCATATTGTTCATCAAAAGACAGCACATAAGATCAGATCCTGTTTAGGAGACTACAGTTGGGAAGAGAGTGGAGAAGCTCCTGTCTCTTGGGTCCCATTCACCCTTCCTCATCACCCCATCAAGGGCCAAGGGCCCCTGCTTATTGGATGCTATGCTGCTGTCTCCAGGCTCTACCAACCATAGATGGGTGCAGTGGGGCAGTGAGAAAGCACTTTGAATTTAGAATAAAAAAGTCTGAGTTTGGGTCCCCAATCTTTGGTGTCCTATATTCCTATTGGTCTAGTCACTTGACCTTCCTGGGCCTCAGTGTCCTCATCTCTAAAATGGGGGGGGGGGCGGATAATATTCACATAGCTGCCCATGAAGGCAATCTGGAATAGCAACAAGAGCCTTATATTTTGGACTCAGGAGACCTAGATTCTAGTCAATCAATTAGTACCCATTTATTAAGCACCTACTATGTGCTAGCACAACCTGAAGCCCTACATACAAATCATAATACTGCCTTTAAAGTTTGCAAAGCACTTTATTAAGTTACCATACTTGACTCTCATAACAACTCTAGGAGATTGGTGCTATTATTCTCATTTTAGAGAGGGAACTGAGGCAGGTGGAGACTAATGACTTGCCTAGGGTCACCCGGCTATAAATATCTGCCACAGCGTTTGAATTAGGGTCTTCCTGCTGTGCCCATGCTCCTGACGGTGCGGGGTCAGAGTGTCATCATCTTCAGAGCCTGCCATCTAAGTGCGACAGTAATACAGTGCCCAGTCCTGGCTTGTCTCCTTACTAGATATGTGACCTTAAGCAAATCTCTTTGAGCCTCACTCGCAGCATCTCTAAAACGAGGGATGATTTGGACAGAATGACTTTATTTCTGAGGCTTCTTCCAACCCTGAGACTCTTTTTGATCCTGTGAATACCTGATCTCTAAGATCCTGCCAGCTCTGACATTCTGTGCTATCTCCCAGGGCTGTTCCAAGGGAGCTACTTTGTAAATTCTAAAGTGCTGTAGAAACGTGAGCTCTGGTTTCCTTGAAGTAGTCCCATCTGCCCAGGCTTCAGGAATCTGAGCAGAGGAACAGGACAGCCCTGAGCCTACTATTCCTGTAACAACACCTCCACCTTCTGGTCATTTGGGGAATAACCAATCCTTCTGTTGAGCATAAGCCTGGGCGTTTTCTCTCCCCAATCCTTCATTATCATCAAAATACCCCCGGCAGCTTCTGCTCGATATAGCTTGGACGTCAGGAAAATTTTCCTGACCTTGAGGGAAAAGGAAGCAAGGGATCATGTGACTGAGAGAGGCAGTGAGTATGGAAAAGAAACAAAAACAATTACTAGGGTAGAGACAGGGTCTAGATCAAAAGTGGCCAATCTTTGAGCAGAAGTTTACACACAGAGTTGGGGGGAGGAGGGGAGAGAGATACAAAGACAGACAGACAGACAAACAGACAGAGACAGAGACAGAGAGAGAGGGACAGACAGACAGACAGACAGACAGAGACAGAGAGACAGAGAGAGAGACAGAGACAGAGAGATACAGAGAGAGAGAAAGAGACAGAGAGAGACGGAGACAGAGAGACAGAGACAGAGAGACACAGAGAGAGAGACAGAGGGAGAGACAGAGAGACACAGAGAGAGACAGAGACAGAGAGAGAGAGACAGAGAGAGAGACAGAGACAGAGAGAGAGAGAGAGAGAGAGAGAGAGAGAGAGAGAGAGAGAGAGAGAGAGAGAGGAGCCAACAAGGCATCTCCATGGCAATCATACCAGAAAAGTAAGGTCTGAGATTCCCGAGATATAGAAACTGTGGCCTTCCTCTAAGATGGTTCCAAAGTTGAAGAAGGAAGAGTTTGACCTTCCAAAACAGAAGCCAAAATAAAAGCCTTGAGTGCCCAAAGACAGTGTTGAAGGGTGTACATAGTCACAAAAAGACTAAAATCTTAACATTCCCTACCTTTCTGCAACTCAGCCCACTTCAACCAGAAAAAGTGTCCTTTGGAAAACAAGCCTGGTCGCTCTGCCCTTAGCAAGTTCCCTCTGATCAGAGTCCACTTTGAAGAAGATTGAGAACCACAAATACTCTTGATGTCAAAGTCAACAAGCATCAGATCAAGTAGGTCTCAAAGGAGTTGAGTGACATCAGTGTGGCCAAGGTCAATACAACAATACAACCTGATGGAGAGAAGAACCACATCAAACTTGTCCCAGGCTATGATGTTTTGGGCATTGTCAAAAAGATTAGAATTTTCTAAAGTAAGTCCAACCAGCCTGGTCCACACACAATAAAGTTTTTCACTGTTAAAAAAAAAAGACATGATGACTATGGCCTCTCCTATATTCATAGGATACTAGATGAAAAGCTAGAAGAGACCTTAGAGGTCATCTAGACCACCATCTCATTTTGCAGATGAAGGTACTAAATTCAAGAGACTTGTCCAAGGTTACACAGGTAGTAAGTATGCCAACACATGTCTATTTTTTTATTCTAATGCAGAATTCCACAAGTATTTTGCCAGCTTGCTCATATGCTCCCCAGCACCATGCATATACATGGGCATACATAACTTCCTCTCACACCTGTATACACATAAATACTCTTGCATTAGTTCATGAAAGTACATAACCTGTCCCCTCACTCATTTGTATATACATGGAGTCAATATAAATGTAGTTCTCTCCTCCCACCCCTGCTATCCCTTCTCAAAGGAATAATGCCTCCTTTTGTAGCCCTCTAATACCCAAGAGCTGCTGGTTGTGGTGGTCTGGAGCTTTGGAATCTCATTAAACTTCAAGCCTTTCCCTTGGGACTTTCCTGACCTAAGCACTATGGGACTGCACAGTCTCCATCCCAGAAATCACATGGGCTCTGTTTTGGTCTGAGTCTCATAGGCTTACAGAACATCAACAAGAGGTGAGTTATCTAAGTCAACCCCTTCATCAGAGAGAGGAGGAAATTGATGTGTCTAGGTTAGTAATGGGACAACCTAGTGAGGGCCCTCTAGACAACTTGAGGAGGCTATAGAATGTAAGGAGAGGTAATAAAGACAATGAAATATTAAGGATCTGCCCCAGGAGTAGCAGACAAGTTTGTACCTTGTTAAAAGCATCCCTTTTCATATTATAAGTGGACTATTTTGTACCTTGTAAAGGGCTCATACCTTGAGTCACCCATTTGCAGATTACAAAGGATATGAACCTTCATATCTTATAAAAGGTGAAGTATACTTGCTCTCTTAGAAGGTATCAGGAAGTTGCTCCATCACCTAGATAGAATTATAGAGCAGCTAACCCATGATCAGATAAAGGATCAGTCACAAAGAGAGCTAGCCAGCTCTATGCTAGGGTAATCATTCTTGTTAATTCAAGGAGTCATTTCTGATAGTTGATAAAAGAGGCATCTAAGGAGGAAAACCCCAGCTCTTGAGAGAGAATCCCTCTTCGACTTTTCACTTGGTTCTCATCCACAGTGCAATTGGGGGGGAGGGAAGGGGGGAACAGCCTCTCTCCTCTCCACCTTTCAGTAATGGAATTCTTACAGCACAATAACTCACCCAGTAGGAAACAAAGGGAGGACATCCTCTGAGGTCCAGACAGTTCAGAGTCACACACATAATTAATGGCTAGAACCCAGCTTAGATCTCATGACTTACAATTCATTTTTCTTTCTACTATATCAAGCTATCCCTAGAGATCTGTAAAAATGGCATTATCAGGGGCCATTAGGTCTCCTGACCATGACTGAGCAAGATTCAGCAGTTTACTCCCCACCCCCCTTCCCAGAGGAAGATCTCAGAGGTAGCTGTGGACTACCTCTAAGGGAAGTCCTGAAATATATTTGAAAGTCTGTGAAATTTGTCTTTGGGCCACCAACTTTCCTTAGCCTCCATTTTCTCACCCAGGACCAATCCTCTTCCACAGAAAAGATCTAGAATCTTATTTTCACTAAGATATTATTCACTAGAGTGCATGACAAGAGGATAATGAACAATAGAGGAAGAACTACTCATATCCTAGTTTTCTACTAAGAGAAATAATCTTCAGATGAGAAAAATGAGAGCCAAAATGATTGAACATAAGATAACAGATCAACTATATCCCCAGGAATTGAAAGAGTTTCTAGATGTGGTTGCTGAGTATTTACCAGTGAGCTTTGAAAATATTCTGGGGGAGGAGAAGAGGTGATATAGGACTGAAGATGGGCAATTGCCAGCCCAATTTTCAGCAAGACTATAGATTCTTCAAACCATAAGCTAGTGAGCTTACCTCAAATTCTTTGAGGAATTCTAGAACAGATTGTTTAAGGTGTGGTTTGTAGACCCATAGAGAGGGAAACTGTGATTACTAGTAGCTAGATTGGGCTCAAGAACAAATCATGATAGACTAATTTCATTTCCATTTTTTAAAGGGATGCTAAGCTGGTTGACCAACAACACCCATAGGCACAATATATCTGGATTACAGCAAAGTATTTGACAAAATCTCAGGATTGAGAACTGGTTGAATGGCTGGTCCTAGAGGGTAGCAATTTATGATTAATGTTTTTTTGTTTGTTTATTTTGGTTTTTTGCTTTTTGGAGGGAGAGAGGGAAGGCAATTGGAGTTAAGTGACTTGCCTAAGGTCACATGGCTAGTAAGTGTTAAGTGTCTGAGGCCGGATTTGAACTCAGGTCCTCCTGATTCCAGGGCCAGTGCTCTATTCACTGCACCACCTAGCCGCCCCTTATGAATTAATGTTAACCTATAGGGACATCTGTAGTGAAGTGCCACAGGGATCTTCCCTTAGCATCCTTAGAGACTTACATGAAGATATAGATGACATGTTTGTTAAATTTACAGATGACACAAAGCTAAGAAGTATGGCTAACATATTGTAAGACAGAGTCAAGATCCAGACAAAGTGTCGATAGAATGGAACAATAGAAAATATAATAAATTTTAATAGGAGTAAATGTAAATTCCTACAATTGTATTCAAAAAATCAACTGCAAAAGTACATGGTAGGGAAAGACTAGATACAATGACTGAATTACAGTTTAGGTGGGGGGAAAGATTTAGGAGTTTTAGTGGACTGCAAACTCAGTGTGAGCAACAATGTGACAAATCAGCCAAGAAAGCTTCTTAGATTCTAGGCTGCCTGCTAGAAGTAGTACACAGAATCTTCTCAAATGTCCTGCTCTCATGTTTCATTGTGTCATGAAGGTTGAAGGCTATGCCCCTGGAACAAAAGCTGTAAATGCTTCAAGTACAGGAATGGAGATTGACTTTATGTCCAACATCCAAAGTACCTCCCTAATAATGTCATGGATAATGTCATCACAAGAATGCTGGGCACCAGGGGATGTCTTTTTTTGGCCATTGTAACTAATGAAGATCATCTATTAAGGAGTTGCCATTAGCATTAGTGGAAAATGTGCCAACATTGATGAAACCACAAATCCAAAAAAAATCAAAGAATCCAGAACAGTGAAGGGGATCATTCCACTGGACTCATCTGGAATGTTATATTCAGTGTTGGGTGCCACTTATTTCTGTAGAAAGATCAGTAAGAAACCAGCCTGTGCTGTACTGATGGAAAGAAGTATGATGCCAAAGGCCATCAACCTTTTCAGTGACCTCCACTCAGCCTAGCCCTTGAGTTTGGCAGAGAGCCAAGGAATATGATGGCTGAAAACAGCTTTCTCACTAGTTGTACTACCAAGTTCAGTTCCTTCAACTCACCAGTTTTAGCTCTTTTTTCTATTTGAGAATATGTATCCTTGAGAATACTTGCCCTAACCAAAAGGATATTCTAAGATCCCATAACTAAAATGGATTTCTGACCATAAACCAGATGGGAGTTGAACTGAAGGAGTCAGATGAAATAATAAAAGAAAGAAGAGTTCAAAGGGCAAATTGTGATCCTAACTTGAGTATCTGCTGCCTTCTTTGGCTGGCCTGGATGAGGGAAAGAGCTTCATAGTCACTGGATGGGAAACCTCACTGAAGAGAGTAATAGTACTTTTCTACAGGCAAAAGGCTTGCTAGGTACAGCAAACCCCAGTGATTAGAGGACAGAATAGCAGTTGGAACAAACGATAAAATATTTACTGAATAGTGTAGCTACAGAATTCTGGGCCTGGAGTCAAGAAGATTCATCTTCCCCAGTTCAAATCTGACTTCAGACACTAGCTTTGTGACCCTAGGCAATTCACTTAACCTTGTTTGCCTCAGTTTTTCCATCTGTAAAATGAGTCAAAGAAGGAAATGGCAAACCACTCCAGTATCTTTGCCAAGAAAATCACAAATGGAGTCATGAGGAGTCAGACCTGACTGAAAACAACTGAACAACAACCACAGCTTAAAAGAGGCACCTCCCTCCCCTATGAGGGAGAGACTTAATGACCATGGCAATGTCCAGTGGTTGATGGAGGTGGCTGTGGACCGTCCTTGCATGGAAGACGTCTACTAACCACAGCATTCTAATGGGCAGTGGACAGAGGATTAGGTTAACCTGAAGACAACTGGTTATCTCAAGACCTGGAGCAGAAATTCAATGCCTTGTAAGAATTAGACAGTAAAGAAAAGCATGATGACATAATCTGAAGACATCACATTCTCTGCAGAGTTAGACATGGGAATTACTACTCCATGTATGTATGTTGGTTGTACATGTTCACCATGTACGTATGCTGTGTACATATGCTTCTTCTGTCTTCTCAATGAGGGTGTTTAGCTCTGTTCTGCTTAATGTTTTTGTGAATAATTTGGATAAAGATACAGATGGGGAAAGGGGATAAGAGGGGGGATGATAGAAGGGAGGGCAGATTGGGGGAGAAGATAGTCAGAAGCAATCACTTTTGAAAAAGACAGGGTCAAAGGAGAAAACAGAATAAGTGGGGGGCAGAATAGGATGGAGTGAAATATAGTTAGTCTTTTACAATATAACTACTATGGAAACAATTTGTGTAACTACACATGTACAGCCTATGTTGAATTGCTTGTCTTCCCAGTGGGGGTGGGTGAGGAGGGAAGAAGGGAAAGAATCTAGAAATCAAAGTTTTAAAAACAAATGTTAGAAAAATTTTGTAATTGTTTTTTACATGCAACCAGGAAATAAGATATACAGGTACTGTGGTATAGAAATCCATCTTGCCCTACAAGAAAGTTAGGAGGTTATGGGGGAGGATATAAGAGAGAACAGATTGGGGTAAGGGGTATTCAGTAGGCTCAATATCTTGGGGTGGGGGTAGGGGAGAGATGGAGAGAAAATTTATACTTCAAAATCTTGTGGAAATGAATGTTGAAAACTAGAAATATAAATAGATAAACATTTAAAAATATGTATATAGACGGTACCCTCACAAAATATGCAGATAACACAAAGCTGAGAGGGACAGCAAACACACTGGATGAGAGAGTCAGAATCCACGTGGGTCTTAATTAGAGCAGTGCATCTAGTGCTTCAGAGTCTAGGAGATGTCTTACGTTCATTGTTTCATTTGATCCTCAGACAACCCTGGGACGGAGAAGCTAATATTATTCCTATTTTTAGGTGAGGAAACTGAGGTAAAACAAAGGTTAAGTGATTTACTCAGGATCACAAAGCTACTGAGTGTCTGAGACCACATTTGAACTCATATCTTAATGAATCCAGGCCCAGGATCTATCCACTGTGCCATCTATCTGCCTTGGATGTTGACAAGTAAAATGCTCTGGGCCTTTTCTCTGGTTGTCCCTCATGTGTGCAACGCTCTCCCTCCTCATTGCCCACTCCTCCTGACTTCCTTTAAATCTCAACCCAAGTGCCATCTTCCACAAGAAGCTTTCCCCAACCCCTCTTAATTCTAAAGTTTTCCTTCTCTTAAGTATGTCCCATTTATCTAATATGTAGTTTATTCATACATATTTTTTTGCTTGTCATCTCTCCCCTTAGATTATAAATTCCTTGAGGGCAGGAATTATCTTTTGCTTCTTTTTGTATCGCTGGCACTTAGTGCAAGGCCTGACTCATAGGAGGTATTTATTGATTAACAGACTAGAACATTGGAAGGAAGCTTATAAGATGAAATTTAATAAGAAATTAATGTAAAGTCTTGCACTTGGCTACCAAAAAATATCAGCTTCAGAAGTATAAGATTGGTGCACGGCTGGATAGTTGTTCTGAAAAGAATCTGGGCACGTCCATGGACTACCAGTCTACCCAGGGCCAGCAGAGTGATGTAGCAACCAGAAAAACAATTATGATTTTGGTCTTTGGCAAGAGGGCCATGGGTTCCAGTAACAGGAGGCAATCATCCCACTTTACTCTGCCCTCCTTACCCTCATACAGAGTACTGTACCCAGTTCTATATGCCACAGTTTAAGAAAGATATTGAGAAGCTGGAGAAGGTCCAGAGAAGGGCAGATGGGATACAGAAAGCCCTGAGTCCATTTCATACAAGATTCAGTTGAAGAAACATAGAATGTTTAGCCTGGAAAAAAGAAGGCTTACGAGGAATATGATGGCTGTATTAAGCTATTTGAAGGAGGGATTAAAATTAAAATTGTTTTATTTGGCCTCACAAAAGCAATGGGGGAGGGGGAGAATTGCAGGGTTAAATTTAGCTAAATGTCAGTTGAGTCGTTTTTTATTCATTTGACTTTTTGTGACCCCATTTCGGGTTTTCTTGGCAAAGATTCTGGAGTGGCTTACCATTTCCTTCTCTAGCTCATCTTGCAGATAAGGAAAATGAGGCAAAAAGGGTTAAGTGACTTGCCCAGAGTCACACAGTTGTTTTTTTTTTACAGTCGAATTATTTATTATTATCATTCTAGGCACTGTGTTAGCTAGTAACAGGGATACAAATGCATGTACAAAAAATAAGAACCCCTATTCTCAAGCAGTTTACAATCTAAAGCTATTTATGACATAGGTTCATAGCCAAGAAGACAAGTGGTTCCAATATGATCATTCAGGAATCGTTGATTATTGACAAATCAATCAGTTTTTCCCCATTACTTCAGCAGTATTCTACTGGTGGCTGTCATCACCCACCCTGGCCCTTTCTAGGGAAAGGTGGCATTTGGGGATATCACTGTGGAGCACAGGTGGCAGGATGGACTGGCACCAGTACCATTGGTGCAGTCTAAGGTAAAAGGTACGTTCTGTCACATGCCTGGGACCACTGCCTCTGCCATCCTCTAATGATAAGGAGTAGATGAGGTCAGACTTGATTTTTTTTTTTTTGCAAATGTACTGAAGTGGTTTGCTATTTCCTTCTCCAGCTCATTTTACAGATGACAAAACTGAGGCAAAGAGTTAAGTGACTTGTCCAGGGTCACACAGCTAGGAAGTGTCTGAGGTTGAGATGTGCACTCACAAAGAAGAATCTTCCTGACTCAAGGTCCAGAACTCTATCCAGGCACCACCACACCTCCTAGATGTTCTTTAATGTCACTAAAAACTTCATAATGATTAGAGCTATCGAATCCACCCTCCTGACCACCATGTTGAAAATCTCCAAGCAGATGCTGGACAGTCACTGGTTTGGTGCGTTCTAGTAGAGATTGCTTTCAGGGATGGGTTAAAGCAGATGGTTGCCGAGGTCTTTTAAAACTCTCAGATTTGGTGATTCTCTCTGTGTGTTTGTGGAAGAGTGAGCTTATAAGGAGAGTGTTCTGTTGTTATTTTTATTGCTATAGTATTTCATTAAATGCTTTTGCTTTGAACTGTGTGTTCTTTGGCTAAACAGTCAGAGTAAACACATCAGTGGAGAGGATTCTAAACAACTAATGATTTAGAAGCTAGGTAGCTTTTGGGGGTCCCTGGTTGCTATGTTAGGAAAGACACTAACAAACTGGAGCTTTTCCATAACACTCTTTTCCAAGAGTCCAACCAAGATCATGAAGGGCCTAAAATTATATCTTATGAGGCTGACTTGGAAGAACTAAGGACGTTTAGCATGGAAAAGATAAGAATTAAGGGCACATGTACCTACTTTCAAGAATGCAAAGGTCTAGGGGTGGCTAGGTGGCGCAGTGAGTAAGAGCGCCGGCCTCGGAGTTGGGATGACCCGAGATCAAATCCGGCCTCAGAAAATGAACACCCACACATAAATAATGACTAGCCGTGTAACCTTGAGCAAGTTACTTAACCCCAATGGCTTTTAAAAAAAAAATTTTTTTTTTAATTAAAAGAATGCAAAGGTCTGTCACATGGAAGAGAAATTAGATTTGCTCTGCTTGGCTTCAGAGGGCAGAACCACAGGGGCTGCTAGGTGGTGCAGTGAGTAGAGCGTCAGCCCTGGAGTCAGAAGGACCTGAGTTCAGATCCGACTTCAGACACTTAACACACACACAAACAAAAACCTAGCCTTGTGACCTTGGGCAAGTAACTTAACCCCAATTGTCCTCCAAAAAGCAAAAAAAAAAAAAAAAAGAAGGCAGAACCAGGAAAATGAGTGGAAAATGCAGTGAGGCAGAGGTAGCCTAAATATAAGGGGAAAAAACTGCACAATAATTAGAGCTGACCTAAAGTAGAATGGACTTCCTCAGATAATAGTGAGCTCTGTTTCGTTAGGAGTGTTTAAGTGGAGGCAGCATGATTGTTTGAGGGGAGTGCTACAGAGAATACTCCTACTGGAGTACAGGTTTCACAATTTCTCTCTAAAGTCCGCTCCAAATCTGAGCTTCTATGATCCTAAGACTTACTACATTCATTATTTAGATTTACATTTTAAAAGGAGACCGTGGAGAGGGCTTATCACAAAGGAATTACTCTCTAATGGCAGATGTCATTGACACTGGGACAGGTAAGTGAGGAAGACATTTTAAATGGAAGGTCTATAAAGAAAAAAAAACAACTTTCTTTAGAAACCTTGGGGTAAATGGGGAAAACTACCTATATTTGATATGAGGTTTCCTGTTCCACCCTGTCCCCCTTCAGTGAGGGAACATAAGAATATAGACCAGGGGTGGGGAACCTATGCTCTCAAGGCCTCATTTGGCCTTCTAAGTCCTTGGGTGTGGCCTTTTGACTGAGTCCAAGCTTTATAGAACAAATTCTTTTATTAAGGGGATTTGTTCTGTGAAGTCTGGATTCAGTCAAAGGATTGCACTTGAGGACCTAGAGGGCCACATATGGCCTTGAAGCTGCAGGTTCCTCACCCCTGATATACACCGTCCAAAATTCTACCTTTGACCAGGTTTCTTGATAGATTGAAGGTGGGTTTGAGAGTGGAAAAATAATGACCAGGTTCCATCTAGGTTTCCAGGCCAGGCACTGGTCAACAGTATCATATGCCATAAAGTTCAAGGAAGATGAAGAAACAAGCTACTGATATCAGGAAACAAGCAAAAGAATTTTGTTTGTCATAGCTCAGGGCCTGGCACATGGTAGGTATGAAATAAATGCTTGTTGACTTGACTCAACTTCCTTCCCACCTGCCCATTAGCTCCAGAGGGGAATCACCTGTCTCCTGCTGGGCATCACGAGGGCAATAAGAGTGCATCTGTTCTGAATCATGAGGCTCTGGCATGAAGAGAGCCGTCCTCATCTTTCAGGCATGTGCATGGAAGATGGCGTGGCCATGTGGGCGAGTAGCCACGTGCCTTGCAGCCGCCTGGCCCACCAGGTGTTTGGGTCTGGGAGGGGTGTGGAGCATGTCTATCTGTTTCTCTGGATCTGTAGAGGCATCCAGACAAGCACATACCTGTGTAAGCTAATGATAATAACAATAATTAATAATTAATAATTGAGAGAGAAGAGAACAAGATGATGTTAATACATTGTGTTTGTACGGGGCTTTCTGGCTTGCAAAACATATTATCTCATTTATTTCTCACAGCTGCCTGGTGAGGTAAGGTAGGCAGGGAAGAGATTATCTTCATTAAACAGATGAGAAAATAAGGCTTAAAGAGATGAGGTGACTTGTCCAATGTCACACAGATAGCAGATCTTGGGACCTTTCTACTACACAATGCCATTCCCGTGGGTCAGAGTCCCATCTTGAAAGGAGTCTGTGATCTGATGCAGTTGTACATAAAATCATATGACTACCCTATTTAATCAACTCCAGTGGCTTCCTATTGCCTCTAGCATAAAATATAAACTTCTCAGTTCAGCTTTTAAAGCCCTATATAACCTGGACTTAACCTATCTTTCCAGGTTCACTGTATTGTTACTACCCTTCCCACATTCTGTGATGCTGCCAAACTGGGATTCTCTCTATTCCTCATCTCCCATCTCTGTGCCTTTATACAGACTGTCTTCCATGCCTGGATTAATCAGTGAGTCAATAAGCATTTATTAAGAAGCTGCTATATGTCAGGCACTGTGCTAAGTGCCTGGGATACAAAGGAAGGTAAAAGGCAGCCCCTGCTCTCAAGGTGCTCATGGTCTAATGGGGAGACAATAAATATGTACAAACAAGCTGTATATAGGATAAACAGGAAATAATTAACAAAGGGAAGCCTTGGGAATGAAGAGGGATTGGGAGAAACTTCTTGTAGAAGGTAGGATTTTAGCCAGGACTTGAAGGAATTCAGGAGAAGAAGATGAAAGGGAGTGAATCCCAGGCATGGGAGACAGTCAGAAAAAAAGCAATCCCTTTTCCCCATCACCCCATAGAGCTCTTCTGTTCCTTTAAGATCCAGCTCAGGTACCATCTTTGGCATGAACCCTTTTCTGATCTCCCCAAATTTGAGTGTCCTCCTTCCAAACAACCTTGCATTTAACTATTATATACACACACATGTATGTATATATGTATGTATGTATGTGTGTATATATGCCTATATGTAGATATAATGTGTAGGTGTGTATATATACACACACATGCTTTATGTTTTTGCTACACATATGCTTATATGTACTTGTCTCCTCCATTAGAATGCAAACTCATTGAGAGTGGGGATCGTTTCATTCTTTGTACCCAGCATAATTCTTGACAGGCTGATCAATTAAAAGAGGCCATGAACTCCACAGTAACTATCTCTGGGTTTGCAGGAATAGTTACCTAATAAGAAATCGGGCATCAGAGAAATAAACATTGAATTCTGCTCCTGCTTTTATTGCCAATCCTGTGCCTCCAGCTCCAGAGTCACCCCTAGAAAGTGGAAAATTGGGTGTTTGACCCAGTCTTATGGACTGGAGAGAGCAATGATAGAGATACCCAGGCATGCACATTCCCATATAAAAGGAGTGAAGGACAAGTCACTAAGAGAGGCGACTGTTAGGGGAAATAGACAAGAAGTCAAGGGAATAAAAGGGGAACAAGAGAGTAGTGGGGTAGGAGCCAGCAGAGAGGGCATCCAGAAGGTGGTCAGCAGTGTCACATGCTGCAAAAAGATTAGTAAAGCAGATGAGGGGGCTGGCGCCTGCCAGAGAGCTGTGTTCAGTTCTGGGGCCACATTTTAGTGAAGTCATTGATAAACTGGAGTATGTCCAGAGAAGGGGGGCCAGGACAGTGAAAGGACTGGGTGCTCTGTTCTGTGTGTTTCCATGAAATTAATTGGAGATATTTAGCTTGAAGATAAATAAGATAAATGTCTTAAAATATTCAAAGGTTTTTCATATGGAGGAATTAACCTTGTTCTGCTTGGCCCAAAAGGACTGAACTAGGAATTAGAATTAAGAAGATTCACTCTCAAAGTAAGGAAATGTTTCCTAACAACTAGAACACCCCCAAAGTGGAATGGGATGCCTCAGGGGGTGGTGATTCCTACCTCACTAGCAATCTTCAAGTAAGGCTGGATTTCCATTTGCTGGAATGTGGTAGAAGGGATTCCTGTGCAGGTACAGGTTGGACTTTGTAGCCACTGAGGTTCCTTCCAAGTTTGACTTAATGAGATTCTAATTCTGACTGAGAATGTAAAGGCCCTACACCCACCTTTGTTATTCTGTCATTTTCAGTTGTGTCCTACTCTTTGTGGCCCAATTTGGAATTTCCTTGGCAGAGATACCAGAGTGGGTTTGCAGTTTCTTTCTTCAAATCGGTTTACAGATGAAATAGAGGCAAACAGGGTTAAGTGACTTGCCCAAGGTCACACAGCTAGTAAGTGTCTGAGGCTGGATTTGAAATCAGATCTTCTTAACTCCTGGTCCAGCACTCTGTGCCACCTAGCTGCCCCAGATACTTTAGGGGCCTTTTATTTCTCTGCTTCAGTAATCCCCACCCAGATCCTCCTGGAATTTCACTGCCTGACATTTCCCTAAGCATCTTTACCAGTTTCCCTTACAAATACATTGGCTTGTGAAGAGAAGATGTGAACAAATTTATTTACAGGTTAACGTAAACAAACAGGGCTGTCTAGATGGGGAACATCAGGGTTTGTTCCCTCCCGCTCTCCATCATCATCAATGCTCCTTTCCATGGTTCCTCTGTCTTTATGGCACTGCTGGCTTTCAGCAAGTTCCTACTTCTCTCCAGCACTTAGTAGGGCAGTACCTGGCACACAGTAGAGGCTTAAAAATATTCATGAATGCTTATTGACTGATGACTCTTCAAAGGCATTTTCACACACTGCTAGATGTTGTTCTGATGGTGCTCCAGTCACCTTCCTCACAACAGAAGATAATCCCATCACTGCCGGCACTGGACTCTGTGCTCCATCCTTCCACTCAGCCTTCTCATCAATTCTCCACCCCCTGATGTGCCCACTGCCATCTGATTCAGCAGTTCAGCTCTCCTCCAGGAGATGGTGCTCATCCTCCATCCCAGGGGACCAACTCTACTCTCACCTATAAGAATGACAGGAGAGTGGTTTCTTAATATCTAAAAAAGAAAAATAACAACCACCCAGATAGCTATTATTTTGAAGTCTTCTCCCATACACAGTCCCAATAGCCTCAAACAAAGTCTTATAAAGTCTTCTAGGTATCCTTCTTTCTCACACTACACAGGTAAACCTCAGTATCCAATCCTATGTAAGCTTATGGTGTCACCCCCTCATTCCTCCTCTCTCTCCCAGCATCTAGACAGTAGATCTCCTACTTAGGTCAGCATTTCCCACTGGGTCAGAGGGTTTAGGTAAGCACCCACACCCTCCCCAAATGCCTTTCCAATCCTTGGCTTCTTCTTTGGAAGTTAGGCTGGGTTATTTAAATTACCTGGTGAGATTGCTCAGAAACATGTAGACAGGAGGAAAGGAGGAAGGGATTTAAAGAGTCAAACATAACTGAAACAACTGAACAAATACTCTTACCAGAATGACACACATACCTCTAACCAAATCAAACACTGGGGCCCCATCACCAAGGAAAACAGCTGAGCTAGTCCATTCTCCTTCCACAAATACTCCTCAAGCTACATGACTGGCCAAGATGAGTATTACTCCCTATGCCTATAAGTGAGCACCCAAAAGAAATCAGACTTCCCCAGTGGTCTCTGACTCCCCTGAAATCCTACAGCAGTCTGACTGCACCACTCATCAATAGTTACCAACCTTCTTATGCACATATATTCTCTCCTGACTAAAGTGTTAGCTTTTCCATCCCAGAAGCATCTGATCTCTCAGATGACATGAACTCAACAAATGTTTGCAATTCTTTGCCTCCCCACCCCCCAGAACCAAGCACAATGCTAGGCACAGAGCATTGTGTAGTAAATGCTTCAGCCTAGGAAGTGACTCCTGTACTTCCTGCATTCAGGATGGATAAGTCATTAAGACAGGGTTTGCTGGCTAAGGATGTTGGTTACGGTAACTAACAGTGAAAATAACAGCTCCATGTGGGTGGCTAACCTTCATTCCTTTCTCTTCCCAGATGGCTGCTGATATGTTCCCAGCACTGACCATGAGCAAGTTATTTTGGAAAATCTATGTTCAAAGTTTCAACTCTCCCCAGCTCCTAGCCATAGCTCCCTCTCCTGACTCCTCCACCCATCTTTTCTGAATTAACTTGGTCTGGAATGGACTCTCAGCTTTCCGGGGTCAGTTTCTAGCCTCCACCCCACCTCCACCACACACAAACCCTAGCAACCAACTTTTGACTCATCCTGGAGGAAAAATATGAGAAAAAACAGCTGTCCCCATGAGGCAACCCAGAAGCCCTAGATCCAAGATGTTATGAAAAGGATAAGCAAAGTGTCAAAGAAAAGAGACAAAGGCTTTTATATACTTGGAGACACAAAGAGGGACCCAGATCAGATAACAGACATGAAGACTGAGACTACAGCATTTAGATTAGAGCGTATATCTGGAAGGGGCTTCAGAAATCATCTAAGCTCACACCATCATTCTCCAGATAAGGAAACAGAAACCCAGAGTGACTTTGCTAAAATCACACAGCTAAGGACCCAGATCCTTCGAATCCAATGCTCCTAACACTATGGCAGGCTGCCTCTAATAAGGAGTCAGAGCAATCATTAGAACCAAAGAAACAATGAGCAAGAACAGATGGTCAGAGAGGCAAAGGCAGAGAAAGAAATACATTTAATCACGTAGGCGCCACCACCACTACCAGGCAGACGAGAAGAACTGAGGGGCCTGTGGCTTCCCTTCCTCTTGTCATGAAGACACCATAATCCACCTCTGGTGATCTGGAGGCTATCCTGATCTAAGACAGGGACTAGAAATGATGTATTTCCCCATCCCTACCTAATCCCAGTAGCTATGTGCACAGTGGAAAGAGTGTCTGGCCTGAAGTCATGAGTTCAATCTGGCCTCAATTAATTACTAGACCCTAGGTAAGTCACTTAACCCTATTTACCTCAGTTTCCTCATCTGTAAAATGAGCTGGAGAAGGAAATCGCAAACCACTCCAGTGTCTTTGCCCGGAAAACCCCAAATGGGGTCATGGAGGGGCAGATATGACTGAACAACAACAAACTAATTCCAGTCCTGCCCAAACTGTCATGGCCAGCGGATGAGAAGCTCACACGGTCCTTAATTGATCTCAGTGAGCAATAAGGCCGCCATGTGGACTAGGATTCTTGCCCAAACCTAGTGGACTGAGCTCAGCAGCAGTGATTTAGCTGGCAGCTAGTTACTTAATTGCCTGCTGGAGTTCCTCTTGCTGTACTGACCAGTTCTGCCCACTAGAGTTCAGCCTTACCCTACCCATGGTCGCCACACAGCCAGGAACGCACCGTCCAAATGTTTTCAAAGCTGTCTGTCCCTGCTTCCCCCAGTGCTGCAGCTGGCTTTGTCTGGGAAGTCCAGGGATACAGATTATCTGCACTCTCCCGTATTGTTATTGCTAGCCCCTTTGTCTCTCTTCAAATCAGCCCCCTTTCCTCCCGTTCCGCAGACTATGCTCTTCTTCCAGCCCTTGATTCTCCTCTCCATCATGAAAGATCAGTACCACTAAGACTTCTGGGTAGGATAACAGGTCTAAAGCTGGCAGAGATCTCAGCTGTTATCTAGCCCATTTTACAGCCCCTCATTTTACAGATGAAGAAACTGAGATTCAGAAGGTTACATGATTTCCCCAAGGTCACACAAACAGTAAACATAAGAGACGGGATTTAACAGCAGGTCCTGACTCCTTATAAGACAGTCAATCAATAGACATTTATTAAGTGTCTGCTATGTGCTGGGCACTATGCCAAGCTCTGGGGATACAAAAAAGGAAGAAACAGTCTTTGCCTTCAAAGAGATTACAATCTGATGGTGGAGATAACATCCAAACATATATATACACTTGTATCTTGTATACAGATACAGAGGAAATAACTAAAAGAAGGAAAACCAGTGGAACTAAGAGGGGTTGGGGAAGGCTTCCTCTAGAAGGTGGGATTTTAGTTGGGACTTAAGGAATCCGGGAAGGTCAGTAGTCAGAGCAGGAAAGGGAGAGCATTCCTGGCATGGGGGAACAGCCAGAGAAAGGGCCAGATGCTAAAAGATGTTCATGGAACAGCCAGTCGCTGGATCTAAGAGAATGTGTGTGGGAGGAAGGTGTAAGAAGACTGGAAAGATGGGAGTGGGGTGAAGTTGTGAAAGGCTTTGAAAGCCAAACAGTGCATTTTGTATATGTTCCTGGAGGCAATAGGAAGCCATTGAAGTCTATGGAACAGAGGGGTGACATGATGAGACCTGTGTTTTAAGTAAATCACTTTGGTGGCTATGTGGAGGGTGGATTGGAGTGGGGAGATACTTGAGGCAGACAGACCCACCAGTAGGCTATTGCAATAATCCGGGTGATAAGGGTCTGCACTAGAGGGCTGACAGTGTGGGAGGAAAGAAGGGGGAGTATTTGAGAGATGTTGAAAAGGTGAAAACAACAGTCTTTGGCAACTGACTGGATATGGATGGGGGGTGCAGGGGTTAGAGATAGTGAGTAATCCAGAGTTGACTCCTAGGTTACTACCTTGAGGAACTGGAAGGATGGTGTTGCCCTCTACAGGAATAAGGAAGAGGGGTGTGTGTGTGAGTGGGGATGTGGGGGAGGGAGGGGGACTAGGATAAAAGATAATGAGTTCTGATTTTGACATATTGAATTTAAGACGTCTGCTAGACAACCAGTTCCAGATGTCTGAAATGCAGTTGGAGGTGCGATCAGAGGTTAGCAGGCAGGAAAAGTAGATTTGAGAATCATCAATATAAAGATACTAATTAGATCCATTGGAGCTGATGAGATCATCAAGTGAAAAGGGAGGAAAGAGGAGGGATCAGGGAGAACCCTAAGAGACAAGCTATGTTTAGAGGTCATGATCTGTAGCAGAATCCAGTAAAGGATAAAGAGAAGGAGTGGTCAGATAGGTAGGAGGAAAACCAGGAAAGAGTGGTTTCCTGAAAAGAAAGATTAGAGCCTGGGAATGATGGATCACCATTCCTAGAAATGTGACTTTCTCAGTCTCTGGCTTGGGGGTTGAGAGACTATATCTGATCTTCAGTGGGTTTGGAAAGGAAAGATACTAACAACATTGAAGAGACAAAATCCACAGGCCTTGGTAACTACCATTTGATATGAATAACAAGGGAGGAGAAGGAGCAAAGATGACAAAGGTTTTGAAGTCTGAGTGGTGGATGTTGCTAGCATCTCTCCCTTTTTCTCCATTCCCACTGCTAGCACCCTCTTTCAAGTATCCATCATCTCTAGTCTGGGCTATTGTGATGAGTTCCTAATAGATACCCTCCAGATTGCCCCCTCTCCAGTCCATTCCCACGTATTACTGACAAAGCAATCTTCCTATAAAGCTGAGCCCCCATTGTATGTCCAGAAATTTATAGTGAAGCCTCCCTGGCTACAGAATAAAATCCAAATTCTATTGGCATTCAAGGTTTCTATAAAATGACCCCAACTTAACTTTCCAGACATCTCTCATTGCTCCCCTATACACATTAGACCCAAGCAAATTGGGCCATTCACTATTCCCTAAACATGTCCTATGCTTTCCAGCCTTGTCCTTTACTCAAATCATTCCCCTCTGAAATATCCTATTCCCACACCTCTGCTTCTTAAAAGCCTACATACCCATAAGGGCATGGCTTAAATGTTACTAATAAACCTATTTCAATCCAACAATCAGATATGACCTTTCCCTCTAATTCTTTTATACTTTATTCTTTCATTCAGCATGCCTTTTTTTAAGGAACTTCTGCCTAAGAAATGCTGTATAAAATCCAAAGATTAGACAAGAGACCTCCTCTGTTACACTGGACCTCACAGCCTAGTAGAGAGATGCAAACACAGACAGCTATAAGGCACAATATTACCCAGAGAGAGCATTAGAAGTGCAAAAAAGAAGAAAAAAAGGGTTACCTGAAATGCCAAGCATAGGAATACATGGAAGGCTTTCTGGAGGAGGCTGAGTTTGAGCTGAGCTTTAAGAAATAGATAAGAATTCAGCAGGTAAAGGCGGAGGGAGGGAGGACGGGTATGTGTTCTTATAGCACATATCACATTCTTCCTTGTAGTGGATTCTCTTCTTGTGTCATCACCCATTCAGACTTAGTTCCTGAAAGGCCAGAGATTATATCTTACTCCTATGCCACACAACAGCCAGTACAGTAAGATAATGTAACATAAACCTAGAGCCAGGAAATTCCTTACAGGACAAATCCAATTCCTTCCATTTTTTGGAGGGGGGAAGGAAGGGCAATTGGGTTTAAGTGACTTGCCCAAGGTCACACAGCTAGTATGTCAAGTGTCTGAGATCGGATTTGAACTCAGGTCCTCTTGACTCCAGGGTCAGTGCTCTATCCACTGTGCCACCTAGCTGCCCCCAATCCCTTCCTTTTTAAAGATCAGGAAACTGAGGCCCTATGAGGTGAACTGATTTGCCCAAGGTCATCAACATAGGATTTGAACCCAGAGCTTCTGATTCCTGAGTCAGTGCTCTCTCCACTGTACCACACTACCTCATACACATTGTGGGTGCTCTGCAAACATTTGCTGAACTGAAAGGAAAAAGGGAAGAGAGGAGGAAAACAGGAGGGGTTATTTTTATATTAACAAAACTCAATATGAACCCAATATCAATGGTATGCTGGTAAATGTTTAACAACCAGCTCCTGGGAGATAATGAGGAAGAGAATATTCCCATAACACCCTTCAAGGTTTAATCTGCATTAATTTTTAAAATTTATTTTGCATCTATATACTAAAACATAAATACACAAGAAAAAATGAAACATCATAAACTTAAATACAAAAAAAACGCTTAAATACAAAATAAGAAAAAAAAGCACTGCCATATGCATAGCAGAACATAAGAGAGGATTCAAATTATGTAAAGCAATAAATTTCCAAGAAAGCCTATATGATAAATACTAGGCATTGTGTTCAAAGCTGTCCATCTTTCCTTTACTTCCTTGTAAGTTTTCTTTCATTCTCTGCTTTACACTTTTTACTTTGTTCTTTTTTCCCCTTTCCTCCCCCCACTTCCACAAGAAAGCTACAAATAAGTGCAGATATGTTTATACATACATATACACATACATATGTACATACATATAATGTATACATACACTTACATATACTTAGATCTCTGTAATCATACTCATATATAGACATACACATTCATATGTATCTATGTAAGATAGTACTATATTTGTTTGTCCTCTGTTTCTCTGAAGGCGAATAACATCTTCCTTCATAAGTTCAAGTCTTTCGGTACTTTGCTAAGTCCACCAACTCATCATTTCCTACCCCACCCCAACATTCCAACCATATACTGTCTAGTTTTTTAAATAGTCCAAAACAATATTGATTAATATGACTGACATATAGTGTAATTTCCCTGTTTTTCTCTTTTGATTAAATTTATTTTAGCTTAAAGTTTGTCTGAGATCATGATTACTTCCCCTACTTTTTTCTAGAAAATTCTATTCCTGTTCTCTATTCTATGTTTGTGTGTTTATCTTATTTCCTATCCCTCCTGATTCCTCCACTTTACTTCTACCTCCTACCTCGTCTTCCAGTTACTTAATTTACCTCCCAAAGACCCCTCCCTTATCCTTCCATTTCCATTCATCTAAACACACTTCTATACCTCCCCTTTATCCTATTCCCTCACCCCTCTTATTTCTTTATAAATTTAGAAGACTTTTATTCTTTTCTAAATGTGTATTGTTCTCTCTTTAACCCAGATCTTATATGATATAACCCAGATCCCTCTAAAAATAATCTGCATCATTTCCCCATCACTTAAGTCTAGGAAATTGACAAATCAATAAATCAAACCTATTTAGAAGCATTTGCTATTTCTGAGGTGTAAAATGCTCAGCTAAAAATTTAATAATCAGCTTTCAGTTAGACGTGATTCCACCACACACCTGAATAGTGTTCTATTGCCCCCACAAAATGCATTTTCCAGGTTCACTGAGAGAGAGTTGACTTTAGAAAGGCTCAGAATATAAGCAAAAGACCCCAGTTAATAATGATAGGTAATTATAAGAGCTAGCATTTACATAGTGCTTATTATGTGACAGGTACTGTGCTAAGTGCATTACAAACATTGTGTCATTATGTCATCCTCACAACAACCCTGGGAGGTAGGTGCTTTTATCATCTCCATTTTACAGATGATGAAACTGAGACAAACAAGTGAAGTGACTTGCCCAGGGTCACATAGCTAGAGAGTGTTAGAGATCATATTTGAATTCAAGTCTTCCTGATTCCAGGTGTTGTTCTCTATTCATTGAGTCACCTAGCTGCCCTGACTGAGCTCCTGTCCTTTTTTGTCCTGCTACTTTCACAATCAGTGTTTCCAAAGTGATGTGATCCAGGGAAAGGTCTGTTCACTGCCCTCCTGGTCTGAGCTCTGCAAGTTCCTGACTCGAGGTAGGATCTCTTGGCTTCTGTGTGGCTGAGTTTCCATAGACTACTGCTTCGCTAAGCTACTATTACCTGCTAGGAGGTTCTCTGGGTTCAGAGTAACAGAACTGCCAGTTTCCCTTTGGTCTTAATCTCCTGCCCGAGGGCCATCTCCAGTTGTCTTGAATTGTGTCTGGCCACTGAAGCCAGATGGCTCTGGAGGAGAAAGTGAGGCTGGTGGCTCTCTGCACAGCCCTGCCTCACTTGCAAGTCATGGCATCTTCCTGATGTCATGGTCCTCTTCCAGAATGAAGGACAAACAACAATAATCTCCTGCCCTGGCTGTTCCTCTGCAGATTTATGTACTGGGCTAAAAGTTCGGACTGAGTCATCACTGCCTCTGGGCTCTGAGCCACAGAGTTCAGTTTCTGGAATTTGTACAGAGCTCAGCACTCAGCTAGGGACCCAACCAGAAATTGGGTATTGGGTGACAGAGCTACCAGATAGCATCTGTCTCTGCTCCCAGTGCTAGTACAGGGGTCCATCAGATTCTCTTTCTGCCCCCTTGCTTCCTACCCTCGTGCTCTGTTTTCCCACCTTTTCCAGTCTTGGGCACTTCTTGGGCCTTGGAAGGCTACCCATCTCTCCCTATTCCTACTGCAGCTCCATGTTCCTCACCAGCCTCTGCCCCTGTGTAGACAGACCTCTCAGTGGATCTTCTTAAGCTGCTCTGGGCTAAAAAAAACGACTCACTGTGGCTTTTTCTTGGCTTTTCCCATTCGGAATTTGGTCTCCTGAGTTTTCTAGGTTATTGTAGAGGAGGTGTGTTAGGTGAGCTAAGGCAAAAATGCTTCCTATCACTGGGCCGTCTTGATTCTGCCCCCCTCCCCAGTCACACACACCTTTCAAGGTTTATCTCCTGAGGTCTTAATGTGTATAAAGTGTTAACCTCAAGTGATTTCTTTACAAAGCTAAACTGAAAATACAGCATGTCCCTGGGGACTTTAAATAGTTAAACCCTCAGGAGAGTTTAACAGTACTAGTACCAGTCAGCTGAGGTCCAGAACTTGCTGTTGAGTACCTTACAGCTGCCTTCAAGAGGGTGAGAAAGCCGGGATTTTTCTTTCCTCTCTCCTTCCCCACTCCCCATCAGTCATGATTCAGTGAGGTTACTGCCCAGAAAAAGACGTATTATCTAGCAGGTGGGGAGTCCATTTGAGAGTCTGAGGCACAGGTGAGAGAACAGAAATAAACACTCCAGAAAAACAGATACAAAGAGGCCATTGCTAGACAGCACCATCAGTTTCCAAGAGCAGGACATCTGGCAACTGAAAAGAGAGCCAGCTGTGGACTCCTGGCAATCAGAATCAAGCTGTGAAGAGGAACAGACACAACCCCCACCCCGCAGAGGCCAGATGAGCAAGCTGCCTGCCTAGTAGGAATGCTGCCCACAAGGCAAGTTTTGTGAGGACTCCACTAGGAGAAAAAGGATTTCAAGGCCCTGTGGTTTCAGAGTTGTAAGCTACTTTGGACACATTCAGTCTCTCTATGTGTACCTCACTGCCAAGTTCATGGACATTTTGTGTATTTGTGGGGAAATGTGTCTCAGGTCTAGGGGACTCATGATTGTATTATGTTATCTTAGTAAATACTCTTTGTTAAGAATTAATTGTGTTTACTGATTCACTGTTAATGAGAAACATGCTCATGGGGGTTTATGAACTAGAGTTACAAGCAGTACCCTTAGAGAATGCCTAGAACTTCAAACCACTAACCATCTTGCAGGGTGCTACGTGTGTGCATATTAGCTTCCACAATAGAATGGAAATTCCTTGAGAACTGGAATCTTTTCATTTTTGTCTTTGTATTCCTACTGCCTGGCACATAGTAGGTGCTCAATTAATATTTGTTGACTGACTGATAGGTCACGACGAGGGAAGAATAGGGATTACAGGGGCTCCAGTGACCAGAGTCCCTTGGTGGGCAGTCCAGAATGAATTTATAGGACCCAAATAATCTTTTAAGTCAGGATTGTAAAAGTTTGTTACACCTTACAACAGGCATGAGTTCTTGGGGAACCTGCAACCTTAAAGAAGTCATAGGTATATTTATAAAGAGTTACAATAGTAAATCATATGTCAATTATGCTAACTAGGTGAGTAAGGGTGGGATTAGGGAGGAGTTAAGAAGTGGGGTCAGTGCTTAAAGGAACATACACTTTTATTATCTACTACGCAGCCATATTGCCCATAATTCACTGGGAAATAGCCCTGGGGGTGGGGCTGCATGGAGGTGTGGTTTTAGGCTTGAAATGTCACTGTCAGCTAGCAAACAGGGCTGACTGAGAAGTGCCTAGTCTGCCACCCATCAGTGTCATGTTTGACAAGATGGATGTTGGGAACCTAGACTAAGGGGGATTCAGGATGTACCTAATTGGCTGAGGAGTTAACTTACAGATAGTGCATTAAAGGATTCATAGGTACAGCTGGCTATTATACTAAGGGGAGATAACATTTGCCTAAGCTAAAAAGTTTATAGATGATTTAGTGAAGGATTCATAGCTATAGCTTGTTATTTTGCCAAG
This sequence comes from Gymnobelideus leadbeateri, assembly GCA_011680675.1. NCBI lineage: Eukaryota > Metazoa > Chordata > Mammalia > Diprotodontia > Petauridae > Gymnobelideus > Gymnobelideus leadbeateri. Next base: position 816,758 of record WOXC01006384.1, on the reverse strand, counting down.
CAGAGATAAGCAGTTCATGAATTGTTGCTAGGCAGAGTGATGGCAGGGGAAGGGGCAGAGTTAATGCTCTGAGGTGGGGGGGGGGGGGGATGATTTTACAAACTGGTTTTATCAATTGATTTTACAAACTGATGTTACAAACATAGATACCCCAAGCACCCCATCAACAAGAGGGTAGGGCTGATTCTCAATTAGCTAATCACTAAGAATTCTCTGTGTCCCTTCAGTTGGCATTATCCAATGAGCAACTAGCAATGATTGAAGAACTTCTTAAATTTGATTGTTATTATTCTGGTTTTTTTCAGTGCTGTCTAACTCTTCATGACCCCATTTGGGGCACTCTTGGCAAAGATACTGGAGTGGGTTACCATTTCCTTCTCCAGCTTGTTGCTCTCCAGGCAAACATGGTTAAGTAACTTGCCAAGGATGGAACAGTTAGCAAGGTCTAAGGCAAGATTTGAACTCAGGAAGACTCATCTTCCTGCCTCAAGGCCTGGTGTTTTATCTACTGCATCACATAGCTTCATCTTTCAATTTAGTTAGAGACTTCCTAATCCAAAAGTAAAAAGGCATTTTAACAAAAGGGAATAGCAAGGTAAGAAAAAGGAATTAGATGAATGAATTTATTACAAAGCATTTATTAATTACTCACTATGTACTAAACACTTTGCTAACTGCTGAGGATACAAAAAGAAAAAACATTGAACTCACCCAGTAATTAGATAAGACAACACATTGTAGCAGAGTCCAGCTTTGGCATAGGCCCAGAGGGCTTAAGGATATGCTACTGGTCAGATGGTAAGGTCCAGGGTGAGAGGCCACAGAAATGGCCCACAAATATTGGGAATGGGGGGAGGGATCTAGAAGGCAGGGTAGAAAGAAGATTTTAAGTTCCCACTTGCAGAGGTGACGATGGGGATTTAATTCCTGGCCAGGAGGCAGGGAAGGGTATTGCCAGGAAAGTTCAGGGTAGGCTCTGGGATGTGGGAAGGGGAAAGTGGGGGGGTGCCCACTGGGTGCCAGATTTACTTGCAGTCTTTCAGGTGTCCCCAAAAGGTCTGGGCCACCTGCCTGCAGGGGTGAGAAGAAATAGATCACGTTAAGTGTTTTTGATGACCATTCCAAAATGACTGCCAAATCCAATATGCCCCTCTGCCTCCCCAATGCAGCAGAAGAGGGACATATTAGTTCACTATCGAAGGAGAAAAGGAATAGGGGGAGGAGAAAGAGGGGGGCAGGAGAGGGGAGGAGAAGGGGAGGAGGAAGGAAGGGAAAGAAAAGGCGAGGGGAAGGGAGGGAGGAGAGGGGAAAGGAGGAGAGGCTAGAAGAAGGAATACTAAACAAAAACAAAAAATAGGAGAGGTCATTTGGTTACACTCTAGGGCACTCAGCAGCAGATTTTTTTTTCACTCAGCAGTTTTACCTACGGAAAGAGAGAGACAGAGATAGAGACAGACAGAGAGAGACAGAGACAGGGAGAAAAAACAGAGACACAGAGAGCTCACTCATTTAATAGCTGCTTCCTATGTGCCAGACTAATCTCTGAGGATACAAATACAATCAAACAAGACAATCCCTGCCCCCAACGAGCTTACATTCTAGTAAGTAAAATGATCCACAAAAGGGTACTACAGAGGAGTGGAGCAGCCAATGGAAGGGACCAAAAAAAAAAAAAAGTCAAGAAGTAGATTGGAGGCCTGGGCTCTCAAAGGACAAAGCAAAACATTACCTATTAAGAAAGGGAAGGTTGGGGCGGAGCTAAGATGGCGGAGTAGAAACAGCTAGTCCAAGCCTCTCTGCCCCCAGATTCTCCACAAACCATGTAAAAAAGGACTCTGAAAAACTTCTGGAGCCCCAGCACCCACAGAACGACACAGAGAAGCTAACCTCCCGCTGAGGACAGCCCAGCACCCTGCAGGAAGGACCGGCGCAGCGGTCTGGGAGCTGGCAGAGCGCAGAGCGCAGGAGCCGAGCCGAGCCCAGGTCCACGTGAGCCGAGGTTTTAGCCCCAGGGCGGCAGGGCCAGCAGCCGGCTGGAGGAACCCCAGAACATCAGGAACTGTGGAGACGCCAGAATTATCAACATAGACTTGCCTAGGACAAAGTAAGAGGTTAGTGTCCTATGGACTTTGGGACCTGTATTTGGGGAATGCGTCAGCTCCCTCCCCTGGGGCTAGAAGCCGCTGAGGAGACACGCCATTGTGTAGTTTTCATAGGCATTTCCGGCTCCCAGCCTACAAATCGTGGGGAGATCCAGCGATCAGTCTTGGGGGTAATCGCTCTTGCTTTAACCTCCCTGGATCTGGATTGTGATCTAGGGTGGAAGTTGTGGGTGGGTTTACAGCTTGCCAGAAACGGAAGTTGCCCCCCACACGTTCGGGACGAAAATTCCTCTATCTGGCCTTAAAGCCATAGTGTGGCAACAAGCCCAAAAGTCAAGCAATTAAGTGGCAACATGCCAAGGCAAAGGAAACAGAAAAATGCAACCCTAGACTCCTATTTTGGGGGCGTAGAGCGGAAAAGGACTGTGAGGTCAGAAGTCCTGCTCCAAAAGCCCCAGGGGAAAACATGAGCGGGTTGCAGGCCATAGAGGACCTTAAGAAGGACTTTAAAAATCAAATAAGAGAAGTGGAGGAAAAATTAGAAAGAGAAATGAGAAGGATGCATGAAAAGTATGAAATGAGGGTCAACAGCCTGACTGAGGAAAACAACACCTTAAAAAATAGACTAGCTCAAATGGCAAAGGAGGCCCAAAAGGGCATTGAGGAGAAGAATGCCTTAAAAAGTCGAATTTGCCAGATGGAAAAAGAATCTCAAAAGTTCACTGAGGAGATTCATTCCTTCAGAGTTAGACTGGAGCAAATGGAAGCTAGTGACTTTTTGAGAAATCAAGATGCTGTTAAGCAGATCCAAACAAATGAAAGATTAGAAGGCAATGTGAAATATCTCATGGGAAAAACCACTGACCTGGAAAATAGATCCAGGAGAGACAATTTAAAAATTATTGGACTACCTGAAAGCCATGATCAAAGAAAGAACCTAGAAATCACCCTTCAAGAAATTCTCAAGGAAAACTGCCCTGATGTTTTAGATCCAGAGGGCAAAATAGAGGTTGAAAGAATCCACATCACCTCCTGAAAAAGATCCCAAAAAGAAAACTCCCAGGAATATTATAGCCAGGTTCCAGAATCCCCAGATCAAGGAGAAAATACTACAAGCAGCCAGGAAGAAACAATTTCAATATTGTGGAAACACAATCAGAATAGCCCAGGACCTGGCAGCTTCTACACTGAGGGAGAAGGGCATGGAATATGATATTCCAGAGGGCAAAAGAACTGGGAATGAACCCAAGGGTCACCTACCCAGCAAAACTGAGTATTTTGTTTCAGGGGAAAATATGGTCATTCAGTGGAATAGAGGACTTTCAAGCATTCTTGAGGAAAAACCAGAGTTGAATAGAAAATTTGACATCCAGACACAAGAAGTAAGAGATGCCTGAGAAGGTAATCAGGGAAAAGAAATCAAAAGGAACTTATCAAAGTTGAACTATTTACATTCCCATATGGAAAAGCAATAACTGTGACTGATGATATCTTTCTCACTATGAAAATAATGGAAGAAGGGTGTGTGGTCATATGAATACATATGTGAATGTGTGTGTATATGGCTACAGTTATATATGGATAGAGGGCATAGGTTGATTTTGTTGAGAAGGGAGAGTACTCAAGGGATGAAATTATGAGGTGAGAGAGGAAAGTGGCAAGAGGAGATGGGGAGAGACATGGTAGGGTAAACTATCTCATGTAGGGAAGTGGGTGCAAAGGAGGGGGAGAATAAGGAAGGCTAAAAAGGCAAAACCACATTCACATTGAATTTGGTTCAGGGAGAAAATGACATACATACTAAATGGGATATCTCAACCTGCAGCAGGATAGGGGGAGGGGGGATGAGAGGAGGGATGATGGATGGGAGGGCATCCTTGGGGGGAGGGGAGGTTGGAAGTATCCACTATAGAAGAGAGACAGCATCATGTAGGGAATGGACCAGGTGGGGGGTGGGATTAGTGGGAGGGAATTATAAGCAGCCTTGTACAATATATCTACTATGATAATGTTTTGCATAGCTAGACACGTACAACATATACTGAATTACTTATCTCCCAAGAGGGAATGGGTGACAAGGGAGGAAGGAAATGGATCTGAATTTCGAGGTTGTAACATTAAATGTTTCAAATATATATAAATACTATTATTAATACTCTTTTGCTTGTAATAGGGAGATAAGATGTGCAGGCATTGGGACACAAAGATTCATCTTCCTCCAATGGAAAAGTCGAAGGGGGTATGGGAGAAGGTATGGGAGAGAGCAGATTGGAGGAAGCAATATCTTGTGGGACTGCTATTCTGGGAGGTTGGGTAGGGGAATAATGGGGGGGAAAATGATTGTAACTCAAAATCTGGCGGAAATGAATGATGTAAAACAGAAGTTAATAAAGTATTTGTTTTTTAAAAAAAAAAAAAAAGAAAGGGAAGGTTGGGGCGGAGCTAAGATGGCGGAGTAGAAACAGCTCATCCAAGCCACTCTGCCCCCAGATTCCCCCCCAACTATGTAAAAGGGGACTCTGAACAACTTCTGGAGCCCCAGCACCCACAGAACAACACAGAGAAGCTAACCTCCTGCTGAAGACAGCCCAGCAGCCCTGCAGGAAGGACCAGCGCAGCGGTCTGGGAGCCAGCAGCGTGCAGTGTGCAGAGCACGGGGAGCCGAGCCGAGTGGATGAGCCGAGGTTTTAGCCCCAGGGAGGCAGGGCCAGCAGCCGGCTGGAGAAACCCCAGAACACCAGCAGCTGTGGCGACTCCAGAATCATCAACATAGACATGCCTAGAACAAAGTAAGAGGTTAGTGTCCTATGGACTTTGGGACCAGTATTTGGGGAATGTGTCGGCTCCCTCCCCTGGGGGCTAGAAGCCACTGAGGAGACACTCCATTTTGTACTTTTCAGAGGCAGCTCCAGCTCCTAGCCTGCGAACTGTAGGGAAATCCAGCGATCAGTCTTGGGGGGTAATCGCTCTTGCTTTAACCTCCCTGGATCTGGATTGTGATCTAGGGTGGAAGTCGTGGGTGGGTTTACAGCTTGCCAGAAACGGACGTTGCCCCCCACACGTTCGGGACGAAAATTCCGGTCTGGCACCAGAGCTATAGTGTGGCAACAAGCCCAAAAGTCAAGTAATTAAGTGGCAACATGCCAAGGCAAAGGAAACAGAAAAATGCAACCCTAGACTCCTATTTTGGGGGCATAGAGCAGGAAAAGGACTGTGAGGTCAGAAGTCCTGCCCAAAAGCCCCAGGGGAAAACATGAGCGGGTTGCAGGCTATAGAGGACCTTAAGAAGGACTTTAAAAATCAAATAAGAGAAGTGGAGGAAAAATTGGAAAGAGAAATGAGAAGGATGCAGGAAAAGTATGAAATGAGGATCAACAGCCTGACTGAGGAAAACAACACCTTAAAAAATAGACTAACTCAAATGGCAAAGGAGGTCCAAAAGGGCAATGAGGAGAAGAATGCCTTAAAAAGTCAAATTTGCCAGATGGAAAAAGAATCTCAAAAGTTCACTGAGGACATTCGTTCCTTCAGAGTGAGACTGGAGCAAATGGAAGCTAATGACTTTATGAGAAATCAAGATGCTTTTAAGCAGATCCAAACAAATGAAAGAGTAGAAAGCAATGTGAAATATCTCATGGGAAAAACCACTGACCTGGAAAATAGATCCAGGAGAGACAATTTAAAAATTATTGGACTGGGGTGGCTAGGTGGCGCAGTGAGTAGAGTGTCTGCCCTGGAGTCAGAAGGACCTGAGTTCGGTTCCAGCCTCAGACACTTAACACACACAAACAAAAAAAAAACCTAGCCATGTGACCTTGGGCAAGTTACTTAACCCCAATTGCCCTCGACAAAGCAAAAAAAAAAAAAAAAATTATTGGACTACCCAAAAGCCATGATCAAAGAAAGAACCTAGAAATCAACCTTCAAGAAATTCTCAAGGAAAATTGCCCTGATGTTTTAGATCCAGAGGGCAAAATAGAGGTTGAAAGAATCCACAGATCACCTCCTGAAAAAGATCCCACAAAGAAAACTCCCAGGAATATTATAGCCAGGTTGCAGAATCCCCAGATCAAGGAGAAAATACTACAAGCAGCCAGGAAGAAACAATTTCAATATTGTGGAAACACAATCAGAATAGCACAGGACCTGGCAGCTTCTACACTGAGGGATTGAAGGGCATGGAATACGATATTCCAGAGGGCAAAAGATCTGGGAATGAACCCAAGGGTCACCTACCCAGCAAAACTGAGTATTTTGTTTCAGGGGAAAATATGGTCATTCAGTGGAATAGAGACTTTCAAGCATTCTTGAGGAAAAAACCAGAGTTGAATAGAAAATTTGACATCCAGACACAAGAAGCAAGAGATGCCTGAGAAGGTAATCAGGGAAAAGAAAACAAAAGGAACTTATCAAAGTTGAACTATTTACATTCCTATATGGAAAAACAATAACTGTGACTGATGAAATCTTTCTCACTATGAAAATAATGGAAGAAGGGTGTGTGGTCATGAATACATATGTGAATGTGTGTGTATATGGTTACAGTTATATATGGATAGAGGGCATAGGTTGAATTTGTTGGGAAGGGAGAATACTCAAGGGATGAAATTATGAGGTGAGAGAGGAAAGTGGCAAGAGGAGATGGGGAGAGACAGGGGTAGGGTAAACTATCCCATGTAGAAGAAGCAAGGGGAAGTGGTTGCAAGGGAGGGGGAGAATAGGAAGGCAAAAAGGCAAAAACCACATTCTCATTGAATTTGGTTCAGGGAGAGAATGACATACATACTAAATGGGATATCTCAACCTGCAGCAGAATAGGGGGAAGGGGGATGAGAGGAGGGATGATGGATGGGAGGGCATCCTTGGGGGAAGGGGAGGTTGGAAGTACCCACAATAGAAGAGGGACAGGATCATATAGGGAATGGACCAGGTGGGGAGATGGGATGAGTGGGAGGGAGGGAATCAAAAGCAGCCTTGTACAATATATCTACTATGATAATGTTTTGCATAGCTAGACATGTACAACATATACTGAATTACTTATCTCCCCAGAGGGAATGGGTGACAAGGAGGAAGGAAATGGATCTGAAATTCGAGGTCTTAACATTAAATGTTTCAAATATATATAGATACTATTATTAATACTCTTTTGCTTATAATTGGGAGATAAGATGTGCAGGCATTGGGACACAAAGATTCACCTTCCTCTAATGGGAAAGTCGAAGGGGGTATGGGAGAAGGTATGGGAGAGAGCAGATTGGAGGAAGCAATATCTTGTGGGACTGCTATTCTGGGAGGTTGGGTAGGGGAATAACAGGGGGAAAATGATTGTAACTCAAAATCTGGCAGAAATGAATGATGTAAAACAGAAGTTAATAAAGCATTTGTTTAAAAAAATTTTTTTAAAAAAAGAAAAAAAAAGAAAGGGAAGGCTTAGGGGTTGAATCCAAGCTTCCAGTTTGGTGGAGATTAAAGGCATGATGAGGACACCACCAGAAAATGAGCAGTCTTGAAATAGGAATGGGTAGGAATGGAGGAAAAACAGGAGTAAGGACAGAGGGTTCACCGAGATGGGAGCACAGAGACAGATCCTAATCAGGATTTTTTTCTAGGAGGAACCTGGCCAATCTAGCACATCAGAAGTTGACTGAGGTCCCTGGAGGGAAAATGGAAAAGCCAAGGGGAAACTTATTCAAAACAGCAACTCTTCTTCAGTCAGCTTTCCCTTAGGGGCTTTCCCTGTGCTACAGAAAAACCTTGAGGTTTTAAAGAGCCATCCTGGTTCTTAGCCTTTCATTTTTCTGAATTGTGAATATCTCCTAACCTCCCTGAAAGTTACTCCATAGGAAACCCACCACCTCTGCCTTGCTACCCCCAATCTAACAACCCAGGCCTTCGAAGAGTTGACAGGTTCTAAGGATACCAATCTCACAGAGACTTTAAATTCCAACCTCCTTCATCTGCATAGCTCCTACCAGTGCTATGCTGGTAAATATTTAACAACCTGAAATCTGGGGAAGAAAATATATACTGGACACATTTTTCAGTTTAATTTGTATAACCTAGACATGTCTGGGCACATCCAGCTCAGATAATGTGGTAGAGCCCTTGAAGGGCCTTTGGAGAATGTCCAGAGAACTACTGGGAAGGCATCTGTGTCCCTTGCCAAGAGGTAATGGAACCCTCCTTTGATCGGCTTCTGTGTCTTTAAAACTGGCAAGCCTTTTTCTCTTGCTACTTTCTATCTGCTGCTCTTTATCATATTGAAGATTAGACCCAGCCAAGCTTCAGTCTTGAATCACACCCACCATCCATCATCTTTGAAGTTACACAGGTGCTGCTGAACAAAGGTGGAGAAAAATCATACCACTGTTCTGAGTCCACTGCAAATTTATATTACACAACCTCAACCGGGCCCTCACTGCTGCTTGGCAATCTTACTATAACTCCTTTATCTACTCACTACCCCACTCTCCTATTTATCTCCATAGAGGCTCTTCCTAACCTTTTCATCCCTCCTCAAGCCCCCCATGGCTCCCCTTCCCTCCACTCTCTCAGTGAGATCCTTGTCCTATATTTTATAGAAAAAAAAATTGAGGCCACTCACAGAGAACTCCCTCTTCTCCCCTCTTCCTCATCTTCTATCACTTAGGTGCCTTCTGTCATTCTCTCCTTCACCCCTGTCCCACGTGATAAAGTGACCTTACTCCTCAACAAAGCTAATACCTCTCTCTAATTGTCCAAGTGAGCCCGTTCCATCCTGTCTCCTCCAACAGATTGCCCCCTCCCTCATCTCCACTGTTCCACTTATGTTCAATCTCTCCCTCTCTACTGTCTCATTTCTTACTGCCTACAAACATGCCCCAGTCCTGAAAAAAAAAATCTCACTTGATCCTTCCATCCCTTCTGTCATCCTGTATCTCATTCTGTCATTTGTAGCATGTCTACTTCCTCTCCCTTCATTCTCTCCTTAATCCCTTATAATCCAGCTTCCTACTTTATTCCACTAAAACTTTCTCCAAAGTGACTAATAATCTTTCAGGTGCCAAACCCAATGGCCTTTTCTCCCTCACTCTCCTTGAGCTCTCTGCAAGCCCCTAACACTGTTTGTCACTTTCTCCCACTTAATACTCTCTTTTCTTTAGGTTTTTGGGACACTACTGTTGAAAGGAAAAATCTTCGTTAGGGCTTCACCCTAATAAATGAGGCAGGCTCAGGGAAAATGTAGCAAAAGGAGTTTATTATTACACACAAAGCATATGCATTGCATGGATCTGGCCCAGAGCTCAAACTTTTGTAACAAGAGACGTCAATTCTGAGAGGTTAAAAATACGAAAAGGGGACGGGCTGGTATTGTATGATGTCGAGTTTACAATCCAGGTAGGATACTAATTTCTAAAGAGGAACAAAGCCCACGTAAGCTGTTACACTCAGTCTGGCACGTAGGGCAACTTTCTCTATGGGAGGATTGTCATGTTCACCTGTTTAGCCCCCTGTCATGTATGTCTCAAAAGGGAATGAAAGGGAATGAAAATCATGAGCACACTTGGGTTGACAGGATGGTAGTGGAGAAATTCATTAATATCTCCCTCTCCTAGTTTTCCTCCCATTTATCTGACCACTCCTTCTCAGTCTCCTCTGCTAATTCCTCCTCCAGATCCCACCCTCTAATCATAGGGTGCCCCTTGGGGTTCTGGCCTGGGTTCTCTTCTCTTTTCCCTCTAAACTACTACATTTGGTGATCTTATCAGCTTCTATGGATTTAATTACCATTTCTATGCTAATGATTTTCAAATCTACCTTTCCTGCCCCAATCTCTCTGCTGACCTTCAATGCCTTTCACACATCTCTCACTGGACATCCAACAATAAACACGTACAAAAGGGAAATCATCATCTTTCCCTCTAAACCCTTTCTGCCTCTTACTTTCCCTATTACTGTAGAAAGCAACACCATCCTCCTAGAACCTCAGGCTCACAACCTAGGAGGCATCCCAGATTCCTTACTATCTCTCATCCCCCAAATCCAAGCTGTTGCCAAGGCCTGTAAATTTCTCCTTTGTAACATCTCCCAAATATGTCTCCTTCTCTACTCTGACACAGTGCAGGCCCTTGTCACCTTGTGCCTGGATTATTGTGATAGCCTGTTGGAGGGTCTGCCTGCCTCAAGTCTCTCTCCACTCCAATTGTTATTTTCCTAAAATACAGGTCTAATCATGTCACATATACACACCCTACTCAGTAAATTCCATGGGCTGTCTATTATCTCCAGGATCAAATGCTGTTTGGCATTCAAAGCTCTTTATAACCTAACCCGCTCCTACCTTCCCAATCTTCTTAATCACCCACGTGTTACTAATCTTAGATACCTAACAGTGGCCTCCTAGTTGTTACATGAACAAGACACTCTTTCTCAGTCCCAGATATTTTCTCCGGCTATCCCCCATGCCTGGAATGCTCTCCCTCCTCTGCTCTGACTGCTGACCTCCCCCAATTCCTTTAAATCCTATCTAAAATCCCACCTCCTACAGGAAGCCTTCCTTAACACCTCTTAATTCTAGTGCTTCTCCTGTGTTAGTTATTTTCTATTTGTCCTATATATAGCTTGTTTTGCATATATTTGTTTACGTGTTATTCTCTTCATGTGACATTTAAAAAGTTTGAGAGACATAATTTCTGGGTAATGAGTCATTTTAGTAAGAATGCAAGCATTTTTAGTAAAAGGCCAGCAACACTCTTGAATGCCAAAGACAATCATGGTGGCAGCTCACCCTCATATGCTCTTGGAAGAGAGATATTCCTGATGGTGGTAATCAATTCTGATTGGTTAACAATTATTGAGAGAATGAGTATTACAATGAGGGGCTGAGAGTGGCATCTTGTCAAAGAGAGACTATCCCTATACCAGACCATCCCAGCCTTCAACAATCAATTCAAAGAATTTATCCCCACCCCACCTGGGTGGGATCTGAACAAGATTGTTAAGAAAGTCAGTCCAGGGGCGGCTAGGTGAAGAAGTGAATAGAGAGTAGGCCCTGGAGTCAGGAGGACCTGAGTTTGGATCCGGCCTCAGATACTTAACACAAAAACTAGCCATGTGACCTTGGGCAAGTCACTTTAACCCCAATTGCCCTCAAAAAAAAAAAAGGCAAAAAAAAAGAAAGTTAGTCAAATCTCATTATCAGTAAATCCTTCAATAGTAAATAAATCCAAAAGAGCCTCCTTTTGAAAGGAGGACCTTAGGAAAAAGGAGGAACTCGATCTCCCCAAATCATTGGTGATTAATAATCATTTCTCTCACCCATTGGATTGTAAGCTTCTTGAGGTCATGGACTGTCTTTTGCCTCTTTTTGAATCCCCATCTCTTAGCACAATACCTGGTACATAGTGGGTGCTTAATAAATGTTTATTGAATTAAATAGAATTCCACTGTTCTTTTTTCAACAACTGAGTCCCTATGTGTAACCCAGACCACCCAGCTCCCCCCACCCCCACCCCTGAAGGCCAAGTTTGTTTATATCAGCCCCTGCTGATGGTGTTCCCAAGTGTAAGGGCAGGTGATCCCCTACACCCTAGTTCTATTAGACACTAATAATCAGATTATCTTTTACAAAGGAATATTTACTTCTACTCCCCCAACAAGTGGGAAGCATGATCTTCCTTCCAACTTATGCCACCTCTGTCTCTGGGGAGGGGAAGTGGATCAGGCTTATAGCTAAGCTCAGTTCCCATAGAGCACAGTCCCAGTTCCAAATCCAAAGCACTCCTCAGGCTCAAGTTACAAGCACCCGGCTTCTCCAGATTTCTGCGTTGGGCTGACTGGCTCCATCATCCCACAAGCAATCCTGTCTCCAAGAACATCATGGCTCAGACTCCTGGGTCCCATGAAAATCACCCCTGGAACCTGATATAGAGGAGGGCAAACACATAGGTCAGGAACAAACACCCCCAAGCCTATTCCTTGGAGCCAGGGAAAAAGAGAGGGAGCAGAGAAAGGAAAGTTCTTTGCTTCTCCCCAGCTGAAATCAGGGTGTTCTCAACTGGAATCTTTACCCTCTGGACACAGAAAATAAAAGTTACCCAAATAAAGAGCAGCCAGTGGCTCAGTCTTGCCAGTTTTAAAGACACAGGAAGTCAGTCAAAGGAGACTGCCCCAACACATATGGCAGGCATTGCCAAGGTCTTCATGATAGGCAATCTGGATGTGCTTCAAAGGTCCCCCAAGGGCACATTCATGCTGCCTGAATTGTGCGTACCCAGACATGCCTAGGTTACATCTGCATTTATTTATATTTTTCCATCACTTTATTAAGTCCAGACAGGCAACAAACAATAAATCAGACCTGGATTTATAGCATTTGCTTATTTCTGAGATATAAATGCATACACTGAAAATTTAACAGTTGGTTCTAGCTAGCCTTATGAGCTGACTCCAATAGAAACTTACAGGAGTCCTAACTGTGTTTTCACAGAATTGTCAGATCTTCACAGGTTGTAGGAGACCCTAGAAGTCGAGAAGTCCAAGTTATGATAGGTGAAATAGCCTAACCCTTCTAATTCCTGTAAGTTAGGATAGCTTTTCCTTAAAAGAAATTAAGATATATATGAACTGAAGCAAAGTGAAATAAGCAGAACCACGAAAACTTTGTACACAGTATCAGCAGCATTGTATGATGACCAACTATGAATGACTTACCTCTTCTTAGAAACACAATGATCCAAGACAAGTTCAAAGGACTCAGGAAGGAAAATGCTATCCCATATCCAGATAAATAATTGATGATGCACTCTGCAGATCAAAGTATATTTTTTCACTTTATTTTTTCTCATGTGTTTTTTTAAATCTGTTTCTTCTTTCATAACTGTGACTAATATGGAATATTTTTTACATGATAGCACATGTATAAACTATATCAAACTGCCTACCATTTTTAGAAGAGAGGAGGGGAGGGAGGGAGAAAAATTTTGAATTCAAAATCTTGTAAAAAAAATTAATGCTAAAAATTTTCTTGACGTAACTGGGGTGGAAATAAAATACCATTTAAATAAAAAAAGAAGTCAAGACATTAAGTTGGCTGGAGAGGGGTCTGGAATAAGGACTAAGATTGTCCAATCACTTACTTCCTTATCACCTGAATACAAACCATAGCATGCACAGCACCAAGCTGGAGGGACTCTCACTTAGTTGAATTAGCTCTGGGGGTTCTCAATGCCTATCCTTGTTAGAGATCCTTCTCTTTCTAAGTCTAAGGAAATTTCCTTTTCTTAACCATTGAATGACCTCTATGTGTTGCATTTTCTTCCAATATTGAAACTAAACTACAAGGGGACTGTGCTGAGATAAGTTAGAACTAGAAGAATTGGCACAGTTGGGAAGGATTGGATTATAATGATCTCATTGAAGTGGGAGATGAGCTGTCCAGAAGACAGTGGTCCCAGCTTGGCCTTTGTGCTTCTGGCAGCACATCTGGTGATGCTTCTAAAAATGGTGGTTGGGGCAGCTAGGTGGCACAGTGAATAGAGTGCCAGCCCTGGAGTCAGAAGGACCTGAGTTCGGGGCGGACCTCAGACACTTAATCCACACAAACAAAAACCTAGCCGTGTAACCTTGGGCAAGTTACTTAACCCCAATTGCCCTAAAGTGGCGGCTAGGTGGCGCAGTGAGTAAGAGCACCGGCCTCGGAGTTGGGATGACCCGAGATCAGATTCGGCCTCAGAAAATGAGCACCCACGCATAAATAATGACTAGCCATGTAACCTTGAGCAAGTTACTTAACCCCAATTGCTTTAAAAAAAAAATGGTGGTTGATTTTTGTTGTTGTTCAGTCATTTTCAATCATGTCCAACTCTTCCTGATCCCATTTGGGGTTTTCTTAGCAAAGATACTGGAGTGGTTTGCCATTTCCTTTTCCAGCTCATTTTACAGATGAGGGAATTGAGGCAAACAGGGTGAAGTGACTTACACAAGGTCACACAACTAGTAAGTGTCTGAGGCCTGATTTGGACTCAGGAAGATGAGCCTTCCTGACTTCAGGCTCAGCACTCTATCCACTGAGCCTCTTGGCTGCCTTAGTGGTTGATTAAAAAGGCCTTTTCTCAATTTTTCTTGACCTCTCAGCAGCCTTTGACACAGTGGTTCACCCTCTTCTTCTTGATTCTTTCTTCTTTCTAGGTTTTTTGTGATATTGCTCTCTCCCAGTTTGCCTCCTATATGTTGTGCCACTCTTTCTCAGCCTCCTTTGCTGGGTCTGCTTGCAGTTCATGCCTTCTGACCATGGTGTCCCCCAAGACTCTATCTTGGCCTTCATCTCTTCTCCCCTGTACTATTTTACTTGGTGATCTCATCAGTTCCCATGGATTGAAATATCATGTCTGTGCTGATTATTTTCAGATCTATTTATCCTTCTCTAACCTCTCTCCTGACCTCCAGGCATTCATCTGCAACTGTTTATTGGATATCTCAAACTGGATGTCCCACAGACATCTTAAACTCAATATATCCAAAACTGAATTAATTATCTTTTCCTCTAAGCCCTCCCCTCTTTCTAACTTTCTTTTTACTGTGGAGAACACTACTATCTTCCCAGTCATCTAGGCTCACAACCTAGGGATCACCTTTGATTCCTCTCTCTCTAACCCTCTGTCCCCATCCTTTAATAAATGCTGTTGAATTTACCTTCCCTACCTCTCATAGATAACTCTCTTCTCTTCTCTGATACTACTACACCTCTAGCACAGGCCTTATCACCTCATGCCTCAGCCATTGCAATAGGCTGCTGGTGGGTTTCTTCTTGCCTCAAGTCTCTGTCCAATCCAGTCCATCCTCCATTCAGCTTCTTTGGGTTTCTTTGGGTTTTGATGGCTCCGAGTTAGTGTAAATAGCAATTATTTCTGTTCTGGTCAGAAATTCTGAGAATCTTCCCCTCCCATACTGATTCTTATGTAAAGGCAAACTAGGCTACTTTTTTGCTTCTTTTTTTTTTTTGGTGAGGCAATGAGAGTTAAGTGACTTACATGTGTCACACAGCTAGGAAGTGTCAAGAGTCTGAGGTTGGATTTGAACTCAGATCCTTCTGACTCCAGGGCTGGTGCTCTATCTACTGTGTACCCTAGCTGCCCCACTTTTTTTCTCATTTATTACCTAGTCTTCAATTACTGAATGGGTAATACCTCAGACAAACTGAGACCTGGAAAAACTTTAGCTTAAAAATGCCAAAGTCAGGGCAGAGTAAAGATGGTGGAGTAGAAACAGAACTCAGCTCCAGCTCCCACCTTCTCTAATTTATCTAAAAGGGCACTCTGAACAAACTATGGAGCTACAGAACCAACAAAATGACACGAAGAAGCTAACCTCCCACTGAGGACAGCCCAGGAGCCCAGCAGGGAGCAGCCAGCACAGTGCTCTGGGAGCCAACTCCAGCCCCATGTGAGCCAGAGGTTTTAGCTTCAGGGCAGGACTGACCAACTGCCAGCAGGAGGGACTTCAGAACACCAGCAGCTGTGGACATTTCCAGAATTATCAACACATAGACGCTAAGGACAAAGTGAGAGGTCAGTGCAGTATGGACTTTGGGACCCACTAGTTCGGAGTGCTTCAGCCTCTTCCCCCCAGGGCAAGAAGCTGCTGAGGAGCCAAGAAGCAGCCTTGGCCACATGGCAGCTTCAGCTCCTGGCCTACAGACTGTAGGGGGACCAGGCTACCAGTCTGGGGGGTAATTGCTCTTGCTTTAACCTTCTTGGATCTGGATTGCAGTCTATGGTGGAGGTCCTGATAGCCAGAGCATGTGGAGGCTTCAGAGAGGGCACCCAACTAATACCTCCAGCAGCTGAGAAAACCCCAGCGTTTGGGACAGAAGCTCCCCTGTCTGGTGGCAAAAAGCCCAAAAGTCAAGTAATTGAGTGGCAACATGACCAAGCAAAGGAAGCAAAACAAACAGAAGAATCTAACATTAGACTCCTATTTTGGGGACAAAAAGGATCAAATCATGGGACAGGAGGAAGACAGTGAAGTCAGAACTCCTGCAACAAAGAAAATACAAGCTGGACTTCCACTGCGCTCCAGCCCACACCACTTCAAAATCATATAAAAGGGGGACTCTGAACAATCTCTGGAGCTAGCTCCAGCACCCACAGAATGACACAGAGAAGCTAACCTCCCACTGAGGACAGCCTGGCAGCCTGACAGAGAGCAGCCAGCACAGTGCTCTGGGGGCCAACAGGATGGAGGGACCCCAGAACACCAGCAGCTGTGGCTTTTCCAGAACTACCAACATATAGATGCCTAGGACAAAGTGAGAGGTTAGTGCCCTATGGACTTTGGGACCAGTATTTGGGAACTTGGCAGCGTCTTCCCCTGGGGTCAAGAAGTGGCTGAGAAGCCTTGGCACAGCCGCCATTTTGCAGCTTCAGTTGCAGCTTCAGCTCCTGGCCTGCAGACTGTAGGGGATCTGGTGATCAGTCTGGGGGTAATTGCTCTTGCTTTAACCTTCTTGGATATGGATTGCAGTCTGGGGTGGAGGTCTTGAGGTGTGTGACCAGCTTGCCAGAGTGTGTGGGGGCTTTAGAAAGGCCACCCAACTAATACCTCCGGAAGTTGAGAAAACTCCAACATTTGGGATGGAAGCTCCCTTGTCTGGTGGCAGAGTCCTACTGTGGCAACAAGCCCAAAATCAAGTAATTAAGTGGCAACATGCATAGGCAAAGGAAACAAAAAAATCAGAAAAATTCAACATTAGACTCCTATTTTGGGGGCAAAGAGGATCAAAGCATGAAAAAGGAGGAGGACTGTGAGGTCAGAACTCCTGCACCAAAAGCCCCAAATGAAAATACAAGTGGGTTTCAGGCCATAGAGGACCTTAAGAAGGATTTTAGAAACCAAATAAGAGAAGTGGAGGAAAAATTGGGAAGAGAAATGAGAAAGACGCAAGAAAAGTATGAAATGAGAGTCAACAGCCTGACTGAGGAAAATAACACCTTAAAAAATAGACTAGCGGGGTGGCTAGGTGGCGCAGTGAATAGAGCGCCAGCCCTGGAGTCAGAAGGACCTGAGTTCAGAGCCGGCCTCAGACACTTAATCCACACAAACAAAAACCTAGCCGTGTAACCTTGGGCAAGTTACTTAACCCCAATTGCCCTAAAGTGGCGGCTAGGTGGTGCAGTGAGTAAGAGCGCCGGCCTCGGAGTTGGGATGACCCGAGATCAAATCCGGCCTCAGAAAATGAGCACCCACACATAAATAATGACTAGCCGTGTAACCTTGAGCAAGTTACTTAACCCCAATTGCTTAAAAAAAAAAATAGACTAGCTCAAATGGCAAAAGAGACTCAAAAAGGCAATGAGGAGAAAAATGCCTTAAAAAGCCGAATTTGCCAGATGGAAAAAGAATCTCAAAAGCTCACTGAGGAGAATCTTTCCTTCAGAATTAGATTGGAGCAAATGGAAGCTAGTGACTTTATGAAAAATCAAGATGCTGTTAAACAGATCCAAACAAATGAAAGAATAGAAGGAAAGGTGAAATACCTTATGGGGAAAACCACTGACCTAGAAAATGGATAATTTAAAAACTATTGGACTACCTGAAAGCCATGATCATAAAAATAACTTAGAAATCATCCTTCAAGAAATTTTCAAGGAAAATTGCCCTGATATTTTAGAACCAGAGAGCAAAATAAAGATTGAAAGAATCCACCAATCACCTCCTGAAAAAGACCCCCAAATGAAAACTCCTAGGAATATTATAGTCAGGTTCCAAAATTCCCAGATCAAGGAGAGATTATTACAAGCATCCAGTAAGAAACAATTTGAATATTGTGGAAACACAATCAGGATAACATAGGATCTGGCAGCTTCAACACTGAGGGATTGAAGGGCCTGGAATGTGATATTCCAGAAGTCAAAGGAGCTGGGATTAAAACCAAGAATCACCTACCCAGCAAAACTATCATGTTTCAAGGGAAAATATGGTTATTAAGTGGAATAGAGGACTTTCAAGTATTCTTGAAGAAAAAACCAGAGTTGAATAGAAAATTTGATATTCAGATACAAGAAGCAAGAGAAGCATGAGAAGGTAAACAGGGAAAAGAAATCATAAGGAACTTTTCAAAGTTGAACTATTTACATTCCTACATGGAAAAACGATAATTGTAACTGATGAGACTTTTCTCAGTATGAAAATAGTTGCAGGTAACAGAAGGCGTATGAATACATATGTGAATGTGTGTATATATGTTGACAGGTATATATATATAGATATAGGGCACAGGACCAATTTAATAGGAAGGGATGATACTCAAAAGGTGAAATTAAGAGGTGAGAGAGGAATATAATGAGAGGAGATGGGGAGAAACAGAATGGGGAAAACTATCTCATATAGAAGAGGCAAAGGAAAATGATTACCATGGAGGGGAAGAAGAGGAAGGCAAAAGGGAATGGGTCAACCTTATTTTCATTGAATTTGGCTCAGGGAGGGAATGACATACACACTAAATAGGGTATCTCACCCTACAGGAGAGTAGGGGGAAAGGGGATGAGAGGGGGGATGATGGAAGGGAGGGCAGGCTGAGGGGAAGGGAATTTGGAAGTACCCACTTTTGAAAAGGGATAGGATCAAAGTAGAGAATAGAACAAGTGGGAGGTGGAATAGGAGGGAGGGAAATATAATCAGTCTTTTATAATATATCTACTATGGTAATGTTTTGCATTAGCCACACATGTACAACCTATATTGAATTGCTTATCTTCCCAGTAAGGGGGGGTGACAAGGGAGGAAGGGAATGAATCTGGAATTCAAAGTTTTAAAACCAAATGTTTAAATATTTTAAATACACACACACACACACACACACACACACACACACACACACACATATATATATATATATATATATATATATATATATATATACTATTATTAATACTAATTTACATGTAATTGGGAAATAAGATATACAGCCACTGGGGCATAGAGATCCACCATGCCCTACTCGAAAAGTCAAAAGGGATATGGGGAAGATATGGGAGAGAGCAGATTGGAGGAAGGGATATCCTGTAGAACCGCTATTTTGGGGACATGGGTAGGGGAAAAACAGGGAGAAAATTTGTTACTCAAAATATGTCAGAAATGAATAATTAAACCAGAAGTTAATAAGGGATTTGAAAAAAAGAAAGAAAAAAAGGCCAAGGTCTCCCACTGCATCCTGGGCCATTTTCAGTTATTCTGATCTATATCTCAACATTGGACTCAGATGACTCTGGAGGAGAAAGGGAGGCTGGTGACTTTGCACAGCCCTGCCTCATTTAAATCCAATTCACTTACAAGTCAAGACATCACCTTCCTGATGTCATTGGTCCTCTTTGAGAACAAACACCAAACAACACCAACCCTCAAATGCAGAGATTTGAATGTGCAGATCTGATTGTGTCCCCTCCTCCCCACCATTTAATTGACTCCAGTGGATCCCTATTACCTCCAAGATCAAACACAAAATCTTTTGTTTGGTTCTTGAAACCCTTCCAGAGCTGGCCCCTTTTTATTGTTCCAGTCTTCTTACAACTTGCTCCCTGCTACCTTCCCTGCCATGAAATCTGCTCTTCAGCACCTTCAGCTGGCTTGCTTTTCCTAGAATAAGATATCTCCTGACTGCATGCATTTTTTTGCACATTTTTATTTTGTACCCTTCTTTGAGATAAGCATAAGGGAGAGGCAGAGAAGTTCAGGAAAAGCACTATAGAAAATTAAAGGGGGAAAGATCATGCCATATAGTGAAAGAAGTCAGGAAAGTCTTACCTCTAGGGAGGTAAGACCTGATGTGTTTGAAGGTAGGGCTGGACTTCAACAGATGGAACTGGGTTAAAGGAGGAGGGGATTAGCACTGGTACAGGAGAGAGTGGGGCCATTCTAAGTATTGATGTGGGGAGTAACCTAAAGATGGGAGGCAGGAGAGAGCAAATGCATATAGAAGTGCTGTTTCATTGTGTATAAAGGGAAGGAATGTAAGAAAAACTGGGAAATTAGGATGGAGATAGACTGTGAAGGACCTTGAATGTCCACATCAGGAGGTTTGTTCAGTTGGCAATAGGAAACAGTAATGGGTTATTTGATTTTATTTTTTGCTTTCTGGAGGGGGGAAGGCAGGGCAATTAGGGTTAAGTGACTTGCCCAAGGTCACATAGCTAGTAAGTGCTAAGTATCTGAAGTCACATTTGAACTCAGGTCCTCCTGACTCCAGGACCAGCACTCTATTCACTGTGCCACCTAGCCGCCCCCAGCAATGGATTTTCAATAAATGAATGACATAATCAGTGTGACCAAAGCATAGGTATGAATACCATTTACAAAGCATCCTCACAGCAATGCTGTGAAGTAGTTTATAAGACAACTAGGTGCTGCGGTGAATAGAACACTAGGCCTGGGGTCAGGAAGCCCTGAGCTCAAATCTAACTGAATACTGTTACTAGCTGTGTGAACCTGGGCCAGATGTTTCATCTCCTTCTGCCTCAGTTTCTTCTGCTGTAAAATGGGGATAATAATGGCACCTGCCTCCCAGGTTTCTGTGAGAGTTTAGCGCAGTGCCTGGTAATAAATGGTTAAGGGCAGCTGGATGGAGCAACGGATAGAGCACTGGGCGTGGAGTCAGGAAGACTCTTCTTCCCGAGTTCAAATCCAGATGCAGATACTCACCAGCTGGAAACATCGCTCACCCCTGCTTGCCTCCTCATCTACAGAAGGAAGTGACAAACCTCTCCAGTATCTTTGCCGAGAAGACCCCTAGTGGGGTCATGGAGAGTCTGAAACAATGGAACTCAATAAGCCCACAAGGGCTTATTCCCTGCTCCCCCAAAGTGAGCTTAGAAATAACAATAATGCAAATACTTGTAGCACTTTAGAATTTACCAAGTGCTTTATTTCTTTTGGTTCCCGTGGCAATCTCGTGACAGATAGGAGATATGGAAGGCTCAGCCATGGGCTCGAGCTGCTCATGGGTGATACAGCCAGAGCTCTGACCAACGCTGTCTGACTCCCCAGCTCACTGTTCATGCCGTCCTAACAAACTGCTTCTGGGCCCTTCTCTCCTGGCTCTGCCCCCAGCCTTCTCCTCCCCTACAGGCTGGGACCTCTTCGATTGAGAATGCAGCTCTTAAGCAGTCAAGAGAGCTTCCAGACGCCACTTTGGAGACACTTTAATGACTTCAAATTTGTCCACATGCTTTTTATGTAATTGACTTACCAGTTCACAAGCACTGCAGCTTTACATCTGCCCCAGTCCCTGGAGCTTCTCCCCAGCCTCAAACCTGCTAGACCCTTTTCTCTGAATCAGCAAAACATTTTTCCCCCAGCGGAGAGCCTGGGAGAAATATGGGGAATTAAAGGGAGTGTTGGTCAATGAGCCAGAATCATCAATACAATGTAATGTTTGGTAGGTGGTTCTGTGCCAAGCTCTGTGCTAAGGGCAGGGAGTGGGGGGGAGGAGGAAGGAGCAGGGGAAGAGGACGGCACAAAGCCAAAAATGCCACATTCTCTTCCCTAAAAGACTTACAGAAGTGCTTACATTCTGCTCCAGGGATGGCAGGGTGGGGAGGAAGATGAAGAAGAGAGGATGCAGCACCTTATCTGGGCCTTGAAGGAAGAGTAGGATTTCAACAGATGAGATGTGGAAGAAGTGGTGATGCCTAGAGGTGGGAAAAGGCAGAATGAGATCAGAGGATCCATGTGTGGGTGAAATGGAGAGAGAAAAGGAAGGGGAGTAAGGTATAATAGAGCTGAATCAGAGTCACTGTAAAAGACATTATTGTAATTATTTTTATTATTTTAAAATATTAATTGTAATTTATAACAATAACTGGTATTTTTCTATGGCAATATACTGGACTAGGCCTAACTCAGGCTAGTCCAATGATTCAGGCTCAGGGTTAGAATGAACTGAGGTATTTATGGATCATAAAATCCAATAAAGATGACAAATAACAAAAGATAAAAAAAAATAGGATTCTTAAGGTTAAAAAAGACATGAGAATTCCACTAAGCTAAAATTTTCAATTCCAACTAAGCTAAATTTCCCAGCTTCCCAAAGGCTGGGCCTTTCATGCCTCAAGATAAACCAATGATGATCTGAAGAACTGTTATCTACCCCCTTAAAGGAAAACAGCCAAGCCTATATATAACATGAACTTCTCCTGGCACAGCCCTTTAAGTATAACTGCTAGAATTGGAAGTTTGTGTGTTTTCCTCTAGACAATGGGGAGCCACCAAAGATGTTTGACCAAGTAGTTTTTGCCTTTCTTTGGATCCCGAGAGCTTAGCACAGGGCTTGGCACAGTTCTTTCATAAATGCTTATTGTCTAGAATTGACGTAACAGATTAGAAACATGACCAGATTTGCTCCTTAGGAAGATTATTTTGGTAATGTTAAGAAAGATAGTTTGGAATAAAGGGAAACTGGGGGCACAGAGACCAGTTAGGAAGTAAATGCAATAGTCTAGTCAAGAGGTGATGAGGACCCAAATTATACAAGTGCAGAGAAGGAAATAAATACAAGAGGCACTGCATGAGAAGAATCAACAAGACTTGGCAGTTGATTAGATACATAAAGTACAGTGAGAGAGGAGATTAGGACTGGAAAGACAGTGATTTCCTCAACAGAAGCAAAGATGTTTGGAGAAAAAAACCAGGTCTGGAGATGGAAATGGTGTATTCTGTTTTGACTTGTGAATTTATTAATTCACTTTACTTAATAATTAATTGATCTGGGGCAGCTTGGTAGCATAGTGAATAGAACACTGGCCCTGGAGTTAGGAGGACCTAAGTTCAAATTTGGCCTCAGCCACTTGACACACTTACTATCTGTGTGACCTTGGGCAAGTCACTTAACCCCAAATGCCTTGCCTTCCCTCCTCAAAAAAATTAATTGATCATTAAGTGTTGTAAGGAC
This sequence comes from Gymnobelideus leadbeateri, assembly GCA_011680675.1. NCBI lineage: Eukaryota > Metazoa > Chordata > Mammalia > Diprotodontia > Petauridae > Gymnobelideus > Gymnobelideus leadbeateri. The sequence goes on along the minus strand of WOXC01006384.1, from coordinate 793,730 downwards.
ATCAGATTGTTGATTACAATCATTTCAAACAGATTTAACTGACATGCATCAATTAACACAAAGAGGAAATGCCAAAAATCTAAAAACTGCCTTACTCAGCTAAAACATAACTCCTTCCCAAAGAAGAGAGATATGGCAGCCAAGGGAAACATTATTTAAAATATAGATTCTTTTGTAAAGTCTTATGGAGAAGGATGGTAGAAGATTACAAGTAGTATCATCTCATAAAACATAGAAGCAAAAGAGAGCAATACTAATTTTTAAATGGCAAAATAAAGAGGGAAAGTCTATGTACCAAATTATTTAAGTAACCCTTTTTTGTAGTAGCCCCCAAACTAGAAACTGAGAAACTGTCCTCCTATTGAAGAATGACTAAACAAATGGTGGTATATGAATGTAATGGAATATTATTATATCATAAAAACTGATGAAATAGTTCCACAGGAAACTGGCGTGACTTCTCTGAACTTTTGATGCAGACCAAAGTGAGCAAAACAAGGGGAATAATTTATACATTGACAACATTATAAATAAAAAACAAGTCTGAAAGACTTTAAGACTCTGGTCAATGCAATATAAACCTTGAGCCCAGAAGGCTGAAGATGACTCACACTATCACTTCCTGACAGGGAGTTGATGGACTTAAAAACATAAATAAGACTTTCATATTTGGATATGGGGCAATGTGGGAAATGCTTTACTGGACTATGCATCTTTGCTCTCGGGGGAGTTTTGGTGAGGAGGCATAACAGAGGGATAGAGAAATAATTAGTCTTTGCAAAAATAAACAAATCCATTTAAAAAAACTTGGTTGAGACCCAACATAGCAAAAATAAGCTAAGGGTGTTCAGGGATCAAACAAACAGGTGTGGAAATGCCCCAGAAGGTGGCAATGACCCAGAATAGTCAGAGTCAATAACCATGTTAAGTGCCTGCTGTGTTCTAATCACTATGCCAAGCGGCAGGGATACAAGAAAGGCATGACAATCTCTGCCCTCGTGGAGTTCACAATCTAATGGTGGAGACAATACATAAAAAGAAGCTGAGAAGGTGAGGTGAGAAGAATCAGGGAGAGCATGTTGGAAGTCCTGCAGCCAGGGTGAGAAATGATTGGAGGAGGTGGCAGCTTCTGAGTTGATTTCATCTTGCAGAATGATGAGTTAAGAAAGAGAATTCACTGAATTCCCTCCTTCAATTGTGTGGGATTTGGAAGAAGCTACCCAATGTTCATCCTCCACACTCTCCAACCAGAGGGAGAGAGGGGCCTCAGGGGCAGAGGATGCTGAGGAGGTGTGAATTCCTGAACTGGTTTCATTTTTCAGGATGATGGATTTCTGGAGATGATGAAGTCCAGGAAAGTAGCACTGTATCGAATGATGAAATAAAGCAAAGACGGAGTAAGCAGCTGGACTAGAACAAGTAAACAAAGAGAAGATCTGTGCTATAAAGAACAGAATTGTATAAGGAGGGTGTTGAGGGATTGATGCTTGAGGCATATGAAGGAGGGGAAAGCACCAGAGGCATGAAGAACAAAGATCTTAGACCTTATTACTACCAAAAGAAGACAACCAAGAGAAGAGGAATGAAGTTATCAACATATGTCTATCTTCAAATCTATATAAAATGTATGAGAATAATCTATGCCTTCATTGAGAGCATTTTGATCAGGATATTATTAGAAAATAGGCAGTCTTCCATGAGTGACATCCCACAGTAAACTGTATCTTTACCATCACACTATTGACTGAAAGAGGTAGAAAACACAAAATCCCTCCCGTACTTTTTTTTTTGTTGACTATAAAAAAACCATTTGATTCAATAACACAAAATGCTATCTGAAAGACCCTCCTCCAATAAGGTGTCTCGCATACCTACCTTAAAATTTTTTTCAAGATTCTTTAAAAAATATAAGAGATAACCTTGTTTAATGTCCCTCTTATCATTAATACCTGGCAAGGAATAAAGTGGAAATGGATACTCAACAAAAGCCTCTGACTCTTTTCTACAGGAGATGTGGCATGGGTTCTCTATAGATAAAGAGGGGTCCTCTATGAATGATGAGATTGTCTGTTTTGAGAAGGGATCATACCAATTACATCAAATTCCAAAACATGATAGAGACTCCCAAATAAAATCAATAACCACTCAAGAGAGTTTGGCTGAACCATTTACACAGAAAAAAAAATCAAAGCAGATAAAGAATCCCTTTTGTTCTGACTGAGGTAAAAAGACACAAGGTGAATGAATAAACCTATAGAGCTCATTCATCAGTATAGTTATCTTAGACAGATACTGCAATTGTAAGTTGGGCCCAGAATTGAATAGGAAAAAGAGCACATTGGATTTGCTTTGGGAAATTGTGAGGTTATTCAAGTAACCCCAAAGGTCTTCCTGAAATAAAGATCCACCTTTCTAACACTAAAATTTTTCTAGTGTGATTGGATGGTTTTGAGCCATAGAACACTACAGCCTTTGAAGAACTGAAAATGTCTATCACCCAAAGGGAATGGGAAGGATCATGTGAAAGGAATTAGAAAAAAGAAGTCAAAGATGTCATCAAAGAAACATAGGGGCCAAAAAGATGGTAGTCTAGAACTACATTGCTAGAAAAATGGATAACCAATGCACAGCACAAGTGATACCCAGGACATAATTGTTGTTCAGTTGTTTTCAGTCATGTCCAACTCTTTGTAACCCTATTTGGGGCACTCTTGGCAATGATACTGGAGTGGTTTGCCATTTCCTTCTCCAATTCATTTTACAGGTGAAGAAACTGATGCAAACAGGGTTAAGTGATTTGCCCAGGGTCACACATCTAGAAAGTATCTGAAGCTATATTTGAACTCGGAAAGAGGAGTCTTCCTGACTCAGAACAATACTTCATCCACTGTGCCACCTAGCTGACAGGACACAATTAACTCCTATTAAATGGTAGTTGATTGATTATCATGCTATCAAGAGAAAGTGGTAAGAGTTAAGTCAGCTCCAGGTGTATTATACTTAGAGGAGGTCATAGACAAGAGTTAAAAGAAGAAATCAGCATGGATGGGTTGCAATCCACATGTTGGGAGGAAATGCCACATTGAGAAATCAGGGATCCATAAGCTTAAGTGAGTATGAATATAGTTATTGTTAGGAAACCACTTGATAAGATGTAAAGGACTATTTCTTAAATGGCCATACCAATCCCAACAAAGCCCATCACAAATCCAAACTAGAGGGTTGCACATGGATGTTCCTCCTGAAATTGGGTCCCAGGGAAACATGGGGTGGGAGAGAATCACATAGTGGAAATCTTTGTAACCCCAGCCCAAGACTGTCTCTAAGCAGAGTAGGTCCAAATCATACATTGTGCCTCTTGGCCTTCTCCACCTCAACTACCTCAAACCCCTGATGTCTCTTCACGAAGAATTTTATCTCAGGTGAAGTCTAGTTAAAATGAGCTCAACAGTGAAGGGGAAGAGATGAAGAGGAAGAAAAAAAGAGAGAGAATACTAGCCTTAAGGAGGTATATACACTAGGAGGGATTTAGTGCAAAACCATAAACCTAGAGTAACTCTGATTGTATGTATATGATTCTCAAGTCGCTTTTTGTCAATCAAAAAATATATTTATTAAGCTCTACGTCAGAAACTATGCTAAATTCTGGGAATAGATACAAGCAAAAAGAAAGGCAGTCCCTGTCCTCAAGGAGCTTATATTCTAATGGGGAAGACAACATATACAAAGGAAACTGAAAGGGGCTGGGAGTAGAGGGTAACCTGGCCATGATGGAGAAATCCAAAGGAGCCTGGTAGCAAATGAAGAGATGACTGGCCATGTCACCCTTTCGAATTCAGCGAGGCTGTACTTTTCCTATTGCCTGGTCCAAGCAAATGAAGTCAGAACAACCATATCATGCTCCTCATTTGAACTTCAGAGATAACCTAGACTTGGCCCAGGGCACACAGTATCTTGACTGCTCACCCACTATTCTTTCTAGTACAACCTATCTGCTGCCCCAATTTGCAATGTCCTGGGATGGTTTGTCCCCACCCGGCCATTTCTCCATACTCCACCCTCAGACACTCAATCTAAGCGTCTCCTCATCTTGGCCCACTTCAAGTTATCTAGGCATAATGAACAGAGACCTAAACCTAAAAGCAGGAGAAATTACTTCTAATCCCACCTTTGACATTAATGAACTGTGTGAGCATAGCAAATCACTCCTGTGAAGCTCAGTTTCTTTATCTGTGAAGAAAGCATTGCACTAAGCAATCTATAAGAGTCCTTCAAGCTCTGGAATTCTGAGATTCTATGATTAATCCCACTGAGAAAGAAAGATGGAAGACATCTTTAAAAAATATTGTAGCTGCACATGAAGCTCTCTTAAAGCATGAGCCGTGTACATGGGAGGAGGTGCATATGACTAGGGAAGAATGCAGAATCATACAGGACTGTAAGAACAGTTCCAAAAAGGCTAATGCTAAGGATCATGAACAATTTTAAAGCCAATTTTAGAAAGGTTTTGGGTTGGGCCTGATTCATCATAGTTTATGTTCAGTGGTTAAACAAAATAAGACACTTTTGGGTTATTCAATGGTTAACAGAAAGAAATTTACTTATCCATAGCAGGAGAAGGACATTCAACAAAGACTGAAAGATACCTCAAGTTGATTCAGCTGAGTGAAGCTTACCAGAATCTCCCATCATCGTCATCATCATCATCATCATCATCATCCACCAGTCAAGCCTCAAGTAGCTCCTTTGAGCATCTTTTTTTGTACTCGGGAAATGAGGAAATGATATCCACAGTTTGAGCCTTTAGTCCTTTGAGTCAACCAAGTCTCAAGGAAGGTCTGAAAACCTTTTTTTCCCTTTTTTATTTGTTTAATTTACATCATTCATTTCCACAAGATTTTGAGTTACAAATTTTCTCCCCATTTTTCCCTACCCACCACCCCAAAACAGCGACCCCACTGAATAGCCCCTCCCCCAATCTGCTTTCTCCCATATCTTCCCCCATGCCGCCTCTGACTTTCCAGGAGGGCACGGTGGATCTATATACCCTAGTAGCTGTATATCTCATTTCCCAGTTACATGTAAAATAATAATATATATCTATATAAATATATATATATTTAAACATTTGATTTTAAAACTTTGAATTCCAGATTCTTTCCCTTTCTCCCTCACTACCCACTGGGAAGATAAGCAATTCAATATAGGCTGTACATGTGTAGCTAATGCAAAATATTTCCATAGTGGATATATTGTGAAAGACTGACTATATTTCCCTCCCTCCTATTCCACCTCCCACTTGTTCTATTCTCTACTTTTATCCCATCCCTTTTAAAAGTGGGTGCTTCCAAATTCTCTCCCTCCCAGCCTGCCCTCCCTTCCATCATCCCCCCTCTCATCCCCTTCCCCCCTACTCTCCTGTAGGGTGAGATACCCTATTTAGTGTGTATGTCATTCCCTCCCTGAGCCAAATTCAATGAGAATAAGGTTGACCCATTCCCTTTTGCCTTCCTCTTCTTCCCCTACATGGTAACCATTTACCCTTGCCTCTTCTATATGAGATAGTTTTCTCCATTCTGTCTCTCCCTATCTCCTCTCATTATATTCCTTTCTCACCTCTTAATTTCACCTTTTAAGTATCATCCCTTCCTATTAAATTGGTCCTGTGCCCTCTGTCTATGTATACATGTACATATATATATATACACAATCATATATGTATTCATACGCCCATATACCCTCCTATATAGACATATATGTATATGTCTATATACGTATATATATATATGGGAATACAAATATGTATATATATATATGGGAATATAAATGCATATATATATGCATTTGTATTCCCTTCAACTATTTTCATACTGAGAAAAGTTTTATCAGTTACAATTATCATTTTTCCATGTAGGAATGTAAATAGTTCAACTTTGATAAGTTCCTTATGATTTCTTTTCCATGTTTATCTTCTCATGCTTCTCTTGCTTCTTGTATCTGAATGTCAAATTTTCTATTCAACTCTGTTTTTTTCATCAAGAATGCTTGAAAGTGGGGTGGCTAGGTGGCACAGTGAGTAAGAGCACTGGCCTCGGAGTTGGGATGACCCGAGATCGAATCCAGCCTCAGAAAATGAGCACCCACACATAAATAATGACTGGCTGTGTAACCTTGAGCAAGTTACTTAACCCCAATTGCTTTAAAAAAAAAATAAAAAAATAAAAATAAAAAATAAAAAGAATGCTTGAAAGTTCTCTATTCCACTGAATGACCATATTTTCCCCTGAAACATGATAGTTTTGCTGGGTAGGTGATTCTTGGTTTTAATCTCAACTCCTCCAGAATATCATATTCCAAGCCCTTCAATCCTTCAGTGTAGAAGCTGCCAGATCCTGTGTTATCCTGATTGTGTTTCCACAATATTCAAATTGTTTCTTCCTGGATGCTTGTAATATTTTCTCCTTGATCTCGGAATTCTGGAACCTGGCTATAACATTCCTAGGAATTTTCTTTTAGGGATCTTTTTCAAGAGGTGATTGGTGGATTCTTTCAACCTCTAATTTACCCTCTGGTTCTAAAACATCAGGGCAGTTTTCCTTGAGAATTTCTTGAAAGATGATTTCTAGGTTCTTTCTTTGATCATGGTTTTCAAGTAGTCCAATAAATTTTAAATGATCTCTCCTGGATCTATTTTCCAGGTAAGTGGTTTTTCCAATGAGATATTTCACATTGCCTTCTATTTTTTTCATTCTTTTGGATCTGTTTAATAGTATCTTGATTTCTCATAAAGTCACTAGCTTCCATTTGCTCCAATCTAATTCTGAAGGAATGATTCTCCTCAGTGAGCTTTTGAGATTCTTTTTCATCTGGCAAATTTGGCTTTTTAAGGCATTCTTCTCCTCATTGCCTTTTTGAGCCTCTTTTGCCATCTGGGTTAGTCTATTTTTAAAGGTGTTATTTTCTTCAGTCAGGTTGTTGTAATGGAAATGTAAATTTAAAGATTTTCCCTACCCCTAGCTTAAGTGCACCTGGAGCCTGTGGTGGGAGGCTTGTTTTTCAGGAAAGCCCACACCTTGATACTTTGTGATTGGGCAGTGGGTCAAGAAGATTGTTACATTCTCTGAGCCAGGAGAAGGCTATATAAGCCCTGAGGAGAGGCTTTGCTTTGGGGCTCACTTTGAGAAGTGTTGTGTGATTTGACCAGATGAGACTCTGGGCAGCTGTTGAGAGCCCTCCAGCTTTGAAAACCCAGATGTTGATGCTTCCCTCTCTGGTAACTGTGATTTTGATATTGATAATGGTTGGACAGTTTGGAAGCCTGTCTGTTTGATCTGTAAGTTCTGTAACTCTGAAGTTCGGGGTGCTGACCTTTTTTCCCTGAACTAAGTAATATATGTTTGTTTGATTAAAGTAAGCTTGTTAACCCATTTTGAGTTGCTTTCTTTTTGAAAAACAGATCTAAGAACCTGTGTTGGCAGCCACTCTGGGGATGCTGGGGTGCTTGCTGCTACAGTTGTTGACTCTCATTTCATAATTTCCTTGCACCGTTCTCATGTCCTTTCCCAATTTTTCCTCCACTTCTCTTATCTGGTTTTCAAAATCCTTCTTAAGCTCCTCTATGGCCTGTAACCAACTCATATTTTTCTTGGAAGCTTTTGGTGAAGGAGTTTTGACTTCATTGTCTTACTCCTGTTCTATGCTTTAATCTTTTTTGAGCCCAAAATAGGAGTCTAATGTGGGATTCCTCTGTTTGCTTTGCTTCCTTTGCTTGCTCATGTTGCCACTCAATTACTTGCCTTTTGAGCCAGGGGAGCTTTATCCCAATCGCTGGAGTTTTCTCAGCTGCTGGAGTTATTAGTTGGGTGCCCTCTCTGAAGCCTCCACATGCTCTCTGGCAAACTGCTCATGCACCCCAGGATCTCCACCCTAGATAGCAATCCAGATCCAAGAAGATTAAAGCAAGAGTGATTATCCCTCAAACTGGTTGCTTAGTCCCCCTACAATCTGCAGGCCTGGGGCTCTGAAGCAGCCACGTGGCAGGCGGCTGCAGGCCATGGAGCCTCAACTGCTTCTCACCCTGGAAGCAAAGGCCAGACCACACTCCAAAATTCCCTGTTCCTTGCAAAGTCTACACTGACCTCTCACTTTGTCTTTGGCATCTATGGGTTGATAATTCTGGAAACCACCACAGCTGCTGGTGATCTGAAGTCTCTCCAGCCAGTGGCTGGTCAGGCTGCCCTGAGGTTAAAATGTCCCACTCAAGTGAGTCTGGGCTAGGCTCCCAGAGTGCTGCACTGGCCCTTCCTGCCAGTGTACTGGTTTGTCTTCAATGGGAGGTTAGCTTTTCTCTGTCATTTTGTGGGTTCTGTAGCTCCAAAGTTTGTGTAGAGTCATTTCTTACATAAATTGGAGGAGGTGGAAGCCAGATCCACGTGGAAGTCCTGTTTCTACTCCACCATCTTGACTCTGCTCCTCGCCCCCCAATACCTTTTAAGGATAAACTAACCTAAACTACATGAAGGGAGAGGGTAGGATATTGCTTGTACTATAACCAATAAAGACCTTATAAGGCTATGTTCAGGACGAGAAAGACTCCTGACCAGAGCAGATAGATAATATTAAGAGAAGGAAGAGAGAAATCAGTACTGTTTAACTCCTACTATGCTTGTATTTTCTTTACCAAGGAGGGAAATCTTCAAAATGGAAAAGGGAGAACAAACATCATTAATAAGGAATTAAAGCTCAAGATAGAATAAGAGATGACAAAAGAGCATATAGCCACTCTAACACATTCATGTCTCCATAACGAGAGGGTTAACCCTTGAATTAATTGCAAAACCTGGATCATCTTTAAGAAATTATGGACAACAGAAGAAGACACTAAAGACTGGAGGTCATAAAATCCTGTCCCAATTATCAAAAGAAGAAAAAAAATAAATTCCATAGAACTGGAGATCAGTAAAATTTGTATCTGTTCTTGGCAAAATTCTAGAATGGATTATTAAACAGAGAGTTTGGGAGAATTAGAAAAGAAAGAATTGATCACTAGGAGACAAAATGAGTTTGCTAATAAACAAGCTATGCTCAAGTAACATCATTTTGGTTTTCTGCATCTGGTTACTAGACTGATAAATAAGGAAAATGTCATATTCAAAGTATAACTGGATTTCATCAAGACAGTTAACAGTCTTTTATGATATCCCTGTAGGCAAGATGGAGAAAATTAGACTGGCTAATAAAGTTAAATGGACTTGTGGTTAGTGTTGACTAATGGATTAATGTCAGCTTGGAGGGAGGTTTCTAGTACCAAGAGACTTTGTCCTCAACTCTGTTTTATTGAATGCTTTCATCAAAAATTTGGCATGTAGAAGGAATGCTTTTTAAATCTGAGAGGACACAGAACTAAAAGCAATCATTGATATGTTAGTTGACAGAATTAGAATTCAAAATGGCCTTAATAGGCTAGAATAATTAGCCAAAACCAAAGAGGAAGGAAGGAAACTATTAAGGTTAAGTGACTTGCCCAAGGTCACATGGCTAGTAAGGGTTAAGTGTCTGAGGTCAGATTTGAATTCAGGTCCTCCTGACACCAGGGCTGGTACTCTATTCATTGTGCCACCTAGCCACCCCTTAACTCTGACTTCTTTGTTCATTTCCCTTCTGGATCACGCCTTTTAAATGTAGGTGTCCCTCAGGGTTCTGTCCTGAGTCTTTTTCTCTTCTCCCCTTATACTACTTCACTTGGTAATCTCATCAGCTCCCTACCTTCTCTATTCTGACAGTGCTCAAATCTACCTTTTCTGCCCCAGACCCTCAGCTGACCTCCAATCTCACATCTCCAAATGCCCTGCAGACATCTCAAACTGGATGCCCAGTAGACATCTTAAACTCAATATATCGCCCCCAAAAAAAGACCTCATTATTCTCCCCCCTTCTTAAACTCAATATGTCCAAAACTAAACTCATTATCTTTCTCCCTATACCTACCTACCTCCTATCTTCCCTATTACTGTAGGGGGCAACACCATCCTCCCATCCTCAGACTCACAACCTAGGAGTCATTCTGTACTCCTTGCTATGTCTCACACCCCCATATCCAATCTGTTGCCAAAGCCTGTCAATTCCACCTCTGCAACATTTCTTAAATAAACCCCCTTTTCTCCTCTAAAACTGCCACCACTCTGGTGTAGACCCTCATCACATCATGCCTTGATTATTCAATATCTTGCTGGTAGGTCTGCCTGCCTCAAGTCTCTCCCCACTTTAATTCACCTTCCATTCAGCTACTAAAGTGATTTTCCTAAGGGGAAAAAAAAGTACTGCTAAGAGCATTTTGCTGCATATGGGTTCTCTTTGTTCTCTCTCTCTCTCTCTCTCTCTCTCTCTCTCTCTCTCTCACACACACACACACACACACACACACACACACACACACACACACACACACACACACCACTCAATAAACTCCAGTGACTCCCTATTGCCTCCAAGAGCAAATACAAAATGCTCTGTTTGACATTCAAAGACCTTCATAACGAAGTTCCTCCTATCTTTCCAGTCTTCTTACTCCCCGTCCCCAACACGTACTCTTCCAGTCCAGTGACACCAGCCTCCTGGCTACTCCATGAACAAGACACTTCATTTCTCAGGTCTCAGCATTTTCTCTGGTGGTCTTCCATGTCTGGAATGCCCTCCTTCCTCTTCTCCAGTTGCTGAGATTCCTGGTTTCCTTCAAGTCCCAACTAAAATCCCATCTTCTAGGAAGCCTCTCCCAAGCCCTGTTACTCCAATGCCTTCCCTCTGTTAATTATTTCCTATTTCTCTTGTATATAGTTGCTTTGTCTCTATTTGTTTACATGTTTTCTCCACCATTAGACTGAAAGCTTCTTGAGGATAGGGACTGTCTTTTGCCTCCTTTCGAATCCCTGGCACTTAACAGTGCCTAGCACATAGTGGACACATAATAAATGCTGATTGACTGATTGAGTGATTTTACAAATATTATTTTCTTTGACCCTTGCAACCCTGGGAGGTAGGTGGCTATTATTATCCCCATTTTACAGTTGAGCAAACAGAGGCAGACAGTGGTTAAGCAACTAGCCCAAGGTTACACGGCTAGTAAATTTATAGGATCAAATTTTAACTCAGGTCTTCCTGACTCCAGGTCTAGCACTCTTTCCACCCTACCTCTATCTAACTGACTCTAGGTGAAGTTAAGAAAATGAAATTAAACAGGGAAAAAGTTTCTTGCTCACCTCCTTCTGTCCCAAGGCCCTCAGAGGCACATTTTATGTTTATCAGAACATTCAATGTAATTAAATTATATGTTTGGTACCATAGCCTTCCTCAAGCATCCTAGGAAGCATTCCTATGCCCCCTATCTTGAGTCTCAACCTGGCAGTGAACCTTCTGGTGTCCTGAGAACACACCTATTCATTAACAGAGAGATTTCCTTGGAGTTCTAAGCTTTGAGATTCAGATAATGAATGATGAAAGAATTCGGGAAAGAAAGAGATCACTGTAAGCTGGGACATCTTCAAGGAGGAGGCAGGTTATGAACTGGGGATTGAAGAATGGATGGGTTTTAGCTAGGTAGAAAATAAATAGAAGGGCAAAGACAGACAAAAGCAAGGTATACAGAAAGGGTGAATGGGAGACAGAAACAGAAGATTATGTTAGGGGAGAGGGAAAGAAAAGTTGAGGGTGGGGAGAGGAGAGGAAGGGAGGGGAGGGTGGAGTATATGTTAGAGAGAGGTTTGAACATCAGAGTAGTTAAGAAAATGACTCTGTTATGCAATAGGATTCAATAGATAAATCTAGTTATGACAGATCCATAATGAGTAATCAGTGCCCAAGTGCAGTAATTAACTCATCTTGGATCCCTGGAAACATCTATTTAGCTGGTCCTTTTAATTAGTTTTGTTCTGCTTCTCTTTTCATTTATCTCTGGTATCCTGTGTGTAATTTTATGAGCTTCCTTAAATCCCTTTTGGAATAAGGCTGGGTGTAAATCAGAATGAATAAATTAGATATTGGATTCTTTAGATATTGGATGCACATCCCCAGCCTTCTGAGATTAATATAAAGGGGAAGAGCCACACCCTCTCAGCATGTCACTCTCTGGGCTGAATGGCCCAGAAGGTCCAAGCCAGTTCTTGTGTTTTTAAGTGGTCACTGAAACACAAATGCTGGTGGAATTGGGAACAGCTATTAACAGCCAGAAAGTCATACCCCTCAACTAGCTGGACAGCATTATAAAAATGGGGGGCTAAGTTCAAGCAAAGATTTTGAATTAAAGATGGGTTTAAAATGCAGAGTGACCAATAACTCCAGGCCTTCACATCTAAGAAGGAGGAAGACAAGGAAGAGAGAGAGGGAGGAAGGGAGGAAGAAAGGCAGAAGGAAGGAACAAAGGAAGGAAGGAAGGAAGAAAGAGTGAAAACAAGAAAGGAAAAGAAAAGGGAAAGAAGGAAGGGAGGGAGGGAAAGATAGAAGGGGAAGGCATAGAAGAAGGGAGGAATAGGACCTAAGGGTCTTTGTCCTTGACAATTCAACAGTAGAGAGTAAATCAATGGCAGTGGGGGAGGAGAGGGAAGAAAACCATAATGTTTTCAAGAAAGCAAAACCTTTATATAGTGCAAACTATAGATCTAAGTACCAAGGGGACACAGAGGGAGTTGGGCCTAGTAGGTATCAATCAGGGAAAATTTACTTGCACAAAGTTCAGAAGGATGGAATGGGGAGGGAGGTGCTAGACAGGGTGAGCAGTAGGAAAAGGAAGAAAGTGAAAAGAACAGACCCCTTTTTCTGCTGCCTTGGGAGAGAAAAGTGGCAACAAAACTACAGCCATATGTAGGCCAAGTACAGATAAATAAGTTTCAAGGAAGCAAGCCCAGAACAGGAACATTCCCATTTCCAAGGCATTATTCATTCAGCTGTAGGTAAAGTCTGAAAGCATCACTGGGCAGGCAGACAGGCAAGCAGATAGAGTTTCCTGAGGCCCTCTCTTAATGATGCTGGAAACACTCAGAGGGCTCCATGCTAGAGGTTTGCCTGTTCCATACTGAAATCTACTTGATCCTCACCGTAACCTGGTAGGATCAGCAGAATAGAGAGCTTTATCCCTGTTTGGCAAAAAAAAAAAAGAAAGTAAGGCACCAAAGGATTAGCAAAATAATGTCCTATCATGCAGGGCCATAACAAGCTACTAAGGGGTCAACACCTCTGCCCATTCCCATAAGAGAAACCAGACATTAACAGGATAGGCAGGAAGGAAAAGAAGCTGAGTGCTTGCCTTTGGGGATCTGGGGAGGGATCAGAAATAGCTTGGCTTCAGTGGATGTGCCCCTCTTTTTCTGAGAAAGAAAACCCCTTGCTAAAGGAGGTTGTAGTTGTGGTTGTGGTTGTTGCTGCTGCTGCTGTTTGCCCTTCCATTCTCCAAGAGCACCATGACATCAGGAAGGTGATGCCCAGACATTCAAGTAAACTGTGTTTAAGTGAGGCAGGCTGTGCAGTCACCAGCCTCACTTTCTCCTCCAGAGCCATCTGGGTTCAGTGGCCAGATATAGATCAGGATGACTTGGAGATGTCCCTGAATGCAGTGGGAGACCTTGGCCTTTTTAAGTTAAGGTCTTTAACAGTTCTCAGTTTGACTAAAGCAACATCCATTTAGTGATTAAGGCAAGGTAATAAATGAAGCAGAGAATGGCCTCTCTACCTTGTCCAAAAAAAAAAATAACATCTGGGAGGGGAAGACCCTCAGGATTTCCAGTCAAAACAGAAGCAATTGCTATGTACATTCATTCTGAGCCAATCAGGGCCTAAACAAGAACTGAGTGGGGCTTGGCCTAGGACAGGAAATACAAGAACACCAGGGGAAGTAGAAGCACAGACACCAGGGTTCTTTTCTCATCTTAACTTTACTCTGAAACCTAAAGGCAAGATGGAGCTCAACCTCCATATTGGCATCCTCACCTTACAAAGGGAGATGGATTGTAAGGTTGCCTCTAGTGAAGATGTCTGGGAAAAGAGTAAGGTCAGGTCTTCATCTCCTGGGCTTGCTCCAAAGCTTGGGGCTTGGAAATAGAGATCTCATTTCTTCTCCATCTAAGACAAAAATCCTTCCTTACTTTGTATAAATTTATATCTCTGTGGCAGGATGTTGGTGTATGCAGACCATCAAGGTGGAAGAATCCACCTGGGAGATACCAGAGACTTGCTTCTTGGTTCTGGAAGGACTGGAACACTCATGCATACTGCATATTGGCCTACCAGGTGGTTGAGACCAGCTTCTTTCCATTCGACTTCTTAGCTAGAATTGAGTCTTTTAAAGTACCAGATTGGAAGATTCTCTCTGTCTTTGTCTCTCTCAGTCTGTCTCTCTCCATTTATCTTTGTCCTGTTTCTTCCCCTCAGTCTGTCTGTCTCCTCTCCTCCCTAAGTGGTGGCATCCAAATGAAGAAGAAGGAGGAGGAGGAGGAGGAGGAGGAGGAGGAGGAGGAGGAGGAGGAGGAGGAGGAGAAGGAGAAGGAGGAGAAGGGGTAAGGGGAGAAGGATACAGACTTAATGGTTCCTTCCAGCTCTAAATCTATGATCCTATAAACCCTACATCTCCTAGGAGTATAAGATTTAGAGATATAAAGAACTTCATCTAGAACCAATCTCATCATGTTATAGATGAAAAAACTGAGTCCCAGAGATTAATGTGACTAACCTAAGGTCACATATCTGTTTAGTGATGGAGACCGAGATAGAATCCTAGATTCCTGATTCCTAGTCGGATGGTTTTTTTCCATTATAAGGAGCTGCCTCTTATGCATGGTCCTGGAGCTGTAACAAGGATGACAGTCTGGGTGGGGGAAAGAAGGATGCCTGCTCCCTGAGTATTTCTCTGGCAGCTACCCAGTGTTCTTAGTCCACTGGAAAGAAATGGATCTTCACCACCACAAGGCCTAGCCCAAAGCAAGGATGACTCAGGATAGGGCTTATGGTCCATAGTTGGGATAACTAAAAGAGTCTTTCTTAGGACATGAGCAAAGCACAGGCCACTCACCCCTCCAGTCATCATGGGGTCTCAAATATTACTCCTGGGGCTCTCACCCAGAGAAAATGGAAACATGAACTTTTTTCCCATGCAACACACATTGGAAAAACAAAAACCCCATTCAGAGCCTCCCTCTTTCCTTCCTGCCAGTAAGCAGCCTTGACACCACAAACATAAGGAAAATATTAGAGGGTTTATTTCCATCAAGTACTCCCCTCCCCCACTTCACTCTGATTTCTTCTGTGTGGGATAAAAGTTCAGTGTCTGAATCTGAGATCAGAAAAGGTCTTTAGTCTTTCTCATGAGAAAGGGCCTTCTGCCTCTGTCTCTCAAATGGCATGTGCCAGGGAGAGAGCAATAGGTAGAAGCAAGCCCGTGGTTATATAACCTTTTAATGCAAAAACCCAACCTCCCAACTGGCCTTCACTCTCATTGGTAGGGAGGCCAGCCCACAACCTAAGTGCGGGAATCTATCTTGGAGACAAAGGACATGGAAACATGTGGATGTCCAATGCAAGGCCAGGAAGGCAATTTATCCTTATTTGGCATATCTTGTGCTGAGGTGGCACTGGGGACAGTCTCCATTGCTCTAAATCCCAGATTCCTGTAAGGTCATGTGACCTCTAAACTTGGACCTCGTGAATGCTGAAGCCACTCTAGATTTGATTTTTCAGAATAGGGAAACTTCACTGAAAATTATCCCTCACACTGCCATCACTTGGGAACAGCCCCACAACAGAGTAGTGAAAGAATGCTTCCTAGGCATGCTTCAGTACCATTGGCCAAGGGCTGTTGGAGAGGGATATATATTATTTATCAACCTCATAAAGGGGAGTTTGGGATGCTCTGAGCTTATCAATTAGAATGGTAGCAATTCATGTTGAAAATTAGCTTTGTCAAAGATACAGTAAAGCTGTGGGGTGACACCAGGCCTGCAGTCAGGAAAAACCTGGAGTTCAGATTAGACTTCAAACACAGTCTGTGTGACCCTAGACAAGTCACTTAACCTCTGCCTCAGTTTCCTCAACTATAAAATGAGGATAATAATAGCACCTTCCTCCTAGAGCTGTTGTGAAGATCAAGCCCTCCTAGGGATGATAATTATAAAGCTAAAAATTGTAAAAAATAATAATAATAATTGTAAAATACACTTTACATAGTGCCAGGTATATAATAGGCACTATGTAAATGTTAGTTATTGTTATTATTGGGAAATGCCATTAGAAGTACCATTGGCTGGTTGCTGTGTCTTCAGGGTTTGGTTGTTTGTTTATTTGTTTTAAAGGTACAAGAAGTTTGTTCCTGTGCCAGACGAAATTTGTTTATTCCTAAGCCTAGTTTTATCATTAGCCAGAGAAACTGCTAACTTCTTTCCCAATCACTATGCTTCCTGCTCTAACATTTATTATCAGAAAAGAAGAAGAGAAAGTGGATATCGGCCTGGCCAATATCACAGGCTGATTTCAGCCCAACCCAGCCCTGGGCACAATGATCTAGATAGCTTTAAACCAGGGGATTTTCATCTTTTCTATTTCATGGACCCATTTGCCAGTCTGGTAAAGCCTATGCATTGCAGACATAGAATTACAAAGGAAACCGATTCTATTGAAATAGTTATCAAGATATAGTCATAAAGCAATCTCAGGTTAAGTTTCTGCTCTAAACCAAGTGCAAGATTTGCTTGCCCTTGATAGTCCTGAACCAAGAAATGGGAGCAAGAGAATAACTTCATCATTAAAGGGAAAAAGAGGCAAATGAGCTGGGACTAGGATTTCAAAAGTCCCTGATCACACCTAGAATATCCAAGTCCTTTTCGGCTACCTCCCTGGGAGAAATGATCATAGGTGCTCACCTAATCCAAACCCTCATCACTGCCTTTGGCACTGAAAGCACAGCTGAGCCTGCTCAGTCCCAGTTCACCAATGGGTTGCAAGTTCTTTGATCTGTAAGTCAGTAATCTGGAACCCTTTTTCCACATAGAAGCAATGTTCTGTGGTACTGTGGGATAGACCTACCTTAGGCCAGTCCAATGATTCAGTCTTGGGGTTATAATGCAATGAGAGCATCATGGACTACAAAATGCAATTAAAAATTATGTTACTGACATAAATGGATAAGAAGGATACGGTTACTAAGGTTTAAACAGAGTATTCTCCCTCACCTTAGCATTCACCAAAGTAATAAGCCATGGACCTTAGGTCTGAAAGGCATTCTTCCATAGGGCAAAAAGAATTCTGTTAAAACCTCTAGCAGCAGCTATCCTCAGGCTAAACTTTTTATTCCACTGGAAGCAAGGAAGCAAAATAGTTTCCCCATCCACTTAAAGATGTGGATCCTGCCAGGGTGTCAAACCCTGAGGCTAGACCACAAAGGCCTATTTAATCTTTAATGTAACTGAGCCATTCTTCCCAACTAATCATGTGCAGCACATTTCATTAGGGCGTGAACAATGGAAATTTTATACTTAAGGCAAATATTTATTGAATAGTCAATCATAAAATGCATTGTTTTTATTCATCAAACCAAAGAAACTAAAACTTAATTTAAAAGGATTACCAACTAAATCTTACTTTAAAATACAAACTTTGCAAAGGGCTCCTTTTAGTCAAAAACTTTCTGCTATCTTAAAATACCAAACAACCTTATCAGCCTTATCTTTCTGGCTAAAAAAGTTTTACAACTGATGCCTATTCCCCTAATCCCTTACTTTGTCATAAAAGCCAGTGGTGGAGTTTAAAAATTGGTGATCAGTAGCTCATTCTTTTAAATTTAAAATTTTAACTTTTTTGCCTCCCTTTCCTAAGCCATCAAAAGTCCCTGAATCACATACTATTTGACTAAATCATGGAAAACAGTGGCCAGAGGAGTCAAAAGAGAAAAGACAATGTCTAGTTGATTTTTCCCTGACCTAATTCACTTGGCTAGAGTGAAGGTGCCAAACAAGTGGCCAAACACTCCTGAGTACAGCCTGAACCAGACAGAATGTAATTAAGAAATATTTAACAAAACAAAAATATAATAAAACAAAGATAACATTACATTTAAAAATTAAATCAACATGCCATCCATAGGGGTTTAGTGGTCTTCATTTCTATTTTAATTTGGTACCACTGGGTTAGAGTACCCAGGCAGGAGCCAGGAGGGTAGGAGGAGGGTTCTGGGATGAAAGACAGCAGGTCACCTGACCACCACAGGAAGTGAGCAAAAGACCCCCCCATGGTGGAGATGAAGCAGCTCCACAGAGACAATGGAAGAGTACTGCAGAGCAAGACACAAGATCCACATTCTTTTTCCTATAGCAGAGCCTCATGGAAGGAGAAGAAAGAAGTAGGAGAGAGGGTGGAGGTTACAGCAACCAGAAGATCCCCAGATACTAAGAAAGCCACTCTCATCCTCAACAGGCTCTGGATTCCTGGCAGCCATGTGGCTTAGCACATTAACATCCCCAGCATACCCCGTTCACATACATATCTATGCTAATAGAGTCCATCTAAATTCTGCATCCTGGGATTAAGTGCTGATAATAATTTAATATAAATTTAATAACCTCAATAAGGGCCAGAGTCTGAACTAATCAACCAGAAGAAGAGCCTGGACCCAACAGCTTCTTTATTATCTGAGTAAACTCAGAGAATACTCCTTCCTATATAAACAACCCCAGATGGGGCTGATGTAGAAGCATTTTTTCTTCTTTCAGGGGAGACTCTTAACCCAAGACACTATCTTGAATAATGTAACTTTTTCTTATCTTAATATTTTGTGGACATATACTATGTTATGGCATGTTAATGATAAAGAAAACATAGATGTTTTCATCAATAGACATCTTGTCAATTCTCTTATTAAGAAAATTCCCTTCTTGTAATCATAAATTTGACCCTGAGTTGGAATTGTTTTAAAAATGTATTTAAGCCTTCTCATTCTTTTGTTCAGGCAGTCAGAAGTTTCCTTCTGGCTCTACGATCATGTATCTGCTAGCTTTAAGGGAATAAATAATATAAAAATATATATCACCTTAGCCTATTTGTCTCCTTTAACCAAACTTTCAGGTTAACAGTACACATATGAAATCAGAGAATGGGGGAAGAGAAAAAGGGCTTTCCCCTATTAATGGGCATGAGACCAACCCTAGGCAACATTTCAAAAGAGGAAAAGTTTATTTGGATGTAACACCCATACCCTTTCTGTACCATGACCTGAAAAACTACAGTTGTAAAACGTACTAACTAATCCTCAAAAAACAAGCAAAGATTTTCAGAAAGACCTGGCAAGTGGAGGAATTAGTATTGATTCTTCTACAGTATTGTATGGGCTTTGATAATCATTTAAAAATCATATTTTGGCCAAAATCTGAATTAATCAAACAAACTGCTTTGGTTACTTTTAAAATGCCTTTCCCTGTACCTGTGTTAGCAACTTCAAAGACCAGAGGTGAGATTCCCCTTATCTTGGGACTTAACTCCACAAGAGAGCAAAACAGATATCCTGAGACCATAAAATGTAAATAGGCCCTGCTCTAGTCTTGTCAATTTGCATTTACAACCAAGGAACTCTTTTTCATATATAGATGGTAACAAATAAAAGTCATAAAGTTTTGTGACATAGTCACCCTGAATTGGGATGGTTCTGAAAATATATAAAAAGTCATATGATTCCTCTGTTCATCAGTCAGGACTTTAGTCCTGCATTCCCTGTGCAAGTACTGCTAGCCTTAAGGGAATAATGAATAAATAATGTAATTTTGTATTATTATTTGTTTGTCTCCTTTAACCAAACTTTTTCTAAGGGCTACAGTAATGGTGCTGTGACTAGGATTGGAACTGCTGAATAGGTGAATAGCACCTCACTTCATCAAAGTTAATGATTCAGGCACCTCAGGATTCATTCTTCCTGGAATCTTGACCTTGATGAGGTTGATAAATTCTTCTATTCCCAGCTTCCAACAAACTTCCCACTACTTTGGTTGAAGGTCAAAATTCCCTAAAAGCTAGCTCAAGGGTCAGGGATCAATTCACATTAAAGCACTTTGTATTAACTAGATCCCCTTTGGAGATCAGTTTTAGGAAAATTATTGCCAGCACTAGTGCTCAGTTAACTCACAAGAGCAAAAGCCAGCAGCCTCTTCCTTTACAACTCACAAAGTTGCCTTAACATCAGCCTCCCCTTCCCCAGTACCTGCCAACCCCCCCCCCTTTCCCTTAAAAATTTCCTGCAGACAATAGCTGAGCTTACCTCCCAGTTTGCCAAAACACTAGCAACAGAGGCTGAGGAAGATCTTGAAGCAAAAGGGGAGCTTCAAACAACTCCCATTCCAAATTCACACCCCATCTCTGGAGTAGTAAGGGGCTGAAAACCTGGGATTTGTAACTATTGCAAGAAACCAGGGCATTGGAAATCTGAATGTAGAACCTGTCTCAAGATAATGGAAAGTCAGAAACATTGAGATGCCAAGGCTCTCCTACCCCCAACAACCATGGAGGTGCAATAGGCAGAAGTTGCAGGATCTAACCCCCATCCACTCCTACCCTGCCAGATCTTGAATCCTTGAGTAATAATAGCCAATTCACCCTTTTCCTTTAAGGCTTGCAAAACCTTGGATTTAGCATTCCCTCCCGTATTCCCCAGTAGCCTCCCATCTTTCCCTTAAGGCTTTGATCCTGGGGAGGATACCCTTCCCCTGCATTCCCCTTTCCCTAGTCCTGAGGATAGCTATTCTCATCCTGATGCCATAGCCTCCTCTCCCCTGCCTTACCCTTTCCTACCTACCCTAGTCCTGAGGATAGCTACTCTTGTTCCACTGTCATAGCCTCCTCTCCCCTGCCTTCCCCTTCCCTCAAAAGCCCTGGTCCTGAAGTGGACAGACAAGCCAGGGTACTAACTGTAGAAGTGCTCCAAGCAAAAGGTTGATAACAAGCCTCTAATTCACCCTTTTCCTTTGGGTAGTTAAATGTGGACTTTGTATTTCTATTTTGTCAGTTATCTGTCAATGTCTCTGAGTCTGTGTTGTGTGTTCTGTGAATGAGTTTGTTATCTTGTTAGATCTAACTGGCAGTCAAGATTTCTAAAGGCTGCTTTTTCCTTGTGGTTTCTGGTCTGGCCAACCTGGAATTACAATGAAAAGTTAGATATAGTTTAAAAACATCTTAGCAGATTCTAAGAATTAATTGTTAAGAAGTTGGAAATTTGTATTATATTGGGATTGCTGGTTCTTTAACAACCAGAAGTTTTTGTTATTTCTGTTTGAACTGTTTCCTGAATTTGTAAAGGGAAAAATAATAGTGTTATGGGATTAAAAATGGTATAATGATTGTAAACTGTTTAATATAATGTCTAGCATGTGTTAAATACAACATTATTGTCTCTCTAACTTTGAAGTGGGTTTTGAATGATAAAAGTGATAAGATCAATTATTTTATATGTCATATGCCATTTGAAATTAATTGCTATGTTGTTGCCATCTTTCTAAAATTGTATTGTGTTTCTAAAAGTTGCTTAGCTAGTGAAATTTGAAAAAAACATTTTGAAGTAGGAATGGTGTTACAGCCATTTTAAAATCTGGAT
This sequence comes from Gymnobelideus leadbeateri, assembly GCA_011680675.1. Lineage (NCBI taxonomy): Eukaryota > Metazoa > Chordata > Mammalia > Diprotodontia > Petauridae > Gymnobelideus > Gymnobelideus leadbeateri. The sequence continues at coordinate 772,126 of WOXC01006384.1, read as the reverse complement.
TTGGTTGCATGTGTATTGGGTTTTTATGTTATAAAATTTGATAATTTAAAGCTGTTATGTTTGGGTTACAAACAGGTAGTAATAATACTGCTGATATTTCATTTAAAAATTTTGGCTATTATGGAAATATATAGTTGTAGTTTCTACATTATTAAGGATGAAATGAATGATTCTCTGTGCAAAGTAAATTGGAAATGTATTTTGTAGAACTCTTATTGAGCTAAAGAAAAATCCTGAAAGAAAAAAATATATATAGGGATGTGGTTTTACAATAGTAAAGTAGCAGCAAGCATCCCAAATGCCCACACAGGTTCTTAGATCTGCTTTTCTAAAGGAAAGCAACTCAAAATGGGTTAACAAGCTTACTTTAATCAAACAAACATATACCCTTTACCTAGTTCAGGGGGAAAAGGTCAGCACCCCGAACTTTAAAGTATACAGACAGAATTCACAAGACAGAGAAACAAACAGATCAAGCAGACAGCCTTCCAAACTGTCCAACCATTACACATCAATACCAAATCACAGTTACCAGAAAGGGAAGCATCAGCATCTGGGTTTTCAAAGCTGGGGTGCGGGGGGGGGGGGGTGGAGGAGCTCTCAAGGGCTGCCCAGAGTCTCATCTGGTCAAATCACACAACACTTTTCAAAGTGAGCCCCAAAGCAAAGCCTCCCATCAGGGTTTATATAGCCTTCTCCTGGCTCAGAGAATGTAACAACCTTCTTGACCCACTGCCCAATCACAAAGTATCAAGGTGTGGGCTTTCCTGAAAAACAAGCCTCCCTCCACAGGCTCCCGTGCACTTAACCTAGGGGCAGGGAAGATCTTTAAATTTGCATTTCCATTACAACTATCTATAAAAGTTAGGTCATCAGCCACAGGAAAGGAACTTGTTTTTGATAAGTAGCTCCTAAACCATGAACCTGGCTGCTGAGAAGTTGCAAGTCTATGTGAAATAAGTAGAAGGGATTTCTAACCATTGGCTTTTACACCAGGACAAGTTTACGTTTAAGAAAGAAAGCTGATAAATGAAATCCCTTTCATATGAAAGACTTAGCAAATCTTTATTGCATATTGCAGCTCCATGAGAATAAAAACTGGCTCTAAGCTGTGATTGGAGAAATTTGTTGTTTAAGTAAAAGGTACTGGGGACCATAATTAATTTTGTTTTGAGTTTGAATTTGGATATAGCCGTCTGTATTAAATCAATATCTGAGAAAAATGCCACAAGCTACTCAGAGGGAATGTAATACTGTACTGTTAACAGGGGGAAGTCTGAATTTGGGAAAAGCTAAAGGGGCAATCTTAGTCTCAGTCTGAGATGGGACTCCTGGCTGTTTACCCATGGTGCTCCTTTGAAAAGGGATGTTCCCCTCCTGAATTTCCTGAGTCTAGCTATGAGGTGGAACAGGTATTACATGGTTGGATAAATGTGATTCTATTTGAATTTAAACAGAGTCAAGAATGGTTTATCCTGTCATATTTGGAATGTCATGTGTAATTTTTTCCTTCTATAGCAAATTTTCTACGATCAGAGCAAGTAGTAAAGATATGAGCTCTTTTGTGTTATCTTACTGGGAAATCTAATATTATTTTTCATTTAGAATTAAAACAAGTCAGAAAGTTATACAAACTGCTTAAGACTAGACTTTCTGATATCTAGGAATTCTGCAAGTATCTGGGAATTTAATTTGTAATAATACTTTGGGAATTTATGTTACTCAAGGACACTAACTTAGTTTAATGAATTCCAATTTTAAAGGTTTGTTTTTGCTTAAGGTGGCAAAGAGAGAAACCATTTAAGACTTTATGTTAGTAAAAGAATAATAACTTATGAGCCATCTTGTTTTATGGTTAAAAATGTAAAAGAAAGTTAAAATAATCTGGATAATGGGTTTGAGAGATCTGGAAAGATAAATAAAGGTTTCATTGGAAATATGGAATCAGATAAAAAGTTTTGGGGACAAATGGGGTTTATCCAAGCCCCTCCTGTCTCCAGATAGTTGATATCAGTTTTAGATGGTTAAGTATGTTGAGAAAGTATGAGGAAAGGTTTAGGTAAGGACAGAAATAACAAATAATTAATAAACTGAAAATTCTCTGAAGTTTCAAAAATGTGGAACCAATTTTAAAGGATTGTACTAATTTATTATTAAGTCAGAATTATCTGGTAACTTCTAGATTTGAACCAGAAAAACAGAATTCTCTGTTTGAATTGTATAACTACATGATGCATCTGAGATTCAAAAAGGTCTGTTAATTTGTATGGTTCACGTGTAAGTTTTCTTGGTTATCTTGATGACATGCAATCTCCCATCCCAAAACTAGTATATTGTGAGCCACCTAAGTAGTTTAATCTATACCTGAGTTAATGTAATTATGCAATTTTGTAACTGTGAGGAAAACTTGATTGTGTTGTTTGAGCCTAGCCCTACATGGCTAGAAAGCTGAACTATTTGTGATACTGTTTGAGCTTAGCCTTGCATGGCTGGGAAACATTTCTATGTGCCTTTGGTGTCAAATCATATGTTTCTGGGAGCCTCTGTCAGGCCTGCCTGACTACTCCAGCTTGTGAATAGCCCTGCTCCTGAGTGAACATCTGAGCCAAGGGACCTAAAAAAGATAACATCAGATGCAGACAGCTTTCCCAAGAGTCAGGACCAGGCCTACATAGGAACTGCTACAGCTTTAGCTTATTGTTCTGTAATCTCATTGTGTTACCTTGATCCCCCTTGCAGTCTGCTGCTCTTGCTTGTATTGCAATTGACTTACATCTCTGGGAATATCCAACTGTTCAACTATAATCCTTAGTTCCCCCTTTTTCAGAAAGTGATTGGGAAAAACCTGAATTCACCTAGATAAGGATATTGGAAAAGCTACCAAGAGATTTTTTTCATACCTTCTTTGGTCTTAGAACTAAATCTCATAGATTTGTTTTTGACCAAAAGCAGGGAAATGATGGTCCTATAAAAAATCATATTTTGACCAAAGCCTGAATTAATCAAACAAACTGCTTTGGTTGATTTTAAAATGCCTTTCCCTGTGTTAGCAACTTCAAAGACCAGTGGTGAGATTCCCCTTACCTTGGGACTTACTCCACATGAGAGCAGACATCTTGAGATGTCTGAGACCATAAAATGTACATAGGCCCTGCTCTGGTTTTGTCAGTTTGCATTTACAACCAAGGAACTCTTTTTCACATATAGATGGTAACAAATGAAAGTCATAAAGTTTTGTGACATGGTCATCCTGAATTGGGATGGTTCTGAAAATGTATAAAAAGTCTTATGATTCCTCTGTTCATCAGTCAGGACTTTAGTCCTGCACTTCTTGTGCAAGTACTGCTAGCCTTAAGGGAATAATGAATAAATAATGTAATTTTGTATTACCATTTGTTTGTCTCCGTTAACCACATTTTTTCTAAAGGATGACAGCTTCTTGAAGTTGGAAGAATTGTGAGAAGACCAGTAAAAAATAGTTGCTAACCATTGCTATAAAGAAAAAATGTTTGTCACAGGTTAGACTGCACAAAGACTGAAAGCAAGAAAAAAGTAACTTTCACAGATGAGACTCATTTTTTTCCTTCAAGATTGTACCAAAACCTTTTTTATAAGATATGAACATTTTCATAAGATTATAAAATATTGAACAAAAATGTTTTCATATGTTCTTACTTTCAGGTAATCAGAAAATCTTGTCCACTTGAGGGAATGATGAAATATGATAAATATACTGTGATACTAAGAAGCAGAATTGTTCCAGAATTAGAGAAATTCCAAAATGGAAGTGGAATTTTTCAGCATGAACTTACACTATGCTAGTCATCACAAAAGACTAAGAAATTTATTCAATGGATGGCTATGAACATATTTTAATAGATTGAGAACTTACCAGATTTAAATTCCATTGAAGATCAATATGTGCTGTGATCAAGGCCAGACTTGAAAAATGGAAAGTTCATCAAAGTTGTCTTAACATCTGTTATGATAGAAGTGTAGTTTCAGGCTGAAGAATTAAAAGAATGTGACAAAATTAAGTGAACTCAATGCAAAACCATGCTAAACAAATGATTAGAGCTAAGGAAGGATATATTACACATTAAAAGATTTTTGGGGGGCGGCTAGGTGGCGCAGTGAGTAGAATGCCCCCTCTAGAGTCAGAAGGACCCGAGTTTGGATCCAGCCTCAGACACTTAACACATAAACAAAAAAACCTAGCCATGTGACCTTGGGCAAGTTACTTAACTCCAATTGCCCTAAAAAAAAATTTAAAAAAAAGATTTTTTTAATGTAAAAAAGTTGCATGGTTTATCATATATTATTAGCTTAAGCACTTAATAAAATAATGTTAAATTATTATTATTTAATAATAATAACAAATAAACAAATGAAACCATTTGGGTATTGACTTAATATTTAAATTTTTTATTATTTTGTTTTGTCCCAATTAATTTGCACAACACTGTACAGCTGGTTTACTTGCCCATTTCTTCTGCATGTGTAAGGGAGGGGGAAATATAATTTCCTACAACCTTCTTCCCCTACTTGAGGTAGCCACAGAAAGCTAAAATCAGATAAGAGAGGTGATGAGGTATTAATGTATTAACAAAATGTTAATATCTGGTGATCCCTGATGGAATTAAAGGAACAGCCTGAATGGATGATCAAAAATTGGGCATACCTTTGCAGATCTTTATGTAGTTAATTCCTGGAGGGCTTCAAACTAAAAGTGGCAGAGAACTCTAGCTTCAGGGGTTGTTAACCTGAGGTCCATTTTTAATGTTTTGATAACCATATTTCAATAGAACTGGTTTCCTTTGTAAGGTTATATGTTTTATTATATGCTTTTAAAAGCGTTATTCTGAGAAAGGGTCCGGGTTTCACCTGACTGTGAAAAGGATCCATCACACACACACACACACACACACACACACACACAGTTAAGAATCTTGACTTTAGAGGGAGAAGAGGAATTTTTGTCTCCTTTCTCTTTTCTCCTTCCACTCTCATCTGCCATGTGGCTTTGAAGGGAGGATCAGAGACACACATTCCAATCATATACAAATAAAGAAAAGCAGTCACTGGAAGAAGGAAGTAACTTACAAAAAAGAATCCTCTGGCAGCAGAGAAGAGAATTATCTGGGTACCTGAGAGAGCTAATCTTGATGATCAAGAGTGCTGAGCTGCTTGCTCAACAGGGTGGAGTTTCATAAAAATGCTGCATGGAGAAAGATAACATCAAGACCTTGTGGTATCAGAATTGTACCTCAGCAACATGTGTTTCCTACATGTGTTCCTCAGTATAATTATACTCTAAGTTTGTGTCTACTCTTCCCAAGGATGCTGTGTATATTGTAGAGAGGAGGGGGAATATTTTATGGCTACTATTCTTCCTATGCTATATTATCAATTCTTTTATTGAATGAATGAAGCATTTAAGCACTTACTAAGTCCAGTGCACCATGCTAAGTCCTGGGGACACAAACAGAAAAGTCAGAGTCATTATCCTTAAGGAACTCACATTTACTAGGGAGACACACATAAGGAAGGTATTAGATGGAAAGGTCCCAAAGTTGGTCCTTAGGATACAGCAGCCAAGCAGATGGTAATACTTCTTTAATGTTACTGACAAACTCATATCAGTTTCTGATGTTGAACCATTTAACAGTACCTATAACATTAGTGGCAAGAACATTCTTTCTGGTCTTCAATAGATGTGACCATATCACCGCAGGAGCAGTTGCCAGGATGTATCCCCTCAGAGATTACTTCCCAGTTTGATGGCAGTAGGCACTGGGCTGGAAGGATTGCTATTACAAGAGTTTTTAGGTTAGGGGTCCTAGGATGTTTCTATAAGAGGGGAAACAGTGATCAGACTTGCTTGGCTAATTCAGTCTCCTATTTCTCCCTCAAGGTGCCCCCCTGCTTCAGCTAGACCGGCACAGCTGCCCTTTGAGGGGCAGTTGACTTGGGCAGCTGGTGGGAATGCCTAACTCCTTCTTTATAGGAGTTGGTTCCCAGGTGATGGTTGCGGAGACTTGGCTGAAAGTAAGACCAGTAGTTGAGGAAGGAGCTTTGGTGCTCATCTACTTTTGGTGAAAGTTGGTCAGCAGTCATTGCTGGTAGTAATGAGAAAGGTGAGTTCATCAACCACAATGATTCTTGCTCTCAATGATGGATAGAGTAGTTGGGCTAGAAGCAGGTCTGGTGGTTTTCTGGTGCTATTCCTAAGGCTCTTGGGCTCCAGGTCCTGGCCTGTCTCCATCAGTATCTGAGAGTGGATAGCGCTCAAAATGGTGGTGCTGGTGGTGGTCTGCCCCATCTGGCACATGCTGCTATCTCTCCCTCAAGGTGCTTTGCTGGAGTACCTGTCCTGTGATTATTATATTAAGAGCTTTTGTGTCTACTGACTAGCTCTTAAGGGGAAGTATACTTATGTGGGTTTATGGGCTATAGTATTATGAAGGTAGCCCCAAAGGATATGCCTTGAACCTAGTTGATATTTAGGGACCCAACCTGCAAGTTGGGGGAGTAGTTAGAGGAGTATCCCAGATTTTTCAACTCCTACCTCCCATAGACTGGAATTCTGGAATTTCTGGAATGTCTCCCTCTTCACCTCCTCTTCTTGGAATTCCTAATTTTTTTTTAACGTTCAGATCACATGCCACCATCTAGAAGTGTGCTCTCCTGTCAATTCCAATTATTAGTTCTCCCCTAACCTCTGCCTCCTGGAAATTATTTTGCATTTCTTTTGTATTGTCTTATCTAAATACATTTTGTTTCATTCTCTGCACCCTCCTGTAGTGAGAACAAGTTTGTTACCTTGACATAACTAATTCCATTTTGTTTTAGGCCACTATTTTGTGGTGGTGCTTTGAGGCTTATTTTTCATAACTGACTTTTCCATATGAAGATAAGTATATGTACGGTATAAGTTGGTAAACAACATATGTATATTCATAAACAACTGATAAACATGTGGGTCCCCCAAATAGGACAGACCACCAATGGGAAATTTTGGTAAACAACCTTGTCATTAGCTTATATCATCAGGTACCAATCAAATTAATTAGTAAATAAATTAGATCATTGACCACCAATCAAAATTTGGGTACAACAAGCTAATGCCCATAGCTAAAATAATAAGAAACCCACCAGAGGTCCTAGTCTTGAACATACTCCTGGACCCTGACTAGGACACACTCTTGTATTCCCTCCACACTTGAGATTCAAATGTTCACTTGAAGGTAGTACTGATGGAGACTCTATTTGCTAGATGACTACCTCAAAGGGAAACACACACCCTCTGACTGGGCAAAGAGGAAATCTTGCCATTAAGTACCAATATTAGATACCCTTACTGGGAAGCCCTTCTTCCTAGTGGAGTTGATGTTTGTGTAGTCTAATAAATGATACAAGCAAATGTTTACATGTATATGATTAATAAAATTTGATTGCATGCATTGAGAAGTATAAATCTAATTAGTGTTTTTCTTGCACTACTTAGCATATGTTACAGGCAGACATACACCTGTGTTTCACCTCTGCCCCTTCCAAGTAAAATATAAACTCCTTGAACAGTGGCCAGCTCACTGTAGGTAATTAATATGTACTGAATTGAACTGAAATGAACACTTTGCTGGATCCATATTTGTCTCATTGTGGATGCTCCCTCTACTATGGAGTATCACAACACCTATGAACCTTCTCATTTGCACCTCTTGCTGATGTCCTTCCACGAATCTTCCATATACGAGCTCTAAAATACTGGAGGCCTTCCTCTGGGCCTTTCGATGTTGCCTAAGCTTTTGTCTTGTGACAGTCCTCTGGCTTAAGGGAGTCCCTTTGGGTAGGACAAAGGTTCCCTTTTGACCTTTGTTTTCTAGGACTGGGTTCACAGTACCTAAGCCCCCACCAGAGCTGTAACTGTCAAAAAGGAAAGCCCTGTCTGGGGACCAGGTTTATGTCTCAAGAAAGACCCGTGAGTTAGCCAGAAATGTTGGAGAAAAAAGCCCTTTAATGAGTTCAATTGCATCATGAATATGTCATAACAATGGGGGTCAGTTCAATATTCAAGTTTTGTTGATGAATAAATAATAGACCACTTGAATGGATCTATGCCCCTGTGATCTCCAGAGCAGAGCCACCTTTATGTGAATTCTATTCTATGTTAATATGTATATGTCTGACTTGAATATTGAGTCTCCTTCTCTGCTCCCTTCACTCCCCCTCCTCTCTTACTCTTCTCCATTATTTATTCATCAATAACACTTCCATAAACAGACCTTATAGAGGCGACGATGCATGCAGGAGGAATGGAAGAATCTTTTCTTCTTCCCGCTGCTGCTGCTGACGGTGGTGGGGCTGCCAGGACTGGTCCTATACTTGTAGCTACTGCTACATCAGCTTCTGCCTCCTTTTGGCTAAAACCTACTATTGGTGAAACTCACTGTAATTTAGCAAAATCTGAAAAAATCTAATCACGTTGGACCTTGTAATTAGCTCATGTGGTTAAAACCAGCTTAGACCTTATGGAGCTGACCTTATAAACAGGCCTATAAGAAAAACATCCAAGTAGGCTGCCCATAGTTCATCTCAAGGCTCATTGAATTTTTGTCTTCACATACCACATGTCTTCTTATCAATCCCTAATTATTACAACATCTAGAAAAGATGTAGTACTGTTCAAAACCAATGTTACACATGAATATATAACTATCAGCAACAGGACGGTAAGCCTAAGAACTCATTTGCTTAGTTGCTTACAATAGGATAGGAAGTTGACTACAAATTCTCATTAAAAACAGTACGGTCAGGGTGGCTAAGTGACACAGTGAATAGAGCACCGGCCCTGGAGTCAGAAGTACCTGAGTTCAAATCCAGCCTCAGACACTTAATACTTACTAGCCATGTCACCTTAGGCAAGTCACTTAACCCTAATTGCCCTACCTTCCCCCCTCCAAAAAGCAAAACAAAAAAACAAACAAACAAAAAAAGTAAGGTCTTTCATACTCGCATTCTATGATAACCCAGAGATGTTCTAGTACTGCAATGGTAAAAATTAAAACTTCTATAATTCACCTGTGCTGACTATAGGAATTTGTTATGAAAGGGAAAAGGAGAAATATAGTTATAACAAAATCAAAACCTTCCCTTCAAGGGCACAGACAAACTGACCTGATATAAGCATCAGAAGGGGAAAACTCTCTTAGCTCTGTCGGATTCCAGGTAAGGTTCATAGTTGACCTTTATTATGGAATAGTCAATCATGTGGCAAAGTTCCACATTATTCACAAGATTCAGGCTCAGAATTACCCAGGTGGGAAGATTACATGTTCAAAAAAGGAACAGCACAACAGGGAAAATGAATCAAGAAGACCCTACCATAACCTCCACAAGGTCATCCCTTCAACTTTCCCAGGCACAGACAGACATCCACCTGTAGCAATTCTCAAACCACATTCCCTTTGGTCAGCACATAGAATTTCTCTTGAATGATGGATTATTGACTTAATGACAACCCAATCATACCTGAAATCAAAACTCAAAATATCAAATTATAGTCTCAAAAGATTTTGCTTCAAATAGCAAGTTTCACTAAGCTCAGCTTAGAGCTAGATGCAATAATTAATGTTGTTTTCTCTTATTGCTGGAATAAGTTAATAGTTACCAGACATTTCCCAAAACACTTATTTAATATTCTTTTCTTCTTAAAGCAAAATATACTCAATTAATTAATATTATGACAGCAGCCTCTAATAATTTCATTAATTTCACAGCATCCAGAACAAAAGGGGAGTCAATTTTCTAATGATAGAATTGCATTCTATCTACTCTAACAAAGTTTCTTATATGAGTGAAAAGGGTGAAAATATTCTCATAAAATGGGAGCAACAGTCACCAGAATTGGGCTAGGTCTTAACCCCCTCTAGGCCTAAGTTTTGTAAATCACCTGATTTCAGGGAAATCAGGTGGTACCCTCCCTTTCTCCCTCCTAGATGTTCTTTTAAACACCTACCTTTGCTCAATAAGGAAAATAGCTAAAATATGTGTTTGCATTGGGTACTTAGAATGTGAGGCCATACATCCCACCAATGGGAATGGAGGTCCAGATATTGGGGAGGGGTTTTGTGGGTTTTCTTGGAATTGTTTTTAAAAGGGTATATAACTGTCTGCTTGATCTCTGTGCAGTGCCTCCCTATACCAACTTGCTCTGGGATAGGTGATGCCCAATTCTCTTGAGACTTGACTAGAGAAATAAAGAGCTTCTCTTTTTGCCTTGAGAAACCTCTGTTTTGTTTTGTTTTGTTTTATTTGGGTAAGGGTCTTGTATCCCACACAGCTGACACCCAATGTGGGGCTTCTCCTTGATTGAGGAGGGGGGCTTTCTAAAGGTCAGGACCAAGCACATGCCAGGGATTTCCTGGAGGTCTCAGGCTTTGGGGAGGGACCACCATCTTGTCATAGAGAAAGACCAAGACAGAGGAAAAGGATGCCACTGAGCAGAGCTTCACAGGTGACTGGGGAGGAGAGGCAACCTTTCTTGAATAATTCGGCTAAGTCTCTTTGACTTGGGGAGTTAAGTCATGCCTCCCATAAATTCATTAAGGATGGAAAAAGGACAATCTAAGTGTTTGCAGTTGGAGTGCAAATGTGAAGTACTGGTAGATAGGTAGGCAATCGATTGCAAAATTGGCATGAATTACCAAAATATGAAGGGAAAGATGATAGAATATTGTTGTTATGTGTGTGTGGTGAGATGTCACTTGGAGCAAATATCTATCAGCTGATGTATGGCTCTTCCAAAGATGAGGTATGCCGAAGGTTAAATTTGTACATGAATTCTAAGATAGCATTTCATGTGGAAAAGAGCAAATATGCTGCCCTTTGGCTCCCTAGGTCAGAGGAAAGGGAAGCGCCGAGAACTTAAGTGGATTTAGTTTGGATATTTGTTCTGTGTAAAGTCAGTTTAAATCTTTGTGTCTCTGTTTTTGTCTGTGGATTTTTGACAGCTTCTGTGAGGCTGCGGAGGAAATTGAACTTCCTCTTTCCCTTCCCCTTCCTGGGAGGAGGAATGAGGAAAAGAAAAAGATAGAAAAAATGTTTTACTATTTAAAATTAATAACGTAGAAAATCCCCTCCTCTCTTTCTGTATTCCAGGTCCTGTCCAGGCTCAGGGCTTGGAAAAGAGAAAAGGATAAAGAAAAGGAGAGAATTTTTCCCCCTCAAATCAAGAATGGGCTAAGACTGACTAACATTTACCCTTTTCCTGCCTTGCCCAAAAGTGAAATCATGGAAGGTAACTAGATAGACTAGGCAGCTGATAATCACTATTAGAAGAGAAAATGAAGGGGTCTGAGATTAAGAATCCCTCAGAGTACCCGAGTAGGTTTTGCTGAGAAACCATTGATAAAGAGGGAGGTAAGGAAAAACCTCTAAATCAAAAGAATCTGAGATATATTGAGAGTTGGTTTCTAATGGGAAAAGTGAAAATCTGAAAGAGAGAGAGGTGCTTGAAAGGGAGTACCGCCCCGCCCCCCCATCCCATTCCAAGGTAATTGCAATGTAAAAAAAAAGGTGGGGCATAAGGTTCAGGATGGTACATAAATTCTGTAGTTTGATACTTTTTGTAAGCCTCTCAGGAAAGGAGGGGCAGAGAAGGGAGAGAGAGATGTGGCTCTCTCTTGGTAAAAATTGTTAGGCATTAATTCCCTTTAGTTTTAAGGAACATAAAAGCAGCACAAAATTTTGGAGTATGATTATTAGGAATGTAAAGGAATGTAGGCAGTCTGAGTAATGGATTTTGAAAGATTGGGAAAGAGAAATAACGGTTTGAGTGAAAATATGAAAGTTAGGAAAAGTTTCTGTTTGGGAATAAATAGGGGGTGAGCTAGGGAGTGCCCCCCCACCCTGGGGTGCCTTTGTGTTAGTATCAGATGGTTAAGCGTGTTTTATTTAAGCATTGGAGAAGTTGTTGTTTTTTTTCTTAAGTGGAAAGACTGAAATTAGGATGGGAGCCAATTATGGCAAAAGAGATAGATTATTGGGATTTGTAATTATTATTAAAATTTAAGAAAGTAGTTAGGATTTGGTCCAATATATGTAATTTTAGATGGACCTAATAAGAGAAAAGCAAATTTCCTATAAATTTCTTTAGGGAAATATAAAAATGAAATTATATTTGTGGATATTTCCATTGAAAGGACCAAGGGTATTAAAAATTTGGAGATATAGTGTAATATGATTTTAAAAGGGTCTATATTGTTATTTGGTATTAGGGAATGGATTCATTGTATATGCCCTCCCTCCCCCTTCTAGAATGATTGTGTAAGGACTGTGGTGAAATCCACATCCTAGGAATTTGTTTTGGGTAATATAATTGTGGGAGTGTTTTCGGCTTTGGCTTGCACAGGGTTCACACAGACCGCACTTATTAAACCAGGTGTGTGTCTGAGTGAGAACTGGGGGGCTAAAAGCATTATGTTGGTAATTTTATGTGAAATTTTCTTTTGGGTATGATGGTTATGAGATGAATGATTTTTCTGTGTAAAAGCAATTTGGAAATAATTAAATTAAGGTTATCAAATTGGTAACTATTTGGTTTGGGGTTTTAAAGTTTAAATTTAGGTATTGGATATGTGCTTATAATATTTCTAGAAGTTGTTGTATAATTTGGTAAATAATTGTATTACTTGTGCTATGGGAGAAGCAGTTTCTCTTATATTATAGATACTGCTATACTCTAAATGTTGCTAGATTAAGGATTACATTACCAAAGGAATACGATGAATACAAGAAAATGATGAATACAGCATTCTGATCATGTGTATTGTAATCTGAGAAATTAAGAATTTTCAAGTTTGTCTTTGTTTTAAAGAGATTTCAATTGAGATTGTTTTGTTATCATTTATGAAATGTGTAAATCAAGTTTCTATAAAAGTATGTTTGTGAAAAATATCTGTTAGTAATTATGTGGGACTTTATGTGGAGACAGGACTCTATGAATCCCCTTGTAAGTTTTGTAAAAATTAAAATTGTTCATGCATAAGAGAAATTAGTATGAAAAGAGGATTGGGTGCCCCTAGAAATATGTGTGGGAAAGGTCATCAGCCCTGAGAAAGTGTTTTAGTTATGAAACCCTTAAATAGCAAGCATGACTTGCTGAAAAGTGGCAAGTCTGCATGTGAAAGATTAAAAATGAATCGAATGGGCTTTATACCAAGACAAGTTTGAAATCTGTTAAGGAAAGATGTTAAAAAGGAATTTCCTATGTATGTGAATCCTGGTAACTTTTTATGATATATTGTAATAAGATTAAATTGGTGTTAAGGTAAAAAGGTTTGGGGACCACACTGCATATGAATTCTTTGCCCAAACAGGTCTCTCCTTCTTATCTTTGTGTAGAATAGGGAAGATAAGGAGATTTGAAATAAAGAGGAGGGTCATCTAGACTCTTCTTGTCCCTAGGCAGTTATTCAGGACCCTTAAGTGTGAGGACGTATTTCAGGAAGAAGGCTAAGGAGACAAATGTAATGTTGAAACATTGTTCCATGAATCAGAATGTAGGATTAAAAGTTACTGTAGTGAAGGTGTATTTGTGTGAAACAGAGTCATATCATTGGACATTTCAAAATGATGAGGAAGCAATAGATTAACTCAGAAGATAATCCTAGTTAAAGGAAAAGAGGTTTTAGTGTGAGTTCAGATTCAGCGTAGTCATAAAAGATTAAGAGAAATTTTAGAAAGTAAATATAAACCTGTTAGAGCTAGATTTGCTTCCTTCATGAATAAGAATAAATATAAAGATGAAAACAGGTTATTTGACACTTGCTTTAAAGATGCTCCTCAACCAATGTGAGATTATAATTATGTTTTAGGTTGATTGTTGGAGATTGTTACTTAAGTTTTTGATGGGTCTATCAATTGGTCATTCCTCTGAGTCCAGTTCCAGGTATGAATATTTTAAAAAGCTTAGCCACCAGAGCCAGAAGATACCAGTATAAGGTGTAAGAAGATTGGTAGAACGACTATTCCACATGAGCTGAGGTAGGACTCTCCTGACTCGATTTACCTTCAAACATCTAGTAGACTTCAAACTTGGCTCAATGTAGACAGATTTATATGCATTCTGCCTGGAATTAACACCTTGAAATTAGGGAATTATGGTTCTCTTATTATAATTCTGTCCCCATTCTTGGTGACAAGCTTCAATGATCACAACGTAATAGTTAATCTATTAAACAGTTTAGTCTGGAACATCTAAAGTTAATAATGGATTAATGCTATTAAGTTTAAGATTTAGTATAGAAATTCTTGCATAAGTAAGGACCCTCTAGTTTGTGGGGATATTAGTTGTTATTTAGTTTCAGTTTGTCCTAATTACTTAATATTCATAATAAAATAATTTATGCCAGTGCATGAACAGAATGAAAGTCCCTCAGAAATTATGTGAATTCTTTTGTAAAATGTCTCAATGTCTTGGAATTAAAAGGGTTGATTGTGAAGTTCCATAGGTATTTCCGGGAAGAGAGCCTCTTCACCAACACCTTGGAACCCCATGAAAACTACAGCTGCATTCTCCAGATGGGTACTTATACCCTAGAGCTCCCACCAGACAGAGTGCTGACAATATTTAATGAGTTCACCATCAGTTTCCATGGCAGTGTATCTGGAGCAGACCTAGTATATCTGCCCAGGCAGAACATCAAGCTCAATCCTCCCTCCAACCTGCAAAGCAACTTCAATTCTAAAGGCTGCATCATTTCCTGGAATCCTCCAATTGAAGAGCTGTCTAGGTCCCTCAGATATGAATGGCAGAAGAGGCTTACCAGTATTGGTGTGAGAAACTTCAGGTGCCAAATGAAAGAGGAGGGATTGAGTGAAATGAAAATAATCTTATAAAATGGGAGCAATAGTCACCAGAATTGAGCTAGGCCCTAAGCTCCTCTAGGCCTAAGTTTCGTTTTCCTGTAAATCACCTGATTTCAGGGAAATCAGGTGGTCCCCCCCACCCCACCTTTCTCCCTCCTAGATGCTCTTTTAACCACCTGCCTTTGCTCAATGAGGAAAATAGCTGAAATATGTGTTTGCACTGGGTACTTAGAATGTGAGGCCACACATCCCACCAATAGGAGTGGAGGTCCAGACATTGGGGAGGGGTTTTGTGGGGTTTTTTAGAATTGTTTGTGTAGGGGTATATATCTGTCTGCTTGATCTCTGTGCAGTGCCTCCCTAAATCAGCTTGCTCTGGGGTAGGTGATGCCCAACTCTCCTGAGACTTGACTAGGGAAATAAATAGCTTCTCTTTTTGCCTTGAGAAACCTCTGGGTTTGTTTTTTTTTAATTTGGGTAAGGGTCTTGTATCCCACACATATATGTTTCCCAAAATTCACAATACAAGAAAAATTTAGAAGCATAATAACATGTACAACATTATGGATTTAAAATATCCAAGTAAAATTATTATCAGTTAAATGACATCAATTCAGTTCAATGAATCTCCAAATTATCTCACATAGAAAATCATTTCATTCAACTTACTAGTTTTGTCATTTTATACTGATTGCATTCAAGACCAGCTTAAAGTAGTTTTGATCCAATTGTACTTTTAACAAAACTTTTTTTTTAAGTTTTGGACTTCACTGATAATACTTTCAAACTAGCTTCAGCTCTAATTTTTTTTGTCGGTGAAACCACCTTTGTCCCTTGCACTAAAATGATAAACCTGTTACTCTCCAAGTAAAGAAGGTCTAAGTGTTATTTCCAAGTAACTTTCACAGTTTTATTCTTATTTCCCCTTTTAAAAATTCTGTGAATGGATACCCTCAAAATTCATTAAAATATTTCAGCTTTTACAAAAATATCCAAACCACAATTTGGAAATCTGCAGTAGAGAAATTTAATTTTAGTCATGAATTTAGTCTCTAATTAGTTTACAATGTCATTTCTACAGACAGGGAAAAGATTTACTTTCCTCTTATATGTCTCTTGACTACCTCCCAACTTGACCAGAGTTATAAATGCAGAAAGAGAAACCATTTCCTTTTTAGAACTTTGAAAATTCCATAGAAAAGTTTCCATTCTTTATACCTTTTTTCCTTTGGCTGATCAGATCACAGGAAAAAGTCACTTGGATTTACCATGACACAAAACACAGAAAATACTAAAAAACTACTAGACATTATACAGATAAAACACTTCTCACTTCTAGTCACCTACTTAAAATGAAGATTTCCCATAAACTATTATGATAAATGAACTTGTCAGGAATGAAACTACCATGATCTGTCTATTGCCAGAATATCCCTGCCTCCTGGCACAAAGTGAGCCCATTTCCCTTCCTTGGCATTTATGCAGAAAATGGAAATAGAAATTAGTAACCCTCTCTTGGTCCCCCCACAGTTGTCTAGGTTGGGGTTGCAAGTATGTCATCTTGTGCAGTCAGTGAGGCCACCTCTAGGCACAACTCCAGACACAGGAGCTTTGTCACCAAAATCACTCTGGGATGAAATAGGCATCCCTATTCCTTGGGATCTGAGTCATTGGACCCTCTATCCCCAAGACACATGAGGAAACCCTTGTCCTAAGACAACTCGAGAATTTTTTCTTCTGAGGTGATTTTTAAATATCACTTTAATCTTCTCCTAGAGACCTAGACCCTAGAAAACTGGGACTTTAAAACTGAAAAACAGACCAAAAAGAAAAAAAATCATACAGACAGTTTGCATTTCAAATAAAATGACCCCCATAGTTGATTCCAATTCTTGAGATTTTTCTGGAAGGTGCCCAAATATTGGTTCCTAATGACTTATATCTACTGAGGATTCTCTTTCCATTTGAACTGCCTATATTGTCCATATTATTCCAGCATCCTGCTGACTATGACAACTATCTTGTGACAGTCCTCTGCCATAGGAGTCCCACTTAGGAGGGACTTGCTTCCTAGAGCTGGACTCATAGTGTACAAGCCCCCACTGAAGGTGTGAAAAAGGTGAGTACCTGTCTGGGAATCAGGTTTATGTCTAAGGAAAGGTCCATGGACCAGCCAGGCATGTTGGGGAAAATAAGCCCCTTAATGAGTTTGATTATCATAAATAATATGCCATAACAATGGGGGGTGGTTCAATATTCAAGTTTTATTGACAAATAATAGAGAAGAATGGGAGAAGAGAGGAAAGGGAAGAAGGGGAGAAAGAGGCCCAATATACAAATCGGACACATACATATTAATATAGAATAAAACTCACATGCAAATGGCACTGTATTGGGGAACAGAGGGGCATTGGTCCATTGAAGTGGTCCATTAAGATAGGAAGGCTTGGTCCCATGGAAGCAGCTCTCTCCAGGGATACTTAAACCCTGATCTTGGTGGCTGCTTGGAGCTGAGATTTGCATATGAAGGTTCAGAACACATAGGTGGTGGGAAAGGATGGGGAGACAAACTGGCAGTTGGCAAGATATTATTTTTGGATACACAGCTATATGAACCTTAAAATTTTACTGTCAATATTTTTCCATGGCCTAATCTTATAGCAATGTTTTCGTGCATAGATTTTGTGAACTACAACCTTCCTTAAGAGAGGACTGACACGCTGGTCTCAAGATCACTACATCTTATTTTACAATAGCTTTCCATCTTTTAGCCTGAATTCTTACCATATGTGACTGAGATACCTTCCTTTCTAGTCACATGTGATATCCTCAATACCATCTTTTATAAAACTTCTTGCATTTAAATCATCACTTATTGATGTTGCCATACATTTTTCTAATGTCTTTTGGGTCTCTTGACATAGCGTGATATTCTATGATTAACTGCCATATACCAGGCCCAGAAGATTTTTGGTGTTTAAAGAATTGCAGTTTATGGTGATTGAAAGTACTGTGTACATATACACTATCATCCATATATGGTTCATCTCTAAGATATGTGATGTGTACTGAAAGGACCACCTCAGTGGAATACAACTGCATACAACTGCATGTCATAATTTGGGCTATATAAATTCTTCATCCATTTAGATTTCCTGGTGTGGATTACTAAACTTATACCTTTCGAGGAGGCCTTTTAATGTTTGGGGATTTAATACAACTGGCACAAAAATATCCTCAAATTGCAGCATCTGAAGAATTCTATTAATTATAGGGAATCCTTTTTCCATTTAGATTTTTCACAGAATATCACTGACGACAGTGGCAAATACCCTTAGCAAACATATGCCTCCTTGTTCTGTGTCTATATAAAAGTAGTAGGATAGAGTGCTGAACCTGGAATCACGAAGATCTGAATTCAAATCCTTCCTCTCTCATTAGCTGTGTGGCCTTAGGTAAGTCATTATGTTCCCTACTTTCACCCTTGGTAAAATGGGGTGATAATGTGTATCACTTAGACCTTATTGTTGTTGTAGGGATCAAATGAGATAATATTTGTAAAGCGCTTAGCTAGCACGGTGCCTAGATCACATTAAGAACTTAATAAATGTTTGTTTCCTTTCCTTCCTATATTGTTATTGACAACCAGTTGATGCCTGAAAAGAGTTCTCTCTGTGGTTACAACTAGCAAGGATCTTTTCTTGAAAGAGTTCAATGCACATGGGAGAAACCTAGTTAGACACATACTACCTATAAGTCTTTAAGAGAGAATTTCATACTACTAAATCAATGTGCTGTTGCAATCTTCAGACAGTAAGTACAACAAGATCTGGACAGCTGTGGATTTTAGGTAGTTATAAAGGTCCAAATTCACCAGAGAACCACAAGATGGGAAAAACATGTCAAGTCTCAACAAAGTAAGTTTATATTGACCTGAGCTGCCTGCAGATGAGACACCTAGTGACCTGTCCAACACTGCATCCAAAATATCTGCTTTCAGAAGGCATAGAGGTTAAGAGAGGGGGCCACTGGATGTCAGGAAAAATGAACAAGTCCAAGGGATGGCAGGCTGTTCGATCTGATTGTGTCAGGATAAGGGAAAGGCTCAGAAGGTGCTGTCAAGGTCGCATCCTGTAACACAAAGACATCATCACCTAACCTTTGGTATGCTGTGTCCAATAACAAGAGAAGGGAGAGGAGGCAGAGGAAGAAGAGGGGAAGGAGACGAAAGATGAGGAGGGGGAGGAGAAGGGGGAAGGAGGCACAGGAGGAGGAGGGGAGGAGGAGGAGAAGTGTTTGCAGGTTTTGCCAAGGATTTTCCATATAGTTGATACTCACTACAGCTTTGTAAGATGTTATTCACTCATGTCCTGACTCTTTATCACCCTAAAGACTTATCCATAGGGTTTTCTTAGCAAAGATACTGGAATGGGCTGTTATTTCTTTCTCCAGTGTGTCCCCATTTTTACAGATGAGGAGGTACTGAGAAAAGTAGGGAGTGACTTGCCCAGGGTTACACAACTAGTAAGTGTCTGAGACTAGATTTGAATCAGATCTTTCTGACTCTAGGGCTGGTACACTATCAACTGCTCCACCTCACTACTCCAAACTACAGCCCAGTAAGGTCTACAGGCATTACTATCGTCAACTTATAGATGGGGGAACCAATTCTCAGAAGAATTAAGAGACATGGTTTCACAGCTAGTATGTGTCAGAAGCAGGACCTGAAACCAGACCTTCCTAATTCCAAAATCAGCCTCTATCCATTATACCATACTACCTCTGCAAAATGTAGGCCGGGGGGAGGAGACAAGATGGCAGCATAGAAGCAGGAAGACACCCTGTGCTTCCCCCCATAACCACCTCAAATACCATAAAAATGACTCTAAACAAACTTTAGGGCTATAGAACCCACAAAGTGACAGAGAGAAATAAACCTCCCACTGAAGACAGCATGGAAGACTGGCAGGAAAGTTCTGATCGCAGCACACTGGAAGCCAAATCCTGCCCCATGAATCCATGGTTTTATCTCCAGGGTGGCTTAACTTGGAGGGTCTCCAGGAGAGTAGATCACCAGAAGCTGTGACAGTTTCCAGAATTATCATCCCATAAATGCTAAAGACAAAGTGAGAGGTCAGTGGACTTTGGGAACAGGGAGTCCGGGAGTATGGTCCAGCCCCTGCCCCCCGGGGCAAGAAGTGACTGAGGTGCTATGGTTGTGCAGGCATCTCTCATGGCTGCTTCATTGTAGGGGGACCAATTTCCCCTTGGCTCTTTCTTGTGTTTACCTTAATAACCTTACATGTGCAACCTGGACAAATCACTTAATCTCTTTTGGAGACAAGGATTCCTCATTCATAAAATGAAAACATTGAACTATATGACATCTGAGTCCCTTTCTGGCTCTTGACCTATAATCCTCATGAGTTTCAATTCACTTTAAAAAACTTCAACCCTTTTCTCCTTGTTCTGCTTTCTGGGGTCAAATAGCAAAAGTCTCATCACTCCTCTGGGTGAGAGACTTTCAAATACCTGAAGGTACTTATGATGTCTCACTTATAAAGCCTTCTCTTCTCTGGACTGAACATTCTCATTGCCTTCAATTAATCTTCATGTGGCATACACCTCAGGACATTTAATCCCTAGTTAGCTATAACTCTTTCCCCATTTATTAATTCTCCTAGCTATCTACATCTATCTATCTATCTATCTCCATTCATCTATCTATCTATCTGTCTATATCTATTCATCTACCTATCAATATCTATTCCTCTATCTATCCATCTATACCTATTAATCCATACACCTATCCATACACCCATCTCTCTAACTATCCATATTATCTTACTATCTCTATCCATTCTACCTATCTATATATATTCACATATCTACCTATATATACCTCTTTATCCATACATCTATCTATATATCCATCCATCCATCCATCTACTCATCCATCCATCCACTCATCAAACTATCCATTTTCTATCTAATTCTATCCATTCTACCTATCTATATCTATTCATCTGTCTATCCACCTATCTTCATCTATCTATCCATCCATTCACATCTCTATCCATCTTTCTATCTACCTATATATCTGTTTCTTTCTATCATTCTACCAAGCAACCAGTCTAAGAGGTAATCACTCTTTCTTTAACCTGCTTGGATCTGGATTGCTGTCTAGGGTGGAGGTCCTGGGGTATATGACCAGGTGCCAGAGCTGGTGGATGCTTCAGAGAGAGCACCCAACTAATAGCTCCAGCAGCTGAGAAAACCCCAGCAATTTGGGACAAAGCTTTCCTCTATGGTAGCAAAGTTCTACCGTGGCAAAAAGCTCAAAAGTCAAGTAATTAAATGTCAACATGAGCAAGCAAAGGAAGAAAAATAAGCACAGCAATCTGACTTTTGACTCCTTTTGGGGGGACAAAAAGGATCAAAGCATGGAACAGGAGGAAGACAACAAAGTCAGAACTCCTGCACCAAAAGCTTCCAAGAAAAATATGAACTAGTTACAGGCCATAGAGAAGCTTAAGAAGGATTTTGAAAACCAAACAAGAGAAGTGGAGGAAAAATTTGGAAAAGAAATGAGAATGATGCAAGAAAATCATGAATCAACAACCTGACTGGAAAAAAATCATACCTTTAAAAATAGACTAACTCAAATGGCAAAAAAAAAAAAGGCTCAAAAAGCCAATGAGGAGAAGAATACCTTAAAAAGCCAAATTTGCCAGATGGAAAAAGAATTTCAAAAGCTCACTGAAGAGAATCATTTCTTCAGAATGAGATTGGAGCAAATGGAATCTAGTGACTTTATGAGAAATCAAGATACTATTAAACAGATCCAAAAGAATGAAAGAATAGAAGACAATATGAAATATCTCATTGGAAAAACCACTTACCTGGAAAATAGATCCAGGAGAGACAATTTAAAAATTATTGGACTGCCTGAAAGCCACAATCAAAAAAAGAAACTAGAAATCATCCTTCAAGAAATTCTCAAGGAAAATTGCCCTGATGTTTTAGAGCCAGAGGGCAAAATAGAGGATGAAAGAATCCACCAATCACCTCTTGGAAAAGATCCCAAAAAGAAAATTCTAGGAATATTATAGCCAGGTTCTGGAATTCCCAGATCAAGGAGAAAATATTACAAGCAGCTAAGAAGAAACAATTTGAGTATTGAGGAAATACAATCAGGATAACACAGGATCTGGCAGCTGCTACATTGAGGGATCAAAGGGTTTGGAATATGATATTTCAGAGGTCAAAGGATCTAGGATTAAAACCAAAAATCACCTACCCAGCAAAACTGAGTATCATGTTTCAGGGGAACATGTGGTCATTCAATGAAATAGAGGACTTTTAAGCATTCTTGATGAAAAAACCAGAGTTGAATAGAAAATTTGACATTCAAAATTTGACAAATATATGTGTGTGTACATATATATGTGTGTGTATGTGTGTGTGTGTGTCTGTGTCTGTGTCTGTGTGTGTCTGTGTGTCTCTGTATACATACATATGCCTATATAGGAAGGTATATGAGCATATGAATACATATGTGAGTGTGTGTATATGTGTGTACAGGTATACATAGACAAAGGGCACAGGACCAGTTGAATAGGAAGGGATGTTATTTAAAAGGTGAAATTGAGAGGTGACAGAGGAATATAATGAGAGGAGATGGGGAGAGAGAATGGGGTAAATTATCCCATATAGAAGAGGCAAGGGGAAAAAACAGAAGGCAAAAGGGAATGCGTCAACCTTATTCTCATTGGATTTGGCTTAGTGAAGAAATGACATATACGATAAATAGGGTATCTCACCCTACAGGAGCGTAGGGGGGAAAAGTGATGAGACGGGGGGTGATGGAGGGGAAGGCAGGTTGGGGGGGAGGGAAGTTGGAAGCACACACTTCTGAAAAGGGACAGGGTCAAAGTAGAACAAGTGGGGGGCAGGATAGGATGGAGAGAAATGTAGTCAATCTTTTACAATATATCCCACTATAGAAATGTTTTGCATAGCTACACATGTACAACCTATATTGAATTGCTTATCTTCCCAGTAAGGGTAGGTGATGAGGGAGGAAGGAAAAGAATCTGGAATCCAAAGTTTTAAAATCAAATGTTTAAAAAATATTTTTTTTTCTTTTTTTACATGCAACTGGGAAATAAGATATACAGGCACTGGGGTATAGAGATCCATCTTGCCCTACTGGAAAGGTGGAGGGGGCATGGGAAAGGATATAGGAGAGAACAGATTGGGGGGAGGGGATATATAATGGGATTGCTGTTTTGAAGTTGTAGGTAGGGGAAAGACGGGGAGAAAAGTTAAAACTCAAAATCTTGTGGCAATGAATGATATAAACTAAAAATAAACAAAATTTATTTTAAAATAAATAAATAATAAGAAATTAAAATGTAGGCCAGCCCATAACACAGTCCAGAAGGCTTTTCCAGGGATACTCACCACAAAGGAGAGAATAGACACATGGGAGAAATCATCTCTGCCCAAAAATCCCTGACGACCTTCCACTTAGAGGTCTTATTGGACTTTCTCTTTCACTCTCTGACTCAGACAAATTACTTACCAAAAGCAGTATAAAGGACCAGCCTGTAAACAAAACTCCAGCCCAGATGTTCTGATTCTCCCTTCTTTTATGTGCTCTCTACTGGCATCCTCAAAGAGAAAGGCTGTTACTCCTTCTAGTGCTATAGATAGCAGCTGCTGCCTTCCAGTCCCCTAGATCCAACTGAATTATAAAGCAGATACAATTTGGTATGAGATGAAGCAGGAAAGGCTGGTTGCAGTCTGATCATGGAAGACCCTGGATCCCAGGCTAAGGAGTCTGGGCTCTATTCAGCCGACAATAAAGAGCCATTCAAGCAAAAAAGGGACATGACAATGTTTTTCCACAAGAAAGATTAACCTGGCAGCAGCACTAAGATTGAGGGTGAAGAGAGATTAGAGGTGGGCAGACCAGGGATGTGTGTTTTATAACCCTCCAAGCAGTGGGAATGGAAATGGTTACAGATGCCAGAAATATTGAGAAGATGGAATCAATATGGCTTAGTTAACCAATTGAATGTGGGAGGTGAGGGTAAAGAAAGAGTCAAAAGTAATTCATGATACAGTGGCGGGGGGGGGAGGGGGGGAATGTTGGATTTTAAATAAGAGGGCCTGGGTTCAAATCTTGCTTTTTGACCTTTCCACTTGTATGATCTTGAGAAAACTGATCTTGAGAAGCATTTAGCTTCTCTGGCTTTCACATTATTCACAGATCACAGAATAATAGCTCTGGAGCTGGACAGAAGTTCAGAGGCTCCCTAGCACAGCCCCCCTCATTTACTCAAAAAAATAATTTGCTATTAAAGTTATTTGTTCAAGGACACACAGGTTATAAGTGGTATAGCCAGGATTCAAACTCATGTCCTTTGACTCCAAATACAATTCTTTCCAGTGCATCATGCTGCTTCCTCATTTGTAAGGAATGTGGGCTGGCATCAAAGCCCCTCAGTTCCTATGAATACTGAGCTTTCTTATATGAGTGACTAAATAAGCCATTGACAAAAATAGGGAGATTGAGAGGAAAAGGCTTCAATTGTCTCCTTTTTTTAAATTTTCTAGGACATTTGTGTAGGGAACTCCTCTACCAATGCTGAACCTCCCATCTCTACAACTTAAGAGTCTTAGAAAGGTGCCTGGGGCATTTGGGAAGGGAAATGACACTCCCAGGATCATATAACCAGCATACGACAGAGATGGGACTTGAAACCAGATCTTCCTAGCTTCTGGGCCAGCTCTCTCTCTACACTGTCATTCTTTATTTCTCTTAATTTTTTGTAATTATAAACTCATGTAGCCTGAACCACTCAACTATGGATGCTCTAATGATTATCTCAGACTCTGTAGCTTTACTTCTTGTTCAAATGTTCCTAGTTTGAAGGCAAGTTGTCTCCCTTAAAAGACCATACCATTTTTATTGTCAGTTACATGATATCTCATAGTAGCAAAACCAAGAAGCCACTCAAAATAGTAAAAAGCATTGTGAGAGTACCAAAATGCTTTAACAGTAAATACTCTCAAAAGCCATGGCCCCAAGTAAACCACCAGCCTCATCCCCTTCAGGCCCAGGTTGACCTCAGAAAGCAGTCCTCTTTATACCTGTAATAGTAATAGTACTCAACAGCTATTGACCTCACTGGGTTGGTAAAGCACTCCATAAATCAGAACTATTAATATTTATGAGCTCTCTGGTCTAATTCCTATATAACTAGTCCCTTGACCTAGCCTCAATTTGGGCCATAAAACCCAGCACCTCTTCCTTTCATTCTTCTTCAAGGGCTTCTAGACCTTTCCAGCCATTTCAGGGTACTACCAGTACCATGACTCCTCAAGATTTTCAAGGATGAGCTAGGTTGATAATTCCTCGAATCCAAATAAATATTTCATAACCCTATCCCATCTCTACTCATTTTCTGGATTCAGATTGATGGGTTATGACTCACATCCCCATCCCTGCCTCCTCACCTCCCAACAAAGTTCTTCACAATTTTACAATGTCAACAATCCCTCCCCTAATCAAAATTCTTTCCCCCTATGAAGTTGAGATCAGGTAGGCATTGGAAGAAAAGCAATCTGATTGTATAAATGCTCACTAAAGTATGAAAGATGGCCCCTTTTCTCACTCCCCACCCCAGTTAAGCCAAATGAAATGTCAACAGTGTGATAAGTGAAGTGAAAATCTTCCCCCCTTGTGTGAGAAGACTTTTTTGGGCAGAAGGGTCACTAATAAGAAGTCCAACCTTGACTGAATTTAAACTGTTCTTGCTTTTTTCTTCCAAGATTCTTCCTCTCCTCTGCTTCTGAACCTACAGATGCACTAGAATGGCCCAATTCTCCAAGAGGCCTCTCAGCATGTGAGAGAGTAGGAAAAGATTTCTAGTTGCATGCGGTTTTAAAGTCAGAAGACAGCAGCTTCCCCTTCCACCTCCAGCTCAAAATTGAGTCACTAAGATAGAGCCCACAGAAAGACCACACCCTCTTAAGGACCTGGTAGAAAAGAGACAGTTTCCCTTATTCCAAATGCCACCTTAGCACTGCCTCCTTCACAGAAAGAGAGCTTGGGGACCCCAGCAAGTAGGTCATTTCTCAGTCACATTCCCAGAATAACACAGACCAGGTCATAGCATCTAGGATATTAGAGCCAAAGGGACCTTAGAGATATGAATTTGTGTGACTGATTTGTTGAACCTGGACACAAAGCAGCTTGTTTTCCAAATTTCTTCATTCCAGCTTGCATAGATCTTTAAAAATCCTCATGTCATTTGAAGTACTTACTATCTTTCTCTCCCAGCTTTGCATCATTTTACAGATTTGATAAGCATGCCATGTACATTTTCACAGAAATCAGTCCTGGCTCTTTCTCCACAGTTTCCATTACTGTAAATGACAACTCTGGAGGTCTTCTCTGAGCTACAAGAGGAAGACTTCATACTCCCTCCCTATCCTACTTTGTGAGGGGGGTGGGGATGGGAAGGGAAGTTGTTAACCAGAAACTCAAGAAGTCAAGAATTTTAAAGCTGGAAGCAACTCAGCTCTCCCAATTCATCCTTCCCACAGTTGCCAAAATAATCTTGCAAGTCACAG
Source organism: Gymnobelideus leadbeateri (assembly GCA_011680675.1). Taxonomy (NCBI): domain Eukaryota; kingdom Metazoa; phylum Chordata; class Mammalia; order Diprotodontia; family Petauridae; genus Gymnobelideus; species Gymnobelideus leadbeateri. The sequence continues at coordinate 745,609 of WOXC01006384.1, read as the reverse complement.
GTTGCTCCATTGCTCAGAAATCTTCAGTACTTCTGCTGTGTAATCATAATGAGAAAGCATGGCCCTAGAGAAGAGCTGAGAAAATGCACCTCCCTCCTATTATTGGAAAGATGGAGGAGCATTGGAGTGGTCAGATGCAACTGATGGCAGTTGGTTTTACTGAATTGTTTGGAGGTTTTTGTTTTTTAAATCTTCATTAACAAGGGAAGGTTGATGGATTGGGCATGGGAAGGGGTTTATTTGGAAGAGAATATGACAAAAACAAAAGGCATCAATAAACCCTTTTTAAAAAAAAAATCAGTGGTTCCCAAATGTATATAAGATAAAATACAAACTCCTTAGCCTATTATTAAAGGCCTTCCACAATCTGATTTTGATTTCTGTCTCCACCTTGCTTTTACATAACTCCCATTTTTTTAACTCCAGATTCCAGCCAAATTGAACTACCAGCTGTTTGTAGAACTGAATATGCCATCTTCTGTCTCCATGCATGGCTGAAAACCCATTGTGATACCAGAAATGAAAGCTCTGCTCAAGGGCCTCCTCTTCCACGTACCCCTCCCCGATCCCATTTACCCCCCCCCCTCCACACTTGCTTGCCCTGCCAGCTCAAGACTAAACAAGGGGGGGGGGGGGGGAAATGCGCTTATTGCCCCGAGGGGATTGATGGGGGATTTGAGGTGTTGGGGAAGCATTCCCTAAGCTGTCAAGACTGGGAGACAATGGAATCGAAGCAAAAAAAGCTGGAGAGAGGCACCTTCCCCCTCTGTAGATAGCAGGAGGAATGGAACTCACCAGCACAAAGCAGGCACCAAGGAAAGGATACGCAATTCTCATTGTCTAAGCACTGACAAGCTTCCCTGTCTCTGAGGGGGTACTCAGGTATGGAAAAATACCTAGCTTCCTATGGAGGTATGTTGGAAAATCCCAAAACTCCCCTTAGAATGGAAACAAAATCATAGGATGTAAAAGCCTAAAGAGGTAGTGGAAGATGCGAGAGATTAGAGGATGAGGAAAGATTTTAAACCCATCACTGGAGGCCGAGGAGATGAAGGGAGGGGTATAGATGCCTGTATCCTTCACTCCAGACTGATTTCCCTTAAAGTCCTCTAGAAAAAAGATGGGAAGGGTACAGCAAAATGAAGGGAGGAGGAGGGAGGAGTGGGGAGAAATGTTCAGGACTCTCCTTCCCAACCCTGGGGTGGGTCTATTAAACCTCCTAAACAGCCGCAGAACCCATTTTCTCTCCCGCAGGGCGGTTTACCAACCCCCACCACCACCCCCGCTTTCCTCCCAAACCCTCCTTCTCCAACTATCTTCGTGCACCCCCACCCCAGCCAATCCCCTACCCAGAAGCTGATTGGTGGAGTTTCTCTGCCCCTCCCTCTAGTCCCCAGTCTGAAACTGCGGGCTCTGAGCCGGGTTCTCGAGCTTACAGACAACCTCTCATCTTGCCGAGAGAGCAGTGGCAGAGGCGGAGGCAGCAGCAGCAGAGAGGCTTAGCCCACAGGTAGGCGTCCAGCACCCGGCCTAGGTCCAGCTCTACTATGATTCTAGAGGGCAGCGGGCAGCCAGGGGAGCATAGCTTGTGCTTTCAATCTTGAGCCATCTCTCCCTGGGCAGCTCCCTCTGCCTGGGGAATCCCCAAGGTGAAGGAGACAGTCTTGGACCACCCGGGTAAGAAGGGTACCGGAGAGGGGGTGACGTGCAGTGCGAGGGGACCCAGAAAAATAGCGAAACCTGAACGCTGGTGATGTGGAGCGCTTCATTGGGTGGACAGGAGTCTGGGCAGCTGCAGAGCGAGGGAGTTCGCTGCAGAGGGAGGGACAGAAGGTTGCAGGACAGGAGAAGGTTAGGATTGCACTGAACTGGAGAAGGTGGGAGGCCCGAGAGACAGAAGCGTCCCGCTTTGCCTTCTACCAGCTAAAGGACAAGAGTTACACCAGCCGTGGGGAACTGGAGGAAAAACTGGGGGTTGGGGAGCTTGGGGCGTGGGCAAAGACAAGCCCCTGACCTTGTCTCACATTTAGCTCTCAATCCCTCTCCCCAGCCCTTAACAGACACCCTTAGAGGCCTCCTCATGATCTAACCCGGGGAATTGAGACTAGCAGACTTCAGGCTCTGCGGGTGAAGAACTGCGGGAATTGGGAGCACCCCTCGGTGCGGGAAGAAGCTGAGCCGCAGTGCCGGGGGAGGGGAGAGGGCAGGCGGGAGGGAGGGGCTGGAGGAGGCAACCCAGCAGAAGGGGGAGGGGTCTAGTATTGGGAGAGGAGGGGAAAGGACTAAAGAGACTGGGGAAGGAGGGATGCAAAACTAGGGAGAGGAGGAGTGGGCTAAGGATGTGGGTGAGAGCAAATGGGACTAAGGGTTCTGAGGCAGAAGACCTACCCGAAAGCCTATGCAACTCCTTTCCTCTCACCTCCCCCCTCTTCTTCCCTCCTGTTCCCTCGTCTCCCTTCCTATCCCTCAGTTTCCTCCCTGCCACAATCCCGCCCCCTCACTCTCATCTTTTCTTGGTTCTGCTGCACTGCTCTCTCTCTCTCTCTCTCTCTCTCTCTCTCTCTCTCTCTCTCTCTCTCTCTCTCTCTCTCTCTCTCTCCCCCTCTCCCTCTCCCTCTCCCTCTCTCTCTCTCTCTCTTCCCCTGCCCCTACACCCCACCTCCTCCTCTCCCTCCTGCCCCAGTATCTTCTTTCCCCGGCCTTCCCTCCCGCTTCCTTCTCCCCTACTCTTTTGGGCAGACAGAGCCCACAAAATGACCCCTCTCCCTCCCCCACCAATTCCCTCCAAATCCAGATTCTGGGAAGACTCGTCTTGTCTAAATCGTATCATTCTAGTCCGTCTTGCTCCTGTCCTCCCACAGCTACACTTAAGGTACTAAAAAGCTAATAATGTCCAGGGCTTGAGGACCGGGAAGATGTCAGCGTGTGCCCCCCAGCTCCCCAGCACACGTGCTCACGACTCTCCGAGATCCTCCGCCCTTCCCGGTGCATCCACACCACTTGACCAGTCCCACACCTCCCCCCATTCCACCCACCACACCACCCAAAGGATATGTCCACCACTCCCAAGGGCACACTCCATGTGTTCGCCTTCCCTCGGGCACACGTGCGTGCACATACTGGCACTTCGACTGCTGAAACTGCATCGGACTCTTAATGCCCTGGGGATGCCCTGGGAATACTCTGAGGATGGTCTGTTCTGGAAGCCGAACAGGCACAGCTTGTTAGTATCTAGCAAGGGAAGACATGGGCACAGAGCCAGTAGGGTTGATCCCCCTGGAGTTAGTCTGAGAAACTGCAGCTGGAGGGGGGAATGGGAAGAATGGGGGGAGACGGAAGGAGGGCGGGAGATAAGAGAAAGGGATGGGAGGATCTTTCCTTATCTAGAAAGATCGCTAGCCTCCACCCATATCTGGAAGTACATATCACACACACATTCACACAGACACACAGACACACACACACACACACACACACACACACACACACACACACACACCCTCTTATCTTGCCCTGTGCAAACATATCTAGAAATACCATTAGCAACTCCCATACACATACTGGTGAGCACCTTTAGCCTCTTCCCTCCCCCTAGTATGCACATACACCATTGTGGGCACCCCTGTCCTGGACTTTACCTGGTAAGGAGAGAGGACCTGGTATCAGCCTAGCCCACATACCAATAAGATTGGAGACGAGTATGTATTTTCTAAAAATAAATACTTTGAGCATACTTTTATATATATATGCTGTCATCCAAGCTAGAGTATAAGCAGCTAGAGAGCAGAGACTGTGTCCCTAGCACGAGTAGCCCCACTAAGGAATACATGCAGAGTGATTAACAATGGCATATATGTACTCAGTGGTCTGCATGATAAGTCAGGGAAAAGGAAATCTAGGTTCAAGTCCTCCCTCCTTCACTGAGCTGGTGTTTGTCCTGCCCCAGTGACTCCATGCCTAGGCAGGAGATATTAAGATCACAGGTTCAGAAATGGAAGGAACCTTTTAGAAATCCAATCTACTTCCTATTTTACAGAAGACATAGAAGGTGACTTGTCTGAGGTCACATGAGTAGCAATTAGCAGAGCTGGGGAACTCTGCCTCCAGACCTGTGTCTTTATGTTACACCTATATTGTGCTTACTGTTGTGAAGCTTAAATGAGATGCTGCACGTTGAAACATTTCACAAAGTGCTATGCAAAGCTTCACCCAGTCAGGTACCTCCCCAGCTGGTGAGTGTGGTTCTGGGGTTCTGTTCATCTTTCTCTCAGGAGTCCCTCTGGGCCTGGTGGTGACACTTTTCCTGCTACCTGAGTCTGCAGCCTCATCTTGACATGCTGAGTCCCAAGATTGGCATTGCTGTCCTGCTGACAGGTAGCAGGTTGAGGGGTAGTGGGGATGGGTCTCTCTCTTCCTTCAGGTTGGTCTCATTGGGACTTCAGAGCTACCTCTTTCTGAAAACAGCAGAGAAGAGAAGCCCCAAAATGCAATCTCTAAAAGAGGTGATATCTCCTCATAAGGAGACAAGGAGTATGGCATAATTCTTCAGGGGTCATGTGAGGAGGGATGGGTGAGAGACATAGCTTACATGGAGCATAGCTCACCTCTTCCCATTGCCTGCCTGTTCCCAGGAGCAAAGAAAGGGGAAAAGCAACAGCCCCATGTTTCCGAGGCTCTTGGAATGGGGATGGGGGCTTCATGAGGGAATGAGAGGAATTAGATTTCATTCGGGGCCCCTTTCTCCCTGCCCACACCAGCTCTGGGGTGGTCCTGAGTCAAGTCCCAATAAGGAGTGGTTGGGTGCATGCACCAGTCTTGCAGGTGGCCTATGGACAGAAGGTGAACCATCTGTCTGCTTGTTTGGTGGACAAGAACCTGAGGGTGGACTGCCGCTATGAAAATAACACCAAGTCCCCACTTCAGTATGAGTTCAGCCTGACCCGAGAAACACTAAAGCATGTGCTGAACTCCACAATTGGAGTGCCTGAGCATGCCTACCGGAACCGGGTCAACCTCTCCACATCCCATAACTATATGGCCCTCTTCCTAAAAGACTTCACCCAAAAGGATGAGGGTGTCTACTCCTGTGACCTGCGTGCTTCTGGGAGCACCCAACATGTCAGCAAGAACATCACAGTCTATAAAGGTGAGGGGAACCCTAAAGGTCAGGAGGGGAGGGGAGGGTTTAGAGAGAAAGTGAACAATGGAAGAATGAGAAGAGAGAATCCCAGGGATCAGCAAAATAAAGGCCCTGAATGGAATGAGAAACAGGTTTAGAGAAACCTCTCTCTAGAGAGAGCAAAAACCAAAATGGAGCCACTGGGATTGAAGTGGGATAGTCAAGACTTGGCCAGCAGGCCTGGGGGTGGTTCCCAGGATCCCAGGCTTCCATGGGGCTTTGAAGAGAGGATGATGCAGTCCCATTCCAACTGGGAGAGGACACCCAGGAGTTCTTTGGACTTTGGAAGGAGATGGAGAGGAGCCCTGTCATAAAGAAAGGGTGTCGTAATTCCTCCACCTCTTCTCTCTGCCCAAACTCGGCATCACCTGTTGCCACCTTCACTTTGATTTCTGGGCACTTTTCAGTAACCATTAAGTGTCTTCACTGCTCCCCAAGACCACTCCTTTCTATGACCTCTTCCCTCTCCTGCTGTAGAAAGCTGCGTTCTTCCTTGGGCAAGAGGGGATGTAGCTGAGCCAGGCCCAGAGCTTAGGGCGTGTCTCACCGCGCGCACCAGTACCCACGTGCTGCTCCAAGCTACACCTGGGCATTGTAGCTCTTCCCTCTACCCCGTTGTCTTCATTCTCCCATCATGTCCTTGCTCTCGTCTTTCTTATCAGATAAACTGCAAACCTGTGGGGTCATGAGCCTGCTGGTCCAGAACACCTCCTGGCTGCTGCTGCTGCTGCTCTCCCTCCCCCTCCTACAGGCCACGGATTTCGAGTGCCTGTGATTGGCTGGGGGACACGGAGGAGACAGAAAAGATGAGGCCAAACCCCAGGAGCCCCCCTCTCTCTGAGCCGGCTGTCCCACTTCACCCCCCACCCCGGGGAGGTGAGAGGAGGCAGGGAACCCACCCCTCTAGAGGAATCCTAGCTCCGCATGCCACCATTCACCTACCTTTCCTCCACCTTGCTGCCTCGCTCCCCACTCTCCCCTTACCTGGTACTACCAGCTGCATTTTTGTATTTGTCATTCCAGGGCTGCTTCTGTGATTTGTTTGGGGTTATTTTCCTTCTTTTCTTTCCTTCAGAAGTTTGTAAAGCAGGGAGCAAGGGGGCAGAGGAGAGACCAAGCCAGCTTTTGGATTGGCAAGGACTAATTTGCTATGACCTCAAGAGAGGCTCCAGAGAGGATATACATGGTGGCTCGGGGGAAGGAGGTACTTGGGATCTCTTGTCCCTGCCTGAGTTTAGGAGGACAGGGAATGATACAGGGGAAGCAGTGTGTGTGAGGTTTCATGTGCCAGGAACATCCCACAGCCAAGATGGGAAACATTGGAAACATTCTTGAGTTAAAGGATATAGAGGTTCTAGGTTTTCCAAACCTGCCATGTTGTTTTTACCAAGCTGAAAAGAACCACACCAGAATGATCAGTTGGAAATGCCTCCATCTTACCATTTTCAGAAATCCCCTAGAAATACCACCTTTCAGAAAATCCCCCTCTGGCAAGAAGCCTAGCAGTAAATACTGAAGGGCCTAGAAAATGAGGGGGATGAAAGTAGAGAAGAGAGGGGAAGGGAAAAGCTGTACTGAGCAGTTTCAGCGAACAACATAAGTGCTCCCTCTAGTCTCTGCACCCAACCCTAGTAAATGGGAATCTAGGATAAAGACAGGAATGGTCAATCTCCCAATATTCCCACCTCTGTTGTGTCTGTCTTTCTCACCCTCTTGCCACTCCCCCCCCAACTTTGACAAAAATTTCCAGAATTCAAACCCGGGAGCTGATGAACCAAATCAGGCTGTTCCCAGATAACTGGATCCTTCCGTGTGAAGGAAGCCTCCTGTTTGAAGAGACTGGGCACTGAGCTAATTGTATAGGTATAGGTGGTAGCCACATCCATGAGACAGTACCCCTTCTGGAGCATTCCTGTCCCCCTTTCTATTAACTGGACTGCTCAGGTATCTCTCTGGTAACATCACAGACCCATGCTGAAGTTTTCTGAGGAATACAATGGAGGAAGACCAATAAACAGTGCCAATCCTCATGAAATGAGGTCTAAAAAAACCAGAACCCAGCTCCCCACGACCACTGGCATTGCTGTCTTGTCCTGTGATCCTGTGTATTGTATCCACAGCTTGTTGTATTATGGCATCTAGGCAAGGGGAAAACTACACAATAAAGCCAAGCCTCTGGAGTGGATTGCTGTTGTTATCTTGAGGGAATGGGAGGGGATTAGGGGAGGGGTAATAACATATAGACCTTTAATGTTTGCAAGGTGCTTTACAAGTATTATCTCTTTTGGTCCTCATAACTCCATAAGAGTTAGGTATTTTCATCCCCATTTTGCAGAAAATTGAGGCTGAGACTTACTAAGTAATTTACTCAGTATCACACACCTAGTAGGTGTCTAAGACTGGACTCAAACTCTGGTGTATCCTGACTCCAAGCCAGACATTTTGGCCACGATACCAACCTAGTTGCATTGGAAGAATGGACTTGAAGGGGCAAAAATGCTTCTGCCCTCTGACTTAGAAGTTTCCCCAGCTGTCACAGGATAAAAGGTTGAAAGAAATTTTCAAGACCATCTAGTCCACCTCCCTCATTCTACAGAAAAGAAAACTGGGATCCAGAGAGGGACAATGACTCATTCCAAAGCCATCAATCATTTAGATATAGCTTATTCACCATTTGGATCCCAATAACAATAGCTAGCATTTATATAGTTCTTTCACGTTTGCAAAGTTCTTGGTTAACCCATTTTATCCTCACAACAGTCCTGGGAGAGAAGTGTTATGATTCTCCCCATTTTACAGGTAAGAAACTTTCCCAGGGTCACAAAGCTAGTCAGTGTCTAGGGCAGGATACAAACTCCAGTCTTCCTGACTCCAAATCCTATATGTAGCCATGGAGCCACCTAGCTACCTTACTGCTTAATGCTTATTCAATTCAACAACTACTTAAGGTTCCATGTTCAAGGCCAGCATTACCTACTGGATCAATATATATTGCATGAGAGAATGAATGGAGGAAATTACACAGGGTCTCTTCCTCTGTAGTGTAAGACTAAGGGGCCTATGATGTCGTCATCACCATCATTAATAACACTAATAGTGAAGCACTGGCAAAAAGGAGAGAGAACCTTGTCTCTGTGTCAAGGGTCACCTCTGACACCCTCTGGTGGTGACCCAGGGCCAGTCACTTAATCTCAGTGCCTCAGACAACTAGGAGTATAAATTGCAGAATAGTCACAGATGTGCATCAGCAGAGAAAGAGTTTTCTTTTGTTATGAAAAGGAAAAGAGAGAGAGGAGGAGAGAAAGAAAGGGAAAAGAGACAGTGAGAAAGAGAGGAGAGGGAGAAAGAGGAGAAAGAAAGAGAGAAGGAGAGAGAGAAAGGAAAGAGGGAGAAAGAAAGGAGAGAGAGGGACAGAGACAGAGAGAGGAGAGAGAGAAGGAGAAAAAAGTGAAAGGAGAGAAAGAGAAAGAGGAGAGGGAGAGAAGGAGAAATAAAGAGAGAAGAGAGAAAGAAAGAGAGAGAGAGAAATGAAAGGAAGAAGGAAGGAAGGAATCTTTGTTTTCAGTCAAGGTTCAGATCAGGTTCCATCTCCTCTGTGAAGCCTTAGCTGATTCCCCAGGTGGTTAGAGCTTCCTCTGACTCAATTCTCCTTCAACTCCCATTATTTGTATACATTTTTATGTCCCCTCCCCATCTCCTAACACACACATACACACAATTGAATATAAGGTCCTTAAAGACTTTTTCTGTTTTATTTATGTCTTTGAATCCCCCAACACCTAAAAGAATCTTGCATGTAATAAGCATTTAAAAATTTTGTCTCATATTTATTTTTTGTTACATTTTGAAGGGACAAAGATGCATCCCAACCCTGCATTAGAGAAAGTCAACATTTCACACATGCACACATATACACACGTATATACATGGAACCATACAATACATACCTCCATATATCAGTTCTCTCTCTGGAGGTAGATAGCATTTTCCTTCAAAGTTCCTTTGTAATTGATTGGAACGATTATATAACTCAGAATAGCTTAGTCATTCAGAGTTACTCTTCGAACAATACTGCTGTTACTGTATGCTAAGTTCCCTTGGTTCTGCTCATTTCACTGCATTATTTCACTCAAGTCTTTCCATGTTTTTCTAAAATCAACCTGCTCATCATTTCTTATAGCACAGTAGTATTCCATTAACATAATAGGCATTTAATAAGCATTTGTTTAATTGAATTGACTCAAACCTAACTGTTTTAACCTCCAGTTCCTTGGTCTTTCCCAATCAGCTGGGCAAATTACACTGTGTTCCTTACCCCTCCCCAGCCCTTCTGGTCCCCAGAACTTACCTGTTCGTCATTTTTTTAATCCAGGTGAAATGACGTGCAAATTAACATAAAGAACAGATTTAAGGGAAGTTTATGGAGGAGGCAGGAGAGAAGTCAGTTCCCACAGATAAATATAGTACAGAGAGAATTGATGAAGAGAGTACTAACAGCTCAAGTTAGAGGGAAGAAGCAAGACAGGGGAAGGTTTCACTGGAGAGGTAGCACTTGTGGGGATTAAAATTTGCAATGAGAAACTGAGGCACAAAGTCCAAGCATGATCATTTATCAGTGAGGCTAGCAGTTGCCAATAAGTGAGATCCCAAAGCCCCTCAGTGTCTGGGGGGTGCATTAGAGAAGATGAAGCAGTCTTTTATACAATTGGTTATATAAAGTTCAGTGATGTTAAACTAGGATTTGTGATTGGTCTAGAGCAGAGGTGGAATACAGGTGTAGGGTGAGCTTACATTTGACATCATCATGCTGATTTGCCAAAGCAGGTTTCCAAAGTCCAGGGCAATGGAGAAAATACAGTTAGTCAATATCCTCCTGAAAGTTCTGTGTCAGAGACCACATATTGCAGAATGGTCCCATGCTAGACTTATGGCCAGGCAGAACTAAAATACAGCCTCTTCACACACCTGAGCTGAGCCCTGAAAGAAGACAAGGATTCTGAGAAATGAAGATGAGGAAAAGGTACATCCCAAGCATTAGAAATGACAGACGCTAGGGTGGCTAGGTAGTGCAGTGAATAGAGCACTGGCCCTGGAGTCAGAAGGACCTGAGTTCAAATCCGGCCTCAGACATTTGACACAATTACTAGCCGTGTGACTTTGGGCAAGTCACTTAACCGTATTTGCCCTCCAAAAAGCAAAAAAAAAAAAAAGAAATGACAGACCTTAGAGCAGTAAATAGAGCACCAGCCCTGGAGTCAGTAGGACCTGAGTTCAAATCCGACCTCAGACACTTGACACAATTACTAGCTGTGTGACTTTGGGCAAGTCATTTAACCCCATTTGCCCTCCAAAAAGCCAAAAAAAAAAAAAAGAGAGAGAAAGAAAGAAAGAAAGAAAGAAAAGAAATGATAGACCTTAGAGCAGTAAATAGAGCACCAGCCCTGGAGTCAGGAGGACCTGAGTCCAAATCCGGCCTCAGACTCTTAACACAAAACCAGCCATGTGATCTTGGGCAAGTCACTTAACCCCAATTTCCCTTCCAAAAAAAAAAGAAAGAAATGACGGACGTTTCTTGATCTGTCTTCCTACATATGAAGCAATGGGGATTTAGGGCTGCAGCTGGTGACATGATGTAAGAAAAAGAGGATGTGAGAAAAAGAGCCAACAGTAGAGAGAGAATGATGCAATTTTTGAGGAAAAAAGGATGCAAGGACAATGACAGTATTGTTCCTTGCAAACCCTGGATTTCATTGACAAACTCTAATTTTTGATGAATTATCTTGTACCCTGATGGGGTCAGAAGTCCATAACACCAGCCAGAACCTGCTGAGTTCCAGTTCTAACCAGATGCTTCATTCTATTTCCCATATTATAAGTGAGTCAAGACTGAAACCAGATTTCCTGAATCTAAGACTGATGACCAGGCTTATGGGAAGTGTAAGTTAGATCTCCTATAAGTTGCACTCATCTGCAGGTTCTAAAACAACTGGGTCGAGTCCAGTCCTATGTCTGGGGACTTCCAGGTTCCAGAAGAACAATGAGTTCAAGGAATGTTTATTTTATTACTCCAACTTGTGTTATCTTGTTATTAAGTAGAATTTGTTTATTAATTCCATGCCAATAGCATAATGTTGGATGCAATGTTCTCTCATGGACTTATACTCCTATGAGAAACAGAAGCCATTAGGACAATGACTAGCACTTACCCAAATAAGCATGTTCAAACAAAGATGGGGCTGGCCAGTGGGTGGAAGGACCAAAGCTAAGATCTAATTGGGTAAATCCACAAATCCACACATCCCTAGACAATGCTTGGTAAAGAGAGGCAAAGCTCAAGTATAGAAGGAACTCAAAAGAACCAACTCCCCTGGTCTGACCCCTCCCAGGAATAAAAGCAAGAGCTCAGAATTTGCTCAGCATGGACAAATGGAGGGTGCTGCAGTCAGCTCTAACTGCCTAGAGCCATCATTAAATTTTCAGTATAAGCATTTATACTGCAAAAATTAGCAATCATTATAAATCAGGACTTGAGTTATTGTTTTGTTGATGGCCATTCTAGCCTTAAGGAAGGGATGGTGAAAATGCTAATACAGACTAAACTAAAAAGTGTATCCTCAAATGTAGAACTCAAAATTTTAAAAAAGTTTTTAAAAATTTACATATATAGTATGCCCCCTTCATAACCACCTCAAATACCTATAAAAATGACTCTAAACAAACTTTAGGGATACAGAACCCACAAAGTGACAGAGAGAAACAAATCTCTTGCTGAGGACAGCCCATCAGGCAGACAGGAAGGGTCCATTGCAGCATGCTAGGAGCAGAGCCCAGCCCCACAGTGACCTCCAGGTTTTAGCCTCAGGGCAGCCACAACAAGCCCTGGCTGGAGGTATGTGACCAGTGTGCCAGAGCATGTGGAAGCTTCTTAGAAGGAACCCAACTAATAGCTCCAGCAGCTGAGAAAACCCCAGCAATTTGGGACAAAACTCTCCTCTCTGGTAGCAGAGTTCTACTATGGCAAAAGGCTCAAAAGTCAAGTAATTAAGTGTCAACACGAGCAAGCAAAGGAAGCAAAGCAAGCAGAACAATCAAACTTTAGACTCCTATTTTAGGGACGAAAAGGATCAAAGCAGGGAAGAGGAGGAAGACAACAAAGTCAGAACTCTTTTACCAAAAGCTTCTGAGAAAAATATGAACTGGTTACAGGCCATAGAGAAGCTTAAGAAGGATTTTGAAAACCAGATAAGAGAAGTGGAGGAAAAAATTGGAAGAGAAATGAGAATGATGCAAGAAAATCATGAAAAGACAGTCAACAACCTGACAGAAGAAAATAACACCTTTAAAAATAGACTATCTCAAATAGCAAAAGAGGCTCAAAAAGTCAACAAGGAGACCAATGCCTTAAAAAGCCGAATTTGCCAGATGAAAAAAGAATCTCAAAAGCTCACTGAGGAGAATCATTCCTTCAGAATTAGATTGGAGCAAATGGAAGCTAGTGACTTTATGAGAAATCAAGATGCTGTTAAACATATCCAAACAAATGAAAAAAATAGAAGGCAATGTGAAATATCTCATTGGAAAAACCACTGGCCTGGAAAATAGATCCAGGAGAGATCATTTAAAAATTATTGGACTACCTGAAAGCCATGATCAAAAATAGAACCTAGAAATCATCCTTGAGGAAATTCTCAAGGAAAATTGCCCTGATGTTTTAGAACTAGAGGGCAAAATAGAGGTTGAAAAAATCCACCAATCACCTCTTGAAAAAGATCCCCAAAAGAAAACTCCTAGGAATATTATAGCCAGGTTCCAGAATTCCCAGATCAAGGAGAAAATATTACTAGCATCCAAAAAGAAACTATTTTAATATTGTGGGAACACAATCAGGCTAACACAGGGTCTGAATGCTTCTACACTGAGGGATTGAAAGGCTTGGAATATGATATTTCAGAGGTCAAGGGAACTGGGATTAAAACCAAGAATCAACTACCCAGCAAAACTGAGTATCATGTTTCAGGGGGAAATATGGTCATTTAATGAAATAGAAAACTTTCAAGCATTCATGATGAAAAAATCAGAGTTGAATAGAAAATTTGACATTCAGATACAAGAAGCAAGAGAAGCATGAGAAGGTAAACATGGAAAAGAAATCATAAGGAACTTATCAAAGTTGAACTATTTACATTCCTACATGGAAAAAATGATCATTGTAACTTATGAAATTTTTCTCAGTATGAGAATAGTTGAAGGGAATAGAAATGTATATATATATATATATATATATATATATATATATATATATATACACACACACATACATACATATATAGTCTATATAGGAGGGTATATGGGCATATGAATACATGAATATATGGGCATATGAATGTGTGTATATATGTACAGGTATACATAGACAGAGGGCACAGGACCAATTGAATAGGAAGGAATAATACTTAAAAGGTGAAATTAAGAAGTGAGAGAGGAATATAATGAGAGGAGATGGGGAGAGACAGAATGGAGTAAATTATCTCATATTGAAGAGGCACGGGAAAACTGTTACAATGGAGAGGAAGGCAAACCTCACTCTCACTGAATTTGGTTTAGGGAGGGAATGACATACACACTAAATAGGGTATCTCACCCTACAGCAGAGTAGGGGGAAAAGGTGTAAGAGGGGGGATGATGGAAGGGAGGGCAGGTTGGGGGGAAGGGAAGTTGAAAGTACACACTTCTGAAAAGGGACAGGGTCAAAGTAGAGAATAGAACAAGTCGGGGTGGGATAGGACGGAGAGAAATATAGTCAGTCTTTCACAATATATCCACTATGGAAATGTTTTGCATAACTATACGTGTACAACCTATATTGAATTGTTTATCTTCCCAGTAAGGGTGGGTGATGAGGGAGGAAGGGAAAGAATCTGGAATTCAAATTTTAAAATCAAATGTTTAAAACATGTTTTGTTTTGTTTTTTCCTGCAACTGGGAAATAAGATATACAGGCACTGGGGTATAAAGATCCATCTTGCCCTACTGGAAAGTTGGAGCAGAAGAAGATATCAGGGAGAGCAGACTGGGGGAGGGGGTATACAGTAGGATCACTGTTTTAGGGTGATGGGCAGGGGAAAGAAGGGGAGAAAATCTGTAACTCAAAATCTTGTGGAAATGAATGATGTAAACTAAAAATAAACAAAAAAATTAATTTAAAAAAAAGTCCAAAAATTTACATATAATTGGGAAATAATGAAATAAGTAAAAATTTATTCTTTCCAAGAAGGAAGAAAATAGAAAAAAAAAGTGTGTCCTCTATTCTTACCACCACCACCCAGAGAGTGTAATTGTTCAACATTTATCAGACCTGTTAACAACCTTAGCTTGAAAAGGTCAAAGTCCCCACTGTATCCTGGGCCATCTCTAGTTGTCCTGGTCTGTCCACTGGACCCAGATGGCTCCAGAGGAGAAAGTGAGGCAGATGACTTTGCACAGCTCTCCCTCACTTAAATCCAATCAACTTGCTTGTCATGGTATCACCTCCCTGGTGCCATGGTCTTCCCTATGGGGACCACCAGGTGGCGCAGTGAACAGAGCACTGGCTCTGGAGGGAGGAGAACCTGAGTTCAAACTCAACAACAAATGCTGTTCTATAAGTGGTAATTACTGTCCCATCCATATATCTACTTTTTCATCTCCACAAAAAAACAAGAATAATTTTCTGATAAGGGCTTGGTATTCAAGATATATAAGCAATTAATATACATATATATGTACCTAAGACCCATTCCCCAAAAGATAATTGTTCTATAAATAGTATAATGTTCTATGAATGTTCTATAAATTTTCCTATAAATGGTATTTGAGCCCAGTACAGTAGACTCAGGGAGTGAAGCCATCATCAGATAGGAGGCCTGGTGACTGTAAGCTAACAGCAATCATACTGATAAATGGCATTAATAGGACATTTTAAGGTTTACAAAGTGCTTTGTGCCTTGTTTTGAGCGTCACAACAACCTAATGTGCAAGCCACAAGGGTGAGCATGGAACTCCAGAGGAAATGGCCACGAGCGCCACCTAGTGATTAGATATGAATGTTGTTGTTTGTCCTTCATTTTCAAAGAGGACCAATGACCTGAGGGGTGATGCCTTGATTTTCTAGTGAATGGGATTTAAGTGAGGCAGAGCTGCACAAAGTTTTCAGCCTCACTCTTGCTTCCTGAGTCATCCAAGTCCAGAGGCAGGATAAAAATCTAGACAACTGGCAATGGCCCTGGCTGCGGTGGATAACCTTGGCATCTTCAATGCCTGAGCCAGCTCTAAGCACTCCACAGTGCCTTCATGGCCAGGGGAACAAGGTGTTCTCCTCCACCCATTCTACCAGGGGAAGTCTTCACATACTTGGGGTGGACATCCCCCTAACTCACCGAGGGGCTTGAGGACTGTTGGTTACCCTCAGTCTGGTTTAGCCTGTCTGCCAAGATTGCTTTATCTGAGTGTGGCCAATGCCACAGGTGAGAGGTGAGTGCCGGTGGACACCAGAGGTGGATGAGCAGCCCTGAAAAGGGTACTGCTGAAAAGCAGCCCTCACACTAGAGGTGTCGGTCCTCCCTGAGCAGCCACATACATCTAAATATGAATGTGTAGAAGTAGAAAAAAACAAAGCACTGTATGCAGTACTGAATTTGGCCAATGAATTGTTGCTGTTGTGAAAGCCCTTGGCAATGGTTGAGTTTGCAGATTGATAATATGTGAAAACCCTGAGCCAGTATTAATACCAGCCATTGGACTATCTTCTGTCCATATAATTTTTAAAAATTTTTTTAATTTTATTTCATCCTTTTGGAGGGGAAAAGGCAGGGCAATTGGGGTTAAGTGACTTGCCCAAGGTCACATAGCTAGTAAGTGTTAAGTGTCTGAGGCCAGATTTGAACTCGGGTCCTCCTGACTCCAGGGCCAGTGCTGTATTCACTGTGCCACTTTCCATATAATTTAGCCTTCAACAGTGGCCAAAGTAGATCAGAAAATTCACCCTGAGGTCCAGGTGTTAAACATAATACTTTTAATAGGTCATATTTTAACAACACTTTGTGCTGGATAATACCTATCCAGTTTTGTTGTTGTTCAGTCATTTTTTAGTTATGTCTAACTCTTCATGACCCCATTTGGAGTTTTCTTGGCTGAAGTAGTTTGCCATTTCCTTCTCCAGCTCATTGTACAGATGAGGAAACTGAGGCAAACAGGGTTAAGTGACTTGCCCAGGGTCACACAGGTAGTAAGTGTCTGAAGCTGGATTTGAACTCAGATCCTCCTCTCAGCCCCACATTCTATCCACAGCATTACCTATATAATAGGCATATATAAAAATAATATTTCTCTTCTTCTAGAAAATAATAAATTTTACATTTCATAGAATTATAGAATCTCAGAACTGGAAGGGATCTCACACATCAAATAGTCCAACTCAGAGGTCAACTAGTCCAATCCATTCCGGAATAGAAGTCCCCTCTACAATATCCCTAATACATGGTCAGCCTCTGTTTGAAGACTTCAAGTGATAGGAAACTCACTATCTCCCAGTGCTTCCACTAAGAGGCAACTCTAACAGTGAGGAAGTTTTTCCTTTCATTGAGCCTAAAGTTGCCTTGATGCAGCTTCCATCCATTCCCCTAGTTCTGATCTCTGAGACCACGCAGGACTGGTTTAATTCCTCTTCCAACAGAAAATCCTTCAAAGATTTGGAAACTATCACTTACTTGAAAACAGTCGCCATCTTAACCTGTCTTCCCTTCTCTGGGGTAAACATCCATATTTCTTTAAGCAAGCTTCATTTGGCACAGTTTCTAGTACCCATATGATCCTAGTTACCTACCGTTCTCTGAATACAAACTACCTTGTGTCTCACTGATACCAAATTATTAGAAACAAACATAGATATCATTACTGCCCCAAAAACAGTGATTAAGAAAACTTCAGCAATTACTTTTCCATCCATATATCTACTTTTTCATCTCCACAAAAAAAAAAACCAAGAATAATTTTCTGATAAGGTTTTGGTATGCAAGATATATAAATAATTAATATACATATATATGTACATAAAACCCATTCCCCAAAAGATAAGTGGTCAAAAGGATATGAACAGTTTTCTAAAGAACTACAAAATATTCACAACCACATGCAAGAATGTTCCAAATCACAAATAAGAAGAGAAATACAAATCAAAGCAACAAGTGAGGTTTCACCTCACACCCTGAAAAAGGCAAAGATGACAAAAACATCAACAGTCAAAGAGGGGTTATGGAAGGATAAACTCACTAATACACTGCTGGTGGACCTATAAAATAGTACAACTATTTGGAAAGAAGTTTGGAATTATACAAATAAAGTGACTAAAATGTTCATACCCTTCAAACCAACTCCATTATTGGGTATATACCCCAAGGAAGACATTAATAAGAATAAATTCCCTATATACTCCACAATATTTATAGCAGCATTTTTTATGACAGCAAAGAACTGGAAACAAAGTAGATGTCAATAAACCAGGGAATGGCTAAACAAATTGTGGTACACAGATGTAATGGAATATTATTGTGCTGTAAGAAATAATGTGTGTGGTGAATACAGAAAAGCATGGAAAGATCTACATAAACTGATACAGAGTGAAGGAAGCAGAGCCAAAAAGACAACATACACAGTAACTACAACAGTGTAAATGGGGAAAACAACCACACACAAAAAAAATCAAAAGTGAATGTAACAAAATCATAAAGATCAAGCATGACTCAAATGAAGGAATATGAGAAGACAAGTCCAACCCACCCCTTTGTGGAGGTGAGAGGTTCACAGATGTTAGACATCGCACGTTTTTGGATTTTTTCAATAAATTGATTAGTTGAACTGATTTTTTTTTCTTTTTAAAGATATTATTTGTCAGAGGCAGCTAGGTGGCTCTGTGAATAGAGCACTGACCGTGGAGTCAAAAGAGGACCTGAGCTCAAATCTGGCCTCAGACACTTGACATTTACTAGCTGTACAACCTTGGGCAAGTCACTTAACCCCAATTGTCTTGCCTTCCGCCCTCAAAAAAAATTACTATTTGTCATATGGGATTGGTGTCAGGGAGGGAGAGGGGAAGACATACTGAGGATAACTATAATGATGTAAAAAAACAGAATACATCAGTACGTTTTTATTAAAAAAAAAAAAAGAATGCCACATACATCAAGGATGTCCTTGATGAAGCCACAAGAAGAAAAGATGAAGACTTGGCAGACCATATTCTACTGCAGACCACGTCTTTATAATCATGCAATTGAATGAAAGGTGTGGAAAATACAAAATTCCAT
Source organism: Gymnobelideus leadbeateri (assembly GCA_011680675.1). Taxonomy (NCBI): domain Eukaryota; kingdom Metazoa; phylum Chordata; class Mammalia; order Diprotodontia; family Petauridae; genus Gymnobelideus; species Gymnobelideus leadbeateri. Next base: position 727,090 of record WOXC01006384.1, on the reverse strand, counting down.
CAAGCTAATTATTTTGTTTGTAATTTTTTAAAAACCATCTACTTCTGGTAGAGGAAAATGCAGCCTTAAAGGCTCTTCTCCAACAGGGCATCTCCCATATTAGGCCTGTGTCAAAATCATACAAGATGCATTGGAAATTGCAAAATAAATAATTCTATTCATTGACCAGAGCTCTGATTATAACTATTCAGTCAGGCATAAAAAAGGGAGCCATGCTTGCTCATCAGAGGTGTTTGGCACTCGCATGGAAGATGGTCAGGGCAAAGTCCAAACAGAGGAGGGATTCCTCATGAATAGGTGGCTCCTCCAGATGCTGTTGTGTTGCAATAGATCATGTGCTCATTGCATAAAACCGTAGAACACTGCAGAGCCTCATAAATGAACCTATCACTGCTCCAAAGAGTAGGACCTCACTCTCCATCCAGGATAGGCATAAGGCATCATGGGGCAGCTAAGGTAGTATGGTGGCCTAGTAAATAGAGCGCCAGGTCTGGAGTCAGGAAGACTTATTTTTCTAAGTTCAAATATGGCCTCAGACACTTACTTGCTGTTTGACTCTGGGAAAGTCATTCAACCCTGTTTGCCTCCGTTTCCTCATCTGTAAAATGAGCTGGAGAAGGAAATAGCAAACCACTCCAGTATCTTTGCCAAGAAAACACCAAGTGGGGTCATGAAGAATCAGACACAACTGAAAATGACTAAACAACAAAAGCGTGGCACAATGCATGGGATCAGAAAGACCCCTGTCTGAAGACTGGTTAGGATATGAACTAGCTGTGTAACCCTGAGCAAATCTTTTAAATATCTCTATGCCTTAGTTTCCTCATTTGCAAAGTATGTAGATTGTATTAGCCTCTAAGGTCTCTGCCAGCTCTAAATCTATAATCATATGAAAAATTAAGTGGATAAAGTATGTCTGTTGCCTAAACCAATGGTTCTCAAACTTTTCTACCTCTTTTATACTTTGTAAAATTGTTGAGGACCCCTAAAGAGATTTGTTTCTGTGGGTTATATCTATTAATATTTCTACTAGAAATTAAAATGTTTTAGTATTATTATGAAAATTTAAATTCATGGACCTCCTAAAAATGTCTATAGACCCCCCAAAGGTCCCAAGACCACACTTGGAGAACCACTAGTATAGACTATGATATTCAATTGGATTGACAGCTCATAGAGAAGTCCATAAGTACATATCTCATGGAGAGACACTGCAGATGGTCAATGAAGAGGGCCCAATATTGATGAGAAAGAAGACAGTGGACTAGATTATATTTGAGAAATTGTAGCATACTTTCAGTGACACACTTTTTTTTGGCACCAAAGTTCTTCAAGTGATACTATATGGCTGCAAATCATTGGATGCCTCAGTTTAATATTTCATGAGTTTATCACACATTGGGCTTGTTATTTGGCTCTGATCCCCTGAGGTATGGGGGAAAATCTCTAAATTTAAACCTTCATTTCCCATGAAGACTCTTTATGTCCTCCCCTACTTTTCATGACCCACAAGGAAACACTTTCACATTATAGTTTAGATCAGGGGTTCTTTATCTTTTTTGTGTCATGGACCCCTTCTTTTTTCAGTCTGATAAAGACCATTCTCAGAATGATGCTTTTAAATGCATAAAATAAAATAGTTAATTTTACAAAAGAAACAAAATAGATTAAATTACAATTAGCAAATATAAAAAAAATTTTTGAAGGGCAATTGGGGTTAAATGACGTGCCTAAAGTCACACAGCTACACAGCTAGTAAGTGTACTGTCAAGTGTCTGAGGCCAGATTTGAACTCAGGTCCTCCTGACTCCAGGGCTAGTGCTCTATTCACTGTACCACCTGGGCACCCCCAAAAAATATTTTTAAAAAACAAGCTCACAGACCCCAGATCAAAAACCCTTGGTCTAGAATATCTTCCCTTCAATGAATACTAGTTTAAAAGACAAACTGTGCTGGACACTTAGATAAAGAGTCAGTCATCTCTCTGACTACTGGTATTCATTGCTACCACCCCAGATAATGCCAGATTTCAAACATCTACCTTTTTATTTTCCTGTTTAAAAAAGCAAAAGGTAAATTGTACATAACTTTTGAAATATAATTGTCTACAAGACCAATCAGAGTGAACCAAATCATTGAAACATTCCTTTGCTATACTGTTTATAAAAATTGGTAGGTTTGATATAGCAAATATAAGATTATGTATTACCAGTTGAGTTGAGAACTTGCCTAGAAATTAACTCATCTTAGGGATGGAAGGATTCTTGGTTATTTTCTAATATCAAAAACTATCCCAGATTCTTCTTTGGATACCATCTTTCTATTATAGAGAATTTTGTCCAGAGTTTCTAATATGCCTGCCATGAAAGATAAATTTGACTTAGCTTTCAGTCAGCTTTCAGTGTAGATGCCAGTAATACAATGCCATTACCTCGGATGAACAGCATTAGAATGTTCTACTTGGTTGATTTATACATTTCTTCATAAATTTCTTCAATTGTACTCCATATCTTTGTTTTATTATTAGTCTTTCTTCTTGCTTTTTTGTCAATTCTGATCTTAGTTCTAATGAGTCAATGATCTGACTGTAACACAGACAGCTGATTTCTAGATAACTCCCACATCAATAAAATCTTTTCCTATCTGTTAAAATATAATCCAGTTTGTTCTTTGTAGTGTTGTTTGGCACATGGTAGTTCTTTTTTTTCAAAGAACACATTTATGAGAGAAACTTGAGATTTCTGTGTTATATACATATTCTCCCCATCCTTACCTTTTCCCTCCTTTTCATGGAAATCACCAAATATCAGAATGCATATTAGTTTGATATGGAAGGTCTTATCAAGTTCCTCATAGAATTTATTTATCACCTCATCTTCAGCGATTGATGCTGCTGCATAAGCTATGATTATTTTCATGGTGGTTTATTTGAAAATACTTGTTCTTAGTAGTAAAGTACATAATGACCAAATACCCCATGAAATAACAGCTTTAGTTACCCCTTGGTTTATAATAAAACCCATTCCACCAAATCCTTTCTTTGTCTCTCAGGAGTAATCCTTTCTTTTTCTTTTTCTTTTTTTTTTTTTTTGCAAGGGGGAGGGCAGAGCAATTGGGGTTAAGTGACTTGCCCAAGGTCACACAGCTAGTAAGTATTAAGGGTCTGAGGCCAGATTTGAACTCAGGTCCTCCTGACTCCAGGGCTCTATTCATTGGTGCTCTATTCACTGTGCCACCTAGCCACCCCTGGAATAATCCTTTCATTCTGCTGCAACTTCCTTCTTTCTTCTGACTTTACTTACAATGAGAATATCAGGGTGTAATGGAAATGCAGATTTGAAGATCTTCCCTGCCCCTAGGCCCTTTGATTGGCTTAAGTGACTCTGAGAACCTTCTTTAATTTGAAAATATACTCTGCCCCCTAATAGGCTGAATGTGGTCACATGGAGCCTGTGGTAGGAGGCTTGGTTTTCAGGAATGACCACACCTTGATGCTGTGTGATTGGGCAGTGGGTCAAGAGGGTGGTTACATTCTCTGACCCAGGAGAAAGCTATATAATCCCTGATGTGAGGCTTTGCTTTGGGGCTCACTTTGAGAAGTGTTGTATGATTTGACCAGATGAGACTCTGGGCAGCTATTGAGAGGTCCCCTCCCCACTGCCACTTTGAAAATCCAGATGTTGATGCTTCCCTCTCTGGTAACTGTGATTTGGTATTGATATAATGGTTGGACAGTTTGGAAGTCTGTCTGTTTGATCTGTCTGTATACTCTGAAGTTCGGGGTGCTGACCTTTTCCCCCTGAACTAGGTAATATATGTTTGTTTGATTAAAGTAAGCTTGTTAACCCATTTTGAGTTGCTTTCCTTTTGAAAAGCAGATCTAAGAACCTGTGTTGGCAGCCACCCTGGGGATGTTGGGGTGCTTGCTGCTACACAGGGTTGGTGTTACATGCTCATTTGCTGATCATTGAACAAGAATCTCACATTTAGAGTTTAAATGAAAGTTTCTTGAGAATGTATGAACCTCTTTCACCTTTCCTATCACTCAGCTACCCTCACTGAAGATGTGGAAGGGAGCCTCTCAGGAGAGAGGACCATTTTGTATTTTCTCTAGTTCTAGTGGAAAAAAAAAACAGTAACAAAAAAAAAGCATCACCAGGTGACTAGGCTGCTAACCTTAGTTAATTAGGTTGACCCTTAAAAACTCACCAGTCTGAACTGAAAGTCTGTACAGCATTTGACAATGAACCAAACTTTTTTGTTGTTTTTTAGTCATTTCAATGGTATCTAACTCTTTGTGACCCCTGTTTGTGGGGATACTGGAATGGTTTGCCATTTCCTTCTCCAGCTTATTTTACAGATGGGGAAACTGAGGCAAACAGAGTTAAGTGACTTGCCCAGAGTCACACACCTAGTAAGTGTCTGAGGCCAGATTCGAACTCAGGAAGATGAGTCTTCCTGACTTCAGGCCCAGTACTCTATTGTGCCAGCTAGGTGCCCATAATAGAATATTACTGTGCTGTAAGAAATAATATGCATATGATGAATACAGAGAATTGTGGAACGATCTATATGAACTGATCCAGAGGGAAGTAAGCAGAGCCAAAAAAACAACATAGCAAGTAAGTGTCTGAGGCCAGATTTGAACTCAGGAAGATGAGTCTTCCTGACTCTAAGCCAGGTATGCCACCTAGCTGACCAGTTCCACATCTTTACCTTTCACAATGAACTGAGTGGTGTAAAATCTCACTATTCATATTGTTTGCTGATTGTGAAGAGTCGTTATTTATATAAAGGTATCTCCCCTCCACACATCAAGATAATTTAGGCTTCTATAACAGAAATAGTCCTGTTCAATGTTTATCATTTGTCCTTTGTTCTTGAAGAGAACCAATGACATCAGGAAAGTGATGTCAGACTTGCAAATGAGTTGGAAATAAATGAGGCTGGGCTATGCAAAGTCACCAGCCTCACTCTGTCCACTGGGGCAGTCTGGGTCCAGTGGCAAGATATAGATCAGTATAACTGGAGATGGCCCTGATGCAGTGGGAGACCTTGGCCTTTTTAAACTAAGGTCTTTAACAGGTCTCAGTTTATCTGAGGCAACATCCATTCAGTGATTAAGGTTAAATGAGAAATGAGACAAAGAATGGCTTCTTTTACCTAGTTAAAAAAAAAAGTTCAATGACCCTTTGATAATAAACATCAGGTGGGGTATAAAGCCAAAAGCAAATGTTTTTGGTATTTGTGATGGAAGGGATCAATGTGCAGTGCAAGTGGAAGGGGGATTCTGTGGATTCCTTGTGAGTGAAGTCCATTTGTGAATGACATTGTGATGACTGCATCAAGCCCTGGAGCATTGCAGGTCCTGCTGGTAGGAACCCAGAAACACTCTAAGGAGTTTATCCATCCACACAGGAAAGATTAAGCAAATGATGACTGTCCAATTGTCCAGCTTCAGGCCTTTGTACAGGTACTCTAGAGAATCAAGAGTTAAAGTATCTGGGACAGAGTGTAAAGACAGATGATGAATTGGGCCCAGATTTGAATAGGACGAGGAGAGTGAACTGGCTTTCTTGCGGGGGGGGCGGGGGGGTGGAATTACAGAGATTAACTGGCCCCAAATTTCTTATGAAAACAAAAGTTCATTTCATCAAAACTAATATTGTATTGGCATTGCAATATGCAATATGAAATGAAATACAACTTCATCTGAAAAAATAAGTATCACTTAGAAGGCAACGGGGAGGCACGTGGTAGGAATGAGCAGGCTACAATGTATAACCACCAATGAACTTTGAAGAAAACCAGGAGTAAAAGAGGCCGTTAAAGAAGTGCATGATAGGGAGAGATGAGCAGATGGACAGTTGGGTTCCACTGGTGCCCTTGTGACACCTGGAGGCACTCAGGAAGACTTGCTTCTTTGGTCAGACCCCTATGGCAGACTGCTAGAAGGATGTGCATAAGAGTCACCCAGGAGGGGTAGGCATGAATTGGATGTGAGCTGTCTCGTTTGTAGGGAGCTTTCAAATTGGTGAAACCACAGATCCTTTTGAGTATTTTAAATGTAACCCAAACTGGTCTTTCGAGCATGCCCAATTTGGCTAACATGGAGCCCACAGCACCCCCTACTACATGGGTGAAGGCAGCCTCCTTGATTTATGTCTTCAAAAAGTAGAGAGACAAGGGACAGCTAGGTGGAGCAGTGAACAGAGCACTAGCTCCGAAGTCAGGAGGACCTGAGTTCATATTCAGCCTCAGACACTTGGCACTTAGCTAGCAGTGCACCCAGCACGGATGTCATAAACTGAAGGCCTTGCCTTCCTTTGCCTACCTCTCTTTGATCCCATGGGAGTTTGAAAAATGGGTCTGCTGGTGCTTGTTTCTGTTTGTGCTGTCTGTCCTCAGTTTCAGACGCCAGAGGTGATCCACAGGAGACTGAGGAGTATAAGCCATGGTGACCCTGGCAGAGGACTGCTGTCATTAACTCTCCAAAATACCCAAGAATGCCAGAATGCATTGTCTCATCCCACCCCTTGTGATTAAGCATTTCTTCAAAGGAGCTGGAATTCACAGCCATCTCAATCTTCTCCCAGAATCTCCCCTTAACACCTTCTGCATCACCTCGGATTTTTCTTCCCTGGTTAAACTCTGGCAAGTCTCTATGTGCCCTTTCAAGCATCTTGGCAGTTATGGCCACTGACTACCCCATGATCAAGAGAAAGATAGAGAATCCTCTGCTAGGAAGGCTGACCTCCAGCGAGTGCCCCTTCTTTCACAGAGTGCATGTGGTGATCTGGCCCCTCCAAACAGTCCAATATATGTTTTTAAAGATTTTTGCTCAGGTGGGCAGTTCCTTACATTCCCATCACTTTCATTTCTAATTACTTCCTCTCAGCCTCATTTCTGATCCCCAGAATATCCAGGTCCAGGTAAAAGCAAGGGAAAAATGTGAAAGAAAGATCTGCTTTCATCCAAGGGCTACAATGAGATTACAAGCAGATTGAAACATTGAAACATATCACACTGTTGATTCATAGGAAGCTTGAAGTCTACTTTTGTCTAAAAAAAGGAGAGAGGAGATGGATTCCCCAAGAGGAAGAAGGGTTTTTTAATATTTACTTAAAGGCCCAGGATCTAAATTTGTTTCACTGCTCCCAATCCCCTTCTTAGTCTTTTCTTTTCCCCTCCTCCCCTGCCTATGCCTTGGACTTTTCAGTGGCACACAATGGGTATTGCCTTACCCTGCTGGGTCTGAAAGGGTTAGAAGCTCACATTTACATATGTGTCAGAAACACAGTAAAATGAATCCACAGACTTACCAGAGCCAGGTCACACTGGTTCCTGAGAGTCAAAGGCTAAATATTTCAATGTGAGCATTTGTACCTCCAAAATCAGCACACACTACAAATCAGGGCTTTGTTTATTATTTTGTTGATTGTCTAGACTTTAAAAATTGATGGAGAAAATGTTGGTGCAGATTTTTTTCTTCAGAGAACTGGCCAGTTGTTAAACCAATTGCATCCATGGCTTCAGATCATCTTTTTATCTCTGTAAAGATCCTAAGGTCTAAGACATGATTCACAGAGAGAATTTCAGATGATCCTAGCACAAGAAACTGACTGGTCTTCCTCCTACATCTGGGACCTCTGGGACCCATTTGTTTCTCCAAGCAACAGGATTAAAGGATACTGTCTGTGCCATTCTTTTCCTCCCTCTGATCTTGTGATTGGAACTTCCTCTGAGATGGCAGTGCCAGGACCAGAGACAGAAGCCTAGACAGCATAACCTATGATAGAGTCTTGTGGATTGATGAAGATACCTGGTGAGGAGGGAAGTATGCTAGGACATCACGGAAACATTTCTGATCCAGAAGCCAAGGCCACAATGTGGACCAGCTTTAGCTAGAACCAATGAAGAATGGGTGATGCAAGTTAGTTTATATATGAGGCAGTTAGGTGATACTAGAAGTCTCCATCATGCCCCTATCCCCTTACTACACAAGAGACTTTGAGGAACTTCCCCTTGGGTGAGAACTAGAATTCTCTCTTTCGATTGAGCTGACTTACCTCTCACCTTTAGTGGGAGAGCTCCTTCACTCTGTAGTATCTGGTATTTAATATTATATATATATTACATGTTTGACCATCGAATTAAATAAATAAATTTGTTAATTACTGTGTATGTTCCTTGTGGAACTGGCATTTGGTGAGAAAGGAGTCAAGCCTTGGATATAGAGTTTGGGGTCCCGCTCCTTCCATTAATGAAACAGCAATCAGAAATTAGCTTGACCTTGATATCCCCTGGAGTAGCAATATTTAAGGGAGTAGATATAATTCAAGGCCTCTTTTTGAGGAGGGCACAATGACCAAGATTCTAGTCCCAGCCTCCTGCTTCCCCTCTTGGCAGAAATTAAAGTCTTCTTTAGAAAATAGCATGATAAGAAGAAGTTAGAGATATCTATCCTGCCTCCCTTAAAGTCATACAATGACACTCCTTTGTTACATATGGAGGGATAGCCCTCCTTTCACATATATGCACTATAAGTCATTTCTTTTTTTAATATAAATTTATTTTTTCTAATTTATATAATAAAACAAGCATTTCCATAACATAGTACAATAAAAAAGATGATTTCAAATGAAACCACAAATTCACTATGTACAATTTGTTATTCCTCTTAAATACACAACAAGGTTATCATTTAAATTTCCCCTCCATTTTTCTTCCCTCCCCTCTCATAGATGGCTATCATTAGACACAAATAAGTGTGTGTGTATGTAAAATTATTCTCTACATACTTCTATTTATCAGTTCTTTGGATGCAGATAGCATCTTTCTTTATATGTCCTTTAGAGTTAATTTGGGCATTTATAGTCCTCAAAATGCTTATTCATTCAAAGTTGTTCTTAAAACAATATTGCTGTAACTGTATATGATGTCCTCTTTTTTTCTTTTTGCTTTTGGAGGGCATTTGGGGTTAAATGACTTGCCTGGTGCTCTATTCACTGCACCACCCAGCCACCCCACATAATGTTCTTGATTCTGCTCACTTCACTCTTCATTATTTTTGCAAGTCTTTCCATGTTTTTCTAAGATCATTTTAAGTCATTTCTATTTGAAGCAGGTAAATAACTGGGGTAAGAAATAGATAGAGGAACTCTAAGGCAGATCCAGGGAAGCCATCGATTCACCTCTAGTCAATCCAAAGGCCTTCATGGAAAGAGTAGGATATTAGGTATAGTTTGAGTAACTAGAAATCTGCTCTACCTTCTGGATGGGCTTTTTCTCCTACTGTTCTCAGATCCCTTCCACCCCTTCCCTGAACTGGCCAGGCCTCTAGGATGACAGTAAATAGGGTTGAATGTGTGGGGACTATATGAATGTCATAGACAACACCTCCCACCCCCACAAAACTCCTCTCCAAAGACTAACTCCTGCTCCTTTTCTCTCAGAATCTACTCCCCAATCACTAAACTCTAAATTGAGTGATCCAATGTCTCCACAAAGTCATACCCCATTGCCTCAATGCTCCCAAGATGCATGGAGCATAGAGCAGGGAACACAATGCTGCACAATATATATAATTCTCCAGCTGGAAGGGACCTGAGAGACAATTTAAGCCAAAAGTCCCATGAGAACAAAGACCCATTTCTTTAACACCAACATTCTAGAAGTGTTGCTGTATGGTGGGTAACCATGGAATACAACTACTACTGAAGAATTAAAAATCAAAACAAATATCACGGGGTGGCTAGGTGGCCCAGTGAATAGAGCACTGGCTCTGGAGTCAAAAAGACCTGAGTTCAAATCTGGCCTCAGACACTTAACACAAAAACTAGCCATGTGACCTTGGGCAAGTCACTTAGCCCCAATTGTCCTGCCTTCTCCCCTCCTGATAGGAAAAAAACAAGTATCACAGGGAGGACAATGAAGAGGTACATGGTGGGTTTGAGCAGGTTGCAACATAGTACAAAGAGACTGAAAAAAAGAACAAGAGTAAATGGAAAGGTATGACTGGAAGAGCAGATGGACTGGTCATGTGGCAGGAATTAGGGATGACACATGAGCAGCCAGAGTGCTCCCCTGCTACCCATGTCGAGGGAAAGCAAGGAAGGCCAGATAATGGGCATGTCTCCCTCTTTAAGGCCTCTCAACTGTTACATATATTAAGTGTCTTGTATGATGTTGGTATGTGCATACGGACGCCTTGTTATAGAAGAGACTTTAAGGCTACCGTTTGCTTTGCAAAAGTAAATGCTTTTTATCAAATTTAAAAAACAATGACCATAGTGGGAGCATATATTCCCTATGCCTTTCATTCAACTGTGTGATTATAAAGATGTAGTCTGTTGTAGAATATGCCTTCTTTTTCCCTTCTCATACCTTCATCAAGAAGATCCTTATAATAACCCAGAGAGATTTGTATATTTTTTGTTTTGCTTTTGCTTTTTTTTTTTGGAGGGGGGAAAGCAGGGCAAATGGGGTTAAGTGACTTGCCCAAGGTAACAGTTAGTAAGTGTGTCAAGTGTCTGAGACCAAATTTGAACTCAAGTCCTCTGACTCCAGGGCTGGTTCTCTATTCGCTGTGCCACCTAGCCACCCCAAGAGAGACTTGTATAAACTGATGCTGAGAGGAATAGAACCAGAACACTGTACACAATTATAGACACCTTGTATCTGTGATGACTAACTTTGATGGTCTGTGCTCCTCTCAGCAATGCGAGGCTATAAGACAACTCAAAAAAACCATGATGGAAAAGGTTATCCACATTCAGAAAAAGAACTTCAGAGTCTGAATGCAGAGTGAAGCAAACTACTTGCTCTCTCTCTTTTTTGTTTTGTTTCTTCTTTCTCCTTATTCATTCCATTGATTGTAATTCTTCTTTACAGTTTGACTAATGTTTAGTGTGAAGATATATGTAGAACCTATATCTGATTGCATCTTGCCTTGGAGGGAGGCAGGGGGGAGGAAAGGAAGAGGGAGAAAATTTGGAACTCAAAAACTTGTGGAACTGAATGTTGTAAGCTAAAAGTAAATAAATTTAAAAGAAAAAAAAAGAAGGCCCTTAATTATTCTCAAAAAAGACTGTAGAGAGAAAAAAAAATAGGCATGTGGATTGGTAGCTGTGAGTTGTAATATTTTCACATTTACCTTTTTATGGTAATAAAATCAGTGACTTTTCCCCCAAGTGTTTGATATCATCCTTTTTTTCATATATCTTAAGAATAAATCCTTCAATGCCCTCAAAATATTGTGACTTCTAGCACATAACACCTCTGTGTATAACTTGATTTAGCCCAGCTGGTCTTTCCATCTTTGTTTTCTTTAGTAGAATATCTATTTTCTCATGCAGCAGTCAGTCAATAAGCTGTGTTATGTTATGTGCTTCTACACTGCGCTGTATTGAGGATACAAAAAGAGGCAAAAGACAATTCCTGCCCTTGAGGAGTTTATAATCTAATGGGGAAGACTACAAGAAAACAATATGAACAAACAAGCTATCTACATGATACATAGGAAATAATTAAGAGACAGAAGGTCTTAGGATTAAGAGGGGTTGGGAAAAGCTTTCTGTAGAAGATGGAATTTTAATTGGAACTTAAAGAAAACCAGGGAAGTCAGTAGGAGGAACTGTTGAGAAAGAACATCCAGAGTATGGGGGACAGCCAGAGAAAATCCCCAGAGCAGAGAGATGAGGGCATTGTTCATGGAAGAACAAGGAGGTCATTGTAACTGATTCAGAAGGTACAGTCGTGGAGTAAAGTGTAAGAAGACAGAATATGTAGGAGGGGGCTAGGTTACAAAGGACTTTGTATTGATCCTGGGGGCAAAAAAGCGTCATTAGAATTTATTGACTGGGGGAGGGGGATGACATGGTTGGACCTATGCTTTAGGAAAATCACTTAACACATTGGGAACTAGGATATTAGAGTTCAAATGTGACAGCCGCACTGTCATTGATTAAATGAATCTGTTAAAGAAACCTCTCCCTGGAGTCAGAAGGACCTGAGTTCGGAGCTGCCCTCAGACATTTAATCCACACAAACAAAAACCTAGCCGTGTGACCTTGGGCAAGTTACTTAACCCCAATTGCCCTAAAAGGGGCGGCTAGGTGGCGCAGTGAGTAAGAGCACTGGAGTTGGGATGACCCGAGATCAAATCCAGCCTCAGAAAATGAGCACCCACGCATAAATAATGACTAGCCGTGTAACCTTGAGCAAGTTACTTAACCCCAATTGCTTAAAAAATTTAAAAAAAAAAAAGAAACCTCTACTGAGCTTTCCCATTTTTAATCTGATTCTTGTCCTTTTTCCCAAATTTGATCTTTAAAGGCTACATGAATAATATGGTTTATATGGGTCTCCCACCTACCTTTTTTTTTATTTACTTGTTTTTCCCTCTCTTGATGATTGCTATTTTATGAGGTGATATTTCTCATCATTGTTCTCCATCCTCCAGATTTTAGAAATTAGTTTATATTCTAAAGTGGTGTCATGCACCCACCCCATCTCTATACTTTGAAAGTTATGTTTCTGATCTTTAGAACTGTGTGCTAATTGGGTGCCTAGCTGAAAGAGCTGATGATGTGGAATATCACATATGGCAGAAGAGATGGCTTCCAGCTAGGAGCCCCCTCTTGGCTGCAGCTCTCCAAGTGACAAAATGTAATTTCAATAAGGAGTGGAGAAGCATGCCCTTATTCTCAATCCCAGTATAACAGAGATGTGGTGCATGCCAAGTCGGCCTCACATGGTATCTTCACATGAAAGGCACTCTAGGGGGCAGATGGTATCTTTATGAGGATAACATAAAGTTACTTCCAGGAGAATTGTACAGGGAGGAAGTGCCTACATTAGATCAACCGCTGCCAGAAAGAGACCACCAGAGAAAAAGAACAAGATTAGCTGTATGATCCTAATATGTCCAGTTTAGAGGTGAAATGTGAATTGGCTGATTAGCAGAACTGCTAAACTGTTTTATACTCTAATGAAGTTTCTCTTAACAGTCTTCTGGAAGATTACAAGAATAATTATATGCAAGCTAAATTCTGTTCTAATTATTTTTAATGCATGCAAGTCTTTTATACTTAGCATTATTTTTTATTCCCAAATGCTTTATTAAATTGTGGTTTACATCATTCATTTCTGCCAGATATTGAGTTACAACTTTTTTCCCCATTTTTCCCTACCCCCACCCCAGAATAGCAGTCCCACAGGATATTCCCTCATCGAATCTGCTCTCTCCCATATCTTCTCCCATACCCCCCTCAACTCTCCCAGTAGAGCAAGGTGAATCTCTGTGCCCAAATGCCCTCTACAACTTATTTCCCAATTATATGCAAAATAGTGTTGATAATAGTATTTATACATTTTTACACATTTGATTTTAAAACTTTGAATTCCAGATTCATTCCCTTCCTCTCTCGTCACCCACCCTTACTGGGAAGATAAGCAGTTCAGTATATGTTGTGCATGTATAGCTATGCAAAACACTACCATAGTAGATATAGTGTAAAAGACTGGCTATATTTCCTTCCCTCCTATCCCACCTCCCACTTGGTCTATTTCCTACTTTGATCCTGTCCCTTTTCATAAGTGGATGCTTCCAACCTCCCTCCCCCCCTTCCCTCCTGCCCTTCCTTCCATCAACCCCCCTCTTATCCCCTTACCCCCTACTCATCTGTAGGGTGAGATATCCTATTTAGTATGTATGTCATTCTCTCCCTGATCCAAATTCTTTTTTTTTTTTTTTTTTGCTTTTTGGAGGGCAATTGGGGTTAAGTAACTTGCCCAAGGTCACACGGCTAGGTTTTTGTTTGTATGTACATTAAGTGTCTGAGGCCAGATCCGAACTCAGGTCCTTCTGACTCCAGGGCCGATGCTCTACTCACTGCGCCACCTAGCCGTCCCTCCTGATCCAAATTCAATGAGAATAAGGTTTTGCCTTTTTGCCTTCCTGTTCTTTCCCTCCCTTGTAACCATTTTCCCTTGCCTCTTCTATATGAAATAGTTTACCGCATTCTTTCTCTCCCTATCTCCTCTCATTATATTCCTCTCTCACTTCTTAATTTCACCTTTTAAGTATCATCCCTTCCTATTACATTTGACCTGTGTCCTCTATCTATGTATACCTATAAACATATATACACACCCTTCTTCAACTATTTTCATACTGAGAAAAGATTCATCAGTTACAGTTATTGTTTTTCCATGTAGGAATATAAACAGTTCAACTTTGATAAGTTCATGATGATTTCTTTTCCCTGTTTACCTTCTCAAGCATCTCTTGCTTCTTGTATCTGAATGTCAAATTTTCTATTCAATTCTGGTTTTTTTCATCAAGAATGCTTGAAAGTCCTCTATTCCCACTGAATGACCATATTTTCCCCTGAAAGAGGACACTCAGTTTTGCTGGATAGGTGATTCTTGGTTTTAATACCAGGTCCTTTTCCCTAAAGAATATCATATTCCAAGCCCTTAGATCCCTCAGTGTAGAAGCTGCCAGATCCTGTGCTATCCTGATTGCATTTCCACAGTATTCAAATCGTTTCTTCCTGGCTGCTTGTAATATTCTCTCCTTGACCTGGGAATTCTGGAACCTGGTTATAATATTCCTAGGAGTTTCCTTTTGGGGATTTTTCTCAGGAGGTGATTGGTGAATTCTTTCAACCTCTATTTTACTCTCTGGTTCTAAAATATCAGGGCAATTTTCCTTGAGAATTTCTTGAAGGATGATTTCTAGGTTCGTTCTTTGATCATGGTTTTCAGGTAGCACAATAATTTTTAAATTATCTTGCCTGGATCTATTTTACAGGTCAATGGTTTTTCCCATGAGATATTTCACATTGCCTTCTATTCTTTCATTTGTTTGGATCTGTATAATGGCACTACCTTCCCTTTGGACCATTCTAAATTCGAAGGAAAGATTCTCCTCAGTGAGTCTTTGAGATTCTTTTTCCATCTGGCAAATTTGGCTTTTTAAGGCATTCCTCTCCTCATTGCCTTTTTGAGTCTCTTATGCCATTTGAGTTAGTCTATTTTTAAGGTGTTATTTTCCTCAGTCAGGCTGTTGACTCTCATTCCATAATTTTCTTGCATCATTTTCATTTCTCTTCCCAATTTTTCCTCCACTTCTCTTATTTGATTTTCAAAATTCTTCTTAAGGTCCTCTATGGCCTTTAACCATCTCATATTTTCATTCGGGGCTTTTGGTGCAGGAGTTCTGAACTCCCAGTCCTCCTCCTGTTCCATGCTTTGATCTTCTTTGCCCCCAAAAGAGGAGTCTAATGTTGAATTTTTCTGTTTATTTTGCTTCCTTTGCCTGGTCATGTTGCCACTTAATTACTTGACTTTGGGGCTTGTTGCCACAGTAGGACTCTGCCACCAGCCAGGGGAGCTTCCATCCCAAATGCTGGGGTTTCCACAACTGCTGGAGGTATTAGTTGAGTGCCCTCTGAAGCCCCCACATGCTCTGGCAAGCTGGTCACACACCCCAAGACCTCCACCCCAGACCACAATCCAAATCCAAGAAGGTTAAATCAAGAGCAATTTCCCCCAAGACTGATTTCCAGGTCCCCCTACAGTTAGCAGGGCAGGAACTGAAGCTGATGCTTGTGTCTGCAGGTGTGCTGAAGCTTCTCAGCACCTTGATAAAGGGAAAGAGGCCAAAGCACTCTCCCAACTAATGAGTCCCAAAGTCCATAGGGCACTAACCTCTCACTTCATCTGTGGCATCTATGTGTTGGTAATTCTGGAAATGCCACAGCTGCTGGTGTTCTGGAGTCTCTCCATCCGGCTGCTGGTCCTGCCACCCTGGTGATCCTGGGCTCAGCTCCCAGAGCACTGTGCTGACCACTCCCTGCCAGGCTGCAGGACTGTCCTCAGTGGGAGGTTAGCTTCCCTGTGTCATTTTGTGGGTTCTGGAGCTCCAGAGGTCATTTGGAGTCCCCGGTAACATAATTTTGAAGTAGTGTGGGCTGGAGCTCCATGGAAGTGCTGGTTCTACTCCACCATCTTAACTCCACCCTCTTAGCATTATTTTTAATGTATGGGAATAAATATGTTCATAGCTTGGGGCAGATAGGTGGTTCAGTGAATGAACCAGCCCTGGAGTCAGGAGGACCTGAATTTGAATCCAGCCTCAGACATTTAACACTTATTAGTAGCATGACCTTAGGCAAGTCACTTAACCCCAATTGTCCTACACTCCCCTCTCCAAAAATAAAAAAAAAATCTGTTCAAAGCTGAAATAGAAGTGATAAGTCAATAAATACAAGAATGGAGAAAACTAAGTCTATTAAAGAGTTAGGTTTCCCCAAAGATGAGCCTAGAGAAACTGTAATGGCTAAAGGGAGCCAAGGTGGCATAGAAAAGGCAGCAATCTAGATGAGTTCTTCTAACATTCCCCTTTAAACAACTTTAAAATGATGCATCATATTGAATTGTGGAGCAGCATAGCCAACAAAAGATCAGGGTAAAATATTTTTTTCCGGCCAAAGATAACTTAGGTGGTTGAAAGGAGAGTATAACGCCAGAGTGGGGGGCCAGCTCAGAGCACATGTCGCAACACCACCAGTGGTGGGCCTTGGAAGCGGCTGTGATAGCAGCACTTCTAGAATTCACAGACCATAGATATTCCATTGTAGAGAGGAGCACTATCACTTGTGGCTACAGGAGAGCAGAGGACCTAGTCACATCTTCAGAGCTGAGAGGAATGCAAGTACACATAGCTGTAAGGGAGCAGGGGCCCTTCCTGAACAAAGACCGGTACACAGAGTAGGAGAGCAACAACCATACTCCCTTGGAAGCACCAAAAACTTACAGACCCCCAGAACTAGCTCTGAAAATAGCATCACAAAAAAAAAAAACCCTGAAGCTTGGAACAGTACTTATCCCCACCCCTGAGGTGAGCAAAGCCTAACTTTAACACAAAGTTGAAAATTAAGAAATAGGCTAGGAAAATGAGCAAACTACAAAGAAAAAAAGTAAATAACCTGGCCATAAAAATCTATTACAGTGGCAGGAAAGACCAAGACATAAATTCAGAAGAAGATAACAAGAAAATATGTGCAAGCAAAGCTTCAGAGAAAAAAGGCAAATTGGACACAAAACCAACAAAAATTCCTGGAAGAGCTAAAGAAAGAGTTGTAGAGGGGAAAATGGGAAAAGAAATAAGAGTGATACAAGAAAATTATGGAAAAGAAAATTAACAGCTTTGTAAAAAGCCCAAAAGAAAATACTGAAGAAAAGAATTCCTTAAAAATCAAAATTGGCCAAATGGAAAAAGAGGCACAAGCAAACATTTTATGCAATGGGATTGCACTAGGATCTTTTCCAATAATAAAGAACAAAGCAAAGATGCCCGCTCTGCCCATTATTATTTGATATAGTTCTAGAAACATTAGCAATAAGACAAGAGAAAGGAAGTAAAAGAATGAAGATAGGCAAAGAGGAGATAAAACTACCTCTATTTGCCAATGATATAATGATTAACTTGCAAAACACTTGGGAGTCAGCAAAGATACTAATTGAGAATTAGCTTCAGCAAAGTTGCAGGCTACAAAATAAATCCTCAAAAATCATCAGCATATCTAAATAATAACAACAAAACACAGTAAACAATAATAGAAAGGAAATCTCATTCCAAATAACTATAATATGCATAAAATATCTAGAAATCAACCTACCAAAGTATACATAAGACTTGTATGAATTCAATTATAAAGTTTTCCTTAAAGAAATTTTTTTAAATGTATGGGGGGAGGGGTGCGGAGTCAAGAAGGCGGAGTAGAAATAGGACTTCTGCACAGCCCTGGCTTCCAACTTCCCCAATCTATGTAAAAGGAGACTCTGAACAAACTTTGGAGCTACAGAACCTACAAAATGACACAGAGAAGCTAGCCTTCCACTGAGGACAGCCCGGCAACCAGGCAGGGAGCAGCTAGCACACCACTCCAGGAAACAAGCCCAGCCCCATGTGAGCCAGAGGTTTTAGCCACAGGGTGGGACCGACCAACCACCATCTGAAGGGACTTCAGATAAGCTATGGTGGTTTCCAGAATTATCAACACATAGATGCCAAGCACAAAGTGAGAGGTCAGTTCAGTGTGGACTTTGGGACCCACTAGTTGGGAGTGTGTTGGCCTCTACCCCCAGGGTCAAGAAGTTGATGGGAGCCGTGGTGCTGCTGCAGCCATATGTGGCTGCTTTAGCTCCTGGCATGCAGACTGTAGGAGGATCAAGAGACCAGTCTGAGGGGTAATTGCTCTTGCTTTAACCTGCTTGGATCTGGATTGTGGTCTAGGGTGGAGGTACTGGGGTGTGTGACCAGCTCACCAGAGTGTGTGGAGGCTTCAGAGAGGGCACTCAACTAATATCTCTGGAAGCTGAGAAAACCCCAGCGTTTGGGATGGAAGCTCCCTTGTCTGGTGGCAGAGTCCTACTGTGGCAAAAAGCCCAAAAGTCAAGTAATTGAGTGGCAACATGACCAGGCAAAGGAAGCAAAACAAACAGAAGAATCCAATATTAGACTCCTATTTGGGGGACAAAAAGGATCAAAGCATGGAACAGGAGGAAGACATTGAAGTCAGAACTCCTACACCAAAAGCTTCAAAAGAAAATACAAGCTGGTTACAGGCCATAGAGGACCTTAAGAAGCAGATAAAAGAAGTGGAGGAAAAATTGGGAAGAGAAATGAAAGTGCTACAAGAAAACTATGAAATGAGAGTCAACAGCCTGACTGAGGAAAATAACACCTTAAAAATAGACTATCTCAAATGGCAAAAGAGGCTCAAAAAGGCAATGAGGAGAAGAATGCCTTAAAAAGCCAAATTTGCCAGATGGAAAAAGAATCTCAAAAGCTCACTGAGGAGAATCATTCCTTCAGAATTAGATTGGAGCAAATGAAAGCTAGTGACTTTATGAGAAATCAAGATGCTGTTAAACAGATCCAAACAAATAAAAAATAGAAGGCAATGTGAAATATCTCATTAAAAACCACTGACCTGGAAAATAGATCCAGGAGAGATCATTTAAAAATTATTGGACTACCTGAAAGCCATGATCAAAAATAGAACCTAGAAATCATCCTTGAGGAAATTCTCAAGGAAAATTGCCCTGATGTTTTAGAACTAGAGGGCAAAATAGAGGTTGAAAGAATCTACCAATCACCTCTTGAAAAAGATCCCAAAAAGAAAACTCCTAGGAATATTATAGCCAGGTTCCAGAATTCCCAGATTAAGGAGAAAATATTACAAGCATCCAGGAAGAAACAATTTGAATATTGTGGAAACACAATCAGGATAACACAGGGTCTGGCTGCTTCTACACTGAGGGATCAAAGGGCCTGGAATATGATATTCCAGAGGTCAAAGGAGTTGGGATTGAAACCAAGAATGTCCTACCCAGCAAAACTGAGTATCCTCTTTCAGGGGAAAATATGGTCATTCAGTGGAATAGAGGACTTTCAAGCATTCATGATGAAAAAATCAGAGCTGAATATAAAATTTGACATTCAGATACAAGAAGCATGAGAAGGTAAACATGAAAAAGAAATCATAAGGAACCTATCAAAGTTGAACTATTTACAATCCTACATGGAAAAACGATAATTATAACTGATGAAACTTTTCTCAGTATGAAAATTGTTGAAGGGAACAGAAATATACATATATATGTAGTCTATATCAGAGGGTATATGGGCATATGAATGCATATGTGAATGTGTGGATATATGTTTACAGGTATATATAGATAGAGGGCACAGGACCAATCTAATAGGAAGGGATGATACTTAAAAGGTGAAATTAAGAGGTGAGAAAGGAATATAATGAGAGGAGATGGAGAGAGACAGAATGGAGAAAACTATCTCATATAGAAGAGGCAAGGAAAAATGGTTACTATGGAGGGGAAGAAAAGGAAGGCAAAAGGGAATGGGTCAACCTTATTCTCATTGAATTTGGCTCAGGGAGGGAATGACATACATACTAAATAGGGTATCACACCCTACAGGAGAGTAGGGGGGAAGGGGATGAGAGGGGGGATGATGGAATGGGGGGCAGGCTGGGCGGGGGAGGGAATTTGGAAGCACCCACTTTTGAAAAAGGACAGGATCAAAGTAGAGAATAGAACAAGTGGGAGGTGCAATAGGAGGGAGGGAAATATAATCAATCTTTTACAATATATCTACTATGATAATTTTTTTTAAAGCAATTGGGGTTAAGTAACTTGTTCAAGGTTACACAGCTAGTTATTTATGTGTGGGTGCTAATTTTCTGAGGCCAGAACTAATCCCGCGTCCTCCTGACTCCGGGCTGGCGCTCTTACTCACTGAGCCACCTAGCCGCCCTTATAATAATGTTTTGCATTATCTACACATGTACAACCTAGATTGAATTGCTTGTCTTCCCAGTAAGGGTGGGTGACAAGGAAGGAAGGGAACGAATCTGGAATTCAAAGTGTTAAAACCAAATTTTTAAATATATACACATATATAATTATTAATAATACTGTTTTACATGTAATTGGGAAATAAGATATACAGGCACTGGGGCATGGAGATCCACCATGCCCTACCGTAAAAGTCGAAGGCGGTATGGGGGAAGATAGGGAAGATAGGGAAGAGAGCAGATTAGAGGAGGGGATATCCTGTGAGACCGCTATTTTGTGGCGGTGGGTAGGGGGAAAACGGGGAGAAAATTTGTAACTCAAAATCTGGCGGAAATGAATGATGTAAACCAGAAGTTAATAAAGCATTTGAAAAAAAATGTACATAGATCGAACAATGTTCAGTGTTCATGACTAGGGAGTGCCAAGATAACAAAAATGAAAATACTACCAAAATTAACTTACACTTACACTATACCAAACTACCAAGTAGATACTTTATAAAATAATAACAAAATGCATTTGGAAAAAACAAAAGGTCTAGAATATCAAGGGAAATGGTGAAAATAAATAAGAATGAAGGGGAAATAATACTTTCAATAGTCATCAAAACTATCTGGTATTGGTTAAAGAATAGAAAGATAAATCAATGGAACAGACTAGAGAAGGGAAATTCAGAAATAATAGAACTCAATAACTCAATGTTTGATAAAGAGGAAAATATAAAATGACTCTCAAGGAAGGGGAGGGATACATGGAATTCTATGGTGATTGAAGAAAAAAGATGAATAAAAACTTATTTTAAAATTATTTTAAAAAAGAAAAACTAGAACCCTAATTCTATTCCCCTTCCATTAAACCAGGCAACCCCAAACCTGAATCAGAATTCATTTTTCTCCCTCCTACCAGGAATATGCTTGTAAAAGTTTACCAACTGTCACTCCAGGAATAAAAAAATGTACACACAATACACTTTTAAATTTAATCCACATTAACATTTTCTTTATCACTTCCTCACTATAAAATTAATAAAAACAATAAATCAAGCCCTGATTTGTAGGGCTTGCTGCTTTTCAAGGTATAAATGCTCACCTTGAAAATTTAACTATCTGTTCTCTAGAGCTGGTGGGAAATGATTCCAGCATACCCCTGTCTCCCACCCAGAAGCTCTCATTTTGTACTCTCTAATAGAAGCTAGCATTCAAGGATCAATTGAAAAAACTAAAATGTTTAGTATGGAAATGGAAAGACTTAAGACAGCAACGATCACTAGTTTTAACTATTTGAAAGGCTATCACAGGGAAGAGAAAGTACACTAACTTCAGAGGGCAAAACTTACACATATGTGTGAAGTTACAGAGAGACAAATTTGAGCTCTTTTTTTGGAAGAACCTTCCAACAATTAAGAGCAGAACAATACAGATGAGAGGACTCAATAGTGAATTCCCTGGCATTTGAAGTATTCAAAAAAAGCCAAAGATGTCAACCACCTCTCCCACATTCCTCACAGGGGATTCCTATGGTTGGTCTAGAAATTGAAATGATGACCGCTTAATTCTAAGGTTCTAGTCTATCAGATAAGCATTTATTAAGTGTGTCAGGCACTGTGCTAAGAATTCTAGGATTCTATCTGCCCTGGGTGACTTGCAATTTAATCCACTCAGTTCTCCAATGATGTCCTAATTGATATATCAGTCAGTGGGGAAGCACATGGTCCACTTTATCTGTTGAGACTTATAACCCAAACCATTCTTCACATTCCATTGGATTTTCCTCCCATCTAACACTCTTCTTATCATGCATCCTGCAACACCACTGCATACACACCTGCACTGCCTCCCACTTCTTGTTTTGGGGTCAATAATCAAATCAACACTCTCCAATCATCTCATGGACCCACAACTATCTTGAGATACAACTTCTACCATGGTTGGGGTGGGAGGCCTAGGGGAAGGGAGGGCCAAGGTTCTAATTAATGACCCCTTCTCTCCTACCACTTTTTTCTGGAGAGCCCCAACAGTGTTTCATTTCATTCCCTACTTTCTAGACATCTTCTCCATAGCTTCCCCAGCTGCCCATCTGCTTCATGCCATTTTTTCTTCTCGACTTTTCACCATCTCTAGTTCTAGAACCACAAATGATTAAATCAGTTCTATCATTTATTCCTGCAAGAGTATATGGCCCCATTCAAGATGTCCATAACTAAAATCTTCCTCCCTGCCCACCACTCTACTATGTAGGTACTCTTGCCTTTTAGAATGTAAGCTCCTTGCTGTGAATTGGTCCTTCTGGAAAACAATTTGGAATTATATTCCCAAAGTTATTAAACTATACATACTTTTTGGCCCAACAATACTACAGAAGGCCTATAACAGCAGAGAGATAGAAGAGGAAAATACCTCTATACACAAAAATATTTATAGCAGCTCTTCTTGTAGTAACCAAAAATTGGAAGCTAAGGAAGCGTCCTCCTACTGGGGAGTCGGGCGCCCTGTGGTGGTGATTCAATGTGGAGGCTAGTAAGTAGGACAGATTATAAATGCATCTAAAATATATTTATTTTTAATGTAGAATCAATCAAAAAATTATTAGGCTCCTACTAAGTGCCAGACACAGTGCTAACCCCGGGTATACAAAAAGAAGCAAAATATAGTCCCTCCTTTCAAGTAATTTACAATCTAAAGGAAATCAGTTGCTTCCCTAAATGAATTTAGGATCTCCTTGAGGGCAGGGACTATTTTTTTTTTCATATTTGTATAGGTAGCCTTTAGCACTGGCTCTATAACAAGTTGTCGTTGTTTGCTATTTCCTTCTCTACCTCATTTTACCGATGAGGAAATTGAGAGGGTTAAGTGATTTGACCAGGGTCATTTTGCTGCTAGGTGTCGGAGGCTATATTTGAACTCAGGCCTTACTGACTCCAGGCAACTAGATGGTGAAGTGGATAGAGCGTGCATGACCTGAAATCAGTAAGACTCATCTTCCTGAGGATCATCTTCCAGTATCTTTGCCAAGGAAACCCCAAATGGGGTCATGAAATACAGAACTGAGCAGCAACTTCTTGACTCCAGGTCCCGCCTTCTGTCTGCTGCACCTTGTAGCTGCCTACTACCAGTTACTACTGCCCTAGCTACTACAATCACAGAGTGAGTGCTTAATAAATGTATTCATTCTTTCTTTCTTTCAGTATTACCTTTGCTTTTGAATGGTATGGGCATGTGTGGCTTTAAAGGAATTGATACATGTAAAAGATGTGTCAGTGTGATGGGGTGATGGGAAATAGAAATTAAATAGAAAAATCCAAGTCTTTGCCCTGAATTTTCCTACCCTGGCATTTCACCTGAGGCATCTGGTCAGTCCCAGCCTACCTAGACACTCAATAATTCTTTAAATGGTCCTTTCACTGGGGCTCTCCGACCCAGTCCAGATCAACTAGCTCCGTTCCTTGCCTGCACCTGGCCCCTCCCAGGCCCATCCCATGTAGGACTCCTTAAACCCATCCAGAGCTTCTCACTGTCTTTTCTTGTATAGAAGTACCAATCTTGCCCCCACTCAATTGCTCAGCTTCACTTAGAACCTAGCCAGCTTCTATTGGCCTCACAAATAAATCTTGCTATTTAGACTGAAAGAATACTTGAGAAGTCGAATTCTTTTGAGACAGACCCCCCTGTACCCTGGCATTTCAGGGTTCCCAGAACCCCAA
The DNA here is from genome assembly GCA_011680675.1 of Gymnobelideus leadbeateri. Taxonomy (NCBI): domain Eukaryota; kingdom Metazoa; phylum Chordata; class Mammalia; order Diprotodontia; family Petauridae; genus Gymnobelideus; species Gymnobelideus leadbeateri. The sequence goes on along the minus strand of WOXC01006384.1, from coordinate 702,999 downwards.
ACCACAGCATGTGTCAAGGCAAGCCAATTGACTCTTCTATGGTTCCACATTCCTGTGTCCTCTCAAACTAAAAAACCCTTCCCTGAACACCATTAATATATTTGCTATCTCCCCCAAATAGAACATAACTTCCTAGAGGACAAAGACTGTCTTGCTTTGCAATTTGTTTCCACTTAATACAAAGAGAGCCTTTAATAAATGATTTTCTTCCGTTCAAAGCCGTTGGAAAATGCTTAATAGAGGGCAGCTAGATGGCGCAGGGGATAGCGCACCCGTAGTGGAGTCAGGAGGACCTAAGTTCAAATCCGACCTCAGACACTTAACATTTACTTACCTTGTGACCTTGGGCAAGTCACTTAACTCCAATTGCCCTGCCTTCTCCCCTCCAAAAAGGGGGGGAAAAACAGGCTGAATGAATGATGAAAACATGTCTATCCAAATTTCTGGTTCCTGCCCCCAGTTTTTTCCTATACAACTCTAGTTAACGGAGCTCTTTTCACTGACTCCTTGCCTCATCTTTCTGAGCACTCTCAAACGAAACCATTTCTATTTTCCAGGTGGGGTGCAATTTGGAGCCTTCCACAGGGGAAAAGGGGAGGGACGAGTTGAAGGGCAACGAAATCCTCTGACTGAATGGAGAGTACCAGTGAAGGTTGTTGGGAAGCTGATGTATTTATTGCTAATGAGATGAATGACCTGAATCCATCCCAGGAAGCTTAGAGCTAGTCGGGTAGATGCTGATTGGACCTTTGAGCGGAAAGTTGGTTGCTGTAGCAATCTGCACCAGGGGGAATATGGGCTGAAACTCAGATTCCACCGTTATCCCCGCAAATAATTTGCAAAAAGAGAGAGTTGAACTAGATCGTCTTTAAGTTCATTTCTAACTCTAATCCTATGCTCTTATTGATCCTCTTCTTCCTTTGCCTTTACAACGCTCACTTCTATTTCCTCCAGTCTCCACCCCCTTTAGGCCCTCGTGCTTCTCTTCCACGTGGCTCTGTTTACATCAGTTGCTGGGGAAACCCAGGCTGGGAGGAGCTCCATCAGGTCACAATAATAAAGAGCCAATGGGCGCTCCACGTCTCAGTGACGCGAGAACGCAAGGGGCGTGGCCGGGCCGTCCTGGAACGCCATACGGCGATTTCCCGCTGGGTGGCGCTGTTCTCCCGGGGAGGTCTTCACTGGGGCCCCTGGCGGAGGTGGGGAGAGGCGGGCAGGAGCCAGGGCCAAGGAGCCCTCTGCGTCAGCTGTTGCTCACTGCGCCGCGCCACTGTCAGGCGGGACTTACCCGCAGCTCCATGCCTGTTTTCGGCTTGGCACATCCACCCTTAGAGAACCAGGTAGGTGCCACCTGTTCGGGACTGGGGCGGGGGGACGGAGGGGAGCGACCTCTGCCAGGGGAATGGCCGAGGTGGGCGCCGGCTCTTGCCCGGCAGAGCGGCAGGAACGTGCCGTGCCCCCGGAGCCAGAGCAGACACCGGGGACGTGGGGGTTGGGGAGCCTGCGGGCCGGGGGCTCGCGCGGTGGGGGGGAGTGTCCGCCGTGCCCAGGCTGGCTCCGGCTCTGGGCACCAGCCTGGCGTGCCCGGGTGGCATTTCAGAGGAGCAGCATTGTAGCCCATTGTGACAAGAAGGTTGTGTGCCCCTGGGAGGGCTTTCTGGGGAAGGGGGAGGTGAGAGAAGAGAGGAGAGAGAGAAGAGACAGACAGCCGGTAGTGAGGTCTGCCTGTCAGCCGGGGGCAGGCAGCAGTTCAGTAGCGGAGGAGAACTGCTGCCAATCTGAGACCAGAGGAGGTATCTTTGTAACCGCCCCCCCCCCCGCCCCAATCACCCAAACCGGCAACTTAAACTTCACAGTTAAGAGATCTCTCGTAGCAATGTCACACACATCTATACAGTGCTTTCAGGTTGACAGAGTGCTCTGCCATATTGGTCTTCCTCTTCTCCCATAGGACCGGGCATCCCCATTTCCACCCTGCCCAGCAAGAGGAGAGAGCTGGGTCTCAATGGGAGAGTTGGGGGTGGGGCTGGGGAGACCAACTGCCTGGATTAGACTAGGGCTTACAGAATTGTGGGAGCCTGAGTAAAGCTTGGAGAGGGATCAGGTGGTTGGAAGAGCTGAAAATCAACCCCTTTGATGCTGTAGACTCATGCCCACTTGGGGTCAGGGAATGAGGACTGGAATGAGGGCCTGAGTGCATCATCAGGACCCAGTGCTGAGTCAGTGGCATCAACTGGGACAGGGTGGAGACAGGTGCCTTGAGACACCCACACAAAGGTGGGCTACGACAAGGACTGGTCAACTCTTGGAGAGTAAGATGAGAAAAAAGGCCTAGAAAGGTGAGAAATGCCATTATTTTCCTCTATATCTAGTATAAAGGCAGAGCCCTGTGAAATGGGCACATTTTATGGCAAGGGTAGCACACCTGTGGGACCTTGTACTTTTCTCACTTTTTTAAGCCTAAAAGAAGCAGCAATGGTCTGAACTCCTGGACAGACATTTAATGTCACCTTCCTGGGAGTCTGTTCAGCCTATTTTGTACACAGCTATGGTAGTGGGATCAATCCTGCCCTGGTTATGAGAAGCAAGGAATTTATAGGTAGACGTATAAAAGAAAGCTTTGGAGTTGCTTTTTAACTTTAGAAGTAAGCATGGCACTTAGGGTTGACAGAGAGAACTCTTTTTTCCTCCTAGAAATCTGTAACCTCCAGATAATTTCAGTCCTATGCCTGCTTTTACTCCAAGCTACCATCAATGTACCCTCCCCCTTTTCTCTTACCCCTTTCTTCTCATTGAACCCCTTCTTGTGCTACTTCTTACTGTATGCTTCCCTGAGCTCTTTTAAAGTCACCCCCCTGCATAGCACCTGCTCATTAGGGACAGTACCACCCCACCCCACCCCCATTGGGTGGGCATGGCACTGCCCCTTTAAGTCTCCCTGGATCCTGGAATGTGAGTGAATTGCTGTAGCCATCCCTGTGAGGTCAGATAAGATACTATATATATCAGAGCCAGTAACCTGAGCTCCGGATTACCCAGCCTGGAGTCAGGCTTCACTCCTCCACCCTCTACTCCATCCCATTGCCCCGCTGGGGAAGGAGAGGCCCCCAGAGTCCTGATCAATCCTTTTTCCCTGGACACAGGTCAGTGACTGCCCCCACCCCATGCATCTAAACATATAAGTGCTGCTGCCTGGTGCCTGCCCTGCTAGGAGACCTGGGGGAGTTGGAGGGGAGGGGGTGGTGGGTATAGATAGCAGATGATAGATAATCTATCTACCCAGCCAGGTCCTAGTGCTGTGAGCCAGGCCAAGACTTTAGGAGATGGAGAGCAAAGGAGAGACAAGATCTGGCCCAGGAATGGAAAGAACCAGCTAGGCAGTAGACTTAGGGGAGCTCTTCCTAAGGGTTTTCCATATTGCCTAAAATGTCCAGAACCTCGCTGTGTGTTCATGGTAGTAATGAAGCAAGTTTGGGAGCATTGAGGCAATGATCTGGGGGCACTAGCACCATTTTTGCTTTCTCTGGAAAATATGAAGATGTGCTTCCCAACTAAGATACTACCCTGGACCCACATACGTACCTTCTCTTTCAATTATTCAGTGTTAAGGCCTTAATCTGATCTCTGGGTTCTACTTCCTTACCTTCCTCACCAGGCTCCTAAGAAACTTGTAAGAAACACTGAGGGGGTTGCATTGTCCTGACAAATTTCCACCACCCCCTAAAGGAGTCAGAGTTTGTTAATCATATAGCGTATAGTGTGCTAGTTTCTGATAGATATAGTTTGCCCACAGAAGGTGAGGGCAGGTTTGGATTAGGGGAGGAGGTCTGAGAATAAACAGCCCTTGACCAGTGAAAATATAAACTCACCACCCTCCCTCTCCTCTCTGGGCTCCTTTTTCTGCCAGAACACCCCCAGATCTGATCTGTCTTGGATTGGCACTCGTCCCTTAGTGCCTTCTTGCTTCCTCCAAAGAGATGAGCACAGTAGTTTGGGCCCCTTTCTTGCCCCCCACCCCACCTGCCTTCCATAGAAGGCATATTAGTCTGTCCACATTCCAATCCCCTTAGCAAGTAGCTTTAGGAAGCTGTGAGGTCATTGCCAAGGAGGCCCCTGAGCACCTGGCATGGGGGAGGTTAGGGACATAACTCATCCTACACTGGGTACCTGTACACCTGCGCAGGGACTTGATCCCTTTATGGAGACTTCCCATGAACCTCACCTTGAAATCTCCATCCCAGGCCAAGAGTCAGAACAACAGTGCATGGGATTCATTTGTCCTGGAAATCACCAGGAGGTGCTTTCAGGTAGAACAAATCAAGGGTCAGCCAAGGCAGCAACCAGGGCATGGGATGTCCCTGCCCCCTCTTCCCTTGGGGCTGGGAGTTTCTGGGATTCCCATTAAGCAAGTCACTCCCCTGGCTGGACAGGTTGGGGAACCCTTCGAGTAAGGGACAGGAAATGACAGTGCCTGATGCAAGGGAGCTGGCTGTCCTGGCAATGACAGGGTTAATTGTAACCCCTGAGTCATCTAGCTTGTTGGCACCTTGTGCCAAGTTAAATCTGGAGTCAGGGTTGGGGATGGGACCCATGGCAGTGTCTGGAGACTTTCTAGCTGTGTTCAGGAAGCTTGTGGCACAGGCACCATGGCTGAAATGGAGTCTTCCTGGATGATATCTTGACTGATCAATATTGTTCCGTGGCTCAAGTTGCTCCTGGCTTCACTTTCACCTGCCTGCAAGTGGAAAATCTGAAGGGTTGTCTCCTATGGGGGCCTCCTGCCCTTCACTCAGATACTTGGACTATGGACCAGGAGGATATCCTTAACATGTATGCTGACAGTCTTCTTCCTGAGACCTTGGCAACTCCCTTGTAGCCCCAACCCCAGGAAAGGCTAGACACCTTCCTTGTCTGAGACAGAGGAGATGAGGGGCTATGAGGCACTGAGCCCAGGGAAGTGGACCCTGCTGCCACTTCTTAGGGAAAGTACTTGGCCTAGGTGCTCCACAGGGACCTTATCCCTTCTGAGGTAACATGGGAGTGACTTAACTACAAAGAGAGTATAAGCTTAGCCAGAGAGTTCTGGCAGAGTCAGAAAGAGAACCCTGCCGTCTTGAGAGATGGAACAGGGGAAAAGTACCCAGAGCTAGGCAACTGGGCTGCCCAGTGTGTCCAAAGTGACTGGCACCAGGGGAGGTGCCCGCCTGCCAGGATCTGCGTGTCAGTACTTGCCAACCCAGAATAAACAGGAGGAGATGCATAAGGGGGGGGGGGGGCCATACTGGGTGGTGAGAGGGTGAGAGGGATCCTAGCCAATAGGATCTTTTCTTACTGCCCCATGAAAGGGCCATTCAGTACGGGTGGTTCCTGTGGCAACAAGGAGACTCGAAGCCATGTGAGCACCTCTGCCCTGTGTGAGGAGGCTGGAACCAAGCCCCTCTTCCTGCCATACTCTGCCGGCCTCCAGGGATACCCCTGAGCCAGGTAATAATGCCCAAGAGAGCCAGCACAAATCAGTCTTCTCCTCTGCACCAGAATCAGATGGGCTAGAGATAGAGAGTGCCCTGGAGCACCAGCCCAAACAAGTGCCCCCCACCCCTGCTCTACACCTTCCCAAGAGCCCAGTGTCATAAGCCATCAGACACCAAAGCTTATGACAGTGGCCTGCAGAATGCCAATGTGGTGATGGTGAGGTTACTGGGGAAGAGCCATGAGTTCATCCCCTGAAGAAGGGTACGATGTTGCCATGTCTGAATGGCTGCCTAGTTTAAGGGAGCCAGGCTCCTGATGCCTGGAGTTTCTCTGACATTGAATTATTGATGGAGTTCTCAAACAGTGAAATAGAGCAGCAGTGGACCAACTTCCCCTTCCCCCACCATCTCTTTGTCTCCTTCCTAACCTAACCCCTTCTATCTGTCCCTTCTCCCTTGGGGACTGAAAAAGGAGAGAAAAGTTCCTAGTTTCTCTTCTAACCCTTCCTCAACTACCTTTTATCACACAGGGTAGAAGGGCACTGCTTAGGGTTGGGGGTATGTGGCTTAGCCCTGGCCTAAGGGCTTGGGATAGGGGAATTTGTATATAATGAATTAAGGGGCTGATGAGAGAAAACTCAGCAGCTGGCATCACTCTCTGCTAATAGCCTTGGGACACCATCGTGGGAGCCAAGTACCTTGTGGGTGTTAGCTAGGTGGGCAGGGAGACTACTCCTTTAAGCCCCCAGCTGCTGCCAGAATATATGCCCCCAACCTCAAAGCTGGTTTCCTAGAGATCTCAGCCAAGCCTGAAGTATTTGAGGCTTGGCACTAATTCCACAGTGGGCTGGGCTCTGGGCCCTTTGAATGCCCGGGGGAGGGGGTGGGAGAGGCTAGACAGAATCAATGCCTTCTACTACCACTATCCCAGTACACCCCTGCTGATCTCATCAGAAGGCAGGACTGGGAACTCACTGGGGAAGCTAACAGCAAAAGCAAAATTAGGACAGCTGTGGAGAGAGGAGTGGGCAGGTCATTTATCATTACTAGAGGAGGGGAAATAGAAGAGAAAAATTGATATAGCTATAAGAAAGAAACCCAGAGTCCTGACTGATTTCCCTACTGTTCACCATAAGAGCCCCCAGATCACCTTCAAGGAAAAGGGGGGGTGAGCACCCATTAACACAGCAGTTCCTTTGATCTCCTCTCCTGTTAGTGCTTCTCCCTCCCTAGTTCCCTTGGCAAGAAAGACTGGGCCTATAGGGAGATAGCCTGGATGTCCTAGGTACTGGTAGAAAAGGAAGCCTTCAGGCTTCATGGGAGAGGGTAGAGCATTAGCATTAGCATTAGCTGGACCTACCTGAAGGAGGAGTCGGGAGACCTGGGTTCTAGCCCCCTAGCCTCGCTCCTACCCAGCTGTGTTTTTAATAAATGCTAATTGGGTTGTGTGACCTTGAGCAAATTGTGTCACCTCTTGGTCTCATTTTCCTCACCTATAAAATGAGCGAGGTGCATTAAATACTGGCTAATATCTTTATATTTTGCCTAATGCCACCCCCCCCCCCACCTCGTGTTAGCCACGAGAACCTGGGGGTGAGTTAGAGTTGGGAGGAAGCAAGTCACAGTGAAAGAGCCCTGGGCTTGGAGTCGGGAGACGTAAGCTGAGGTCCTGGCTCTGCCATTATACGCCGATGTATGACCCAGGGCAGCTCTCTACCTTTTATGGCTTCATCTATATGAGATGTGGGAATTGACTAGAAGGAACACAGTTTGGGTTCAGACCCCAGCAAATCTCCTCCTCTCCCTGGGTTTCACTTTCATCATTTGTAAAATGAATTGGGGGAAGAGGGGCAGGTTTGGACTGGCTGGCTTCTAAGTGTCTGTCCAATTCTGACCCTGTAATCCTGTGATCTCCAAGATCCACTCCAGACCAAACACTCCAGAGGGGAGGGCAATGTTAGCTGCAGTACTGTATTTTTGCCTCTAGGGGCCCCCTTTGCATAAGCCAAGCACTTCCATAAATCCTGGAGAATTTGTGGGATTCCTTTGAGGTTCCTAGAGGTGTTTACTGGGATCCTTCCAGCTGTCTGCTGTAGACTGCTGTATTAGGGTCAGCTTGAGTTTGAGTACCAGGGAGAGGAGCCCCAGAGGCTAGACTGGGCCACAGACAGGTACTGCCTGACCCTGGGCAGAGTGGTACCTAGGCTGGTAGAACATTGGACCTAGAGCTCAGAGAATCATAAATCCAGAGGTGGAAGGAACCTTAGAGGCCATCTAGATCAACCCCATCATTTTTACAAATGAGGAAAATGAGGACCAGGGAGGCCAGGTGACATGCCCAAGGTCACACAGGCAGTAAGTATCTAAGTCAGGAAACCTTGGATTCTAGTTCCTGGCCTTGCCACCCTGAGCCTCAATTTTGCTATCTCTAAAATAAAGTGGTTGGACTGCTAAGATTTTTCCCTAGCTATAGCATTCCATGATTCTAAGATGGTTAAGGTCACCTGTCATGACAGTGCTAGGCCCACAGCTTGTACCAGAAGGATGTTTCTTCTCCCCTCAAAGTCAGTATGTGTATGCTCTCTCATGAGTCTTGTTTCTTGGAGTCCTCAGTTTGAAGTGAGGAGAGCTTCACCAACCCCCTTCAACTCCATCAGCTACTCCAGGGAGCTTATCTAATGGGAATGGGACATAATGTGCGGCATAGTGGGGTCTGGGGGTCTGGGGGCCAAGTGGGGTGTTTCTGCATGTTTGTTTGGCTGTGTGCGTATATGTGTAACTGTAAAATGAGGAGACTGGTTTTGTGTAGCCTCCATAAGTAATAAATCAGTCACTCTGAGACTGTCAGACCTGGAATGGGCCTTAGAAACCATCCTGGCCAGCCTTGAGAAGAGGTAGGCTCAGAAAGATTCAAATGACTCGACCATGATCTCATTACTTTAGAGTCAAGCCACATATCTAAATTGTATGGTTGTGTTTGTACCTTTGTGTGTGTTTCCCTGCATTAGTGTCTCAGTATAAAAATCTGTGAGGTGGTCTATGGTTTGGTCACAGTTGAGAGCCCAGACAGAGGCCCAACTGAGGATAGGGAAATTAAGGGGATTGATGGAAATGGTGGGGGAACTAGTGCTAGAGGACTACCTTTTACAGCTGCTTCCCTTATCTTCCAGCCCATGCTGCTCCCAGCCCCCACTGAGCTTCACCCTGAAGGATGTCCCAGCTCTCCTCCACCCTGAAGCGCTACACAGATTCATCACGCTATACAGATACCCCTTACTCAAAGTCCAGCTATGGGACCTATACCCCTTCCTCCTATGGAGCCAACTTGGCTGCATCCTTCTTGGAAAAGGAGAAACTCAGCTTCAAGCCGGCACATCCCTCTGGATTTCTCAATACCCGTCCCCGTACATATGGCCCTGCCTCCATCCTGGACTATGATCGAGGCCGTCCCATGCTGAGGTCTGAGGTCGGAGGTGGCAAAAGAGGAGAGAGCCAAAGTAGGATCAGTGAACGGCCTTCTGGGAGTGGGCTCAGTGGAGGCAGCAGTCTGCCTTATGGAATGCCCAGTAGCTCTCTAAACTACTTGCCCGTAAATTCCCGGGACCAGGTAGTGCCCCTGACCCAGAAGAAGTCTAACAGTCACTCAGACCTGGCCCGAGATTTCTCTGGCCTTCGGACCACAGACAGCTATAGGATGGATCCTGGGCCAGGGCGGAGCCCAATGCTTGCCCGGACCCGAAAGGAGTTGTGTGCCCTACAGGGGCTCTACCAGGCAACCAGTCGATCAGAGTACCTGTCAGACTACTTGGAGAACTATGGGCGAAAGGGCAGTGCCAGTCAGGGCCCAGCCCCAGCCTCAGCCCCAAGAGCCCTGGAGACCCTCAGCCCCACTTACCGACCGAGTGGCCGCTATAGCCTGTGGGAAAAGGGCAAGGGCTCCAGCCCTTCTACCTCCCCAGGACGGGATGTTACGGTGAGTTAAACCCATGGGCACTGAGGCTGGGAAGGCAATCCCCCAGGGTGTGGGGAGAGTCACCAAGAAACATTATGGACTGAGCTCTTCTACCTTCCAGTTTACTGATAAATTGGCTGAGATGGCTCAGAGGGATGGAAAACTTTCTAACCTCCATTGCTATCACTCCTAAGTCCCTGTTGAGGGGAGGGAGTAGAAATAGGGGGAGGGTGTCACAATATGACCAGGCTCCCTATTGGTCAGTGCTTGATGAGGGAGTGAGGAGACCTAGGCCACTCTTGTCCCTGGCTGAACCCTGGCTTCGGTAAGCTGTGTTATAGGGTTGGGGGGAGGGGGGAGAGGGGGAAGGAGGAGGAGCTAGGTGACGCTCTCAGGAATTCAGAGCCTCCAGAACCACTGCTATTCTTATCCTCTCCTTTTCCATGGAGTCTGCCAGACCCCGGGGTCTCCAGAAAGCTCTGCTGCTTCTCCTTTTCCTATAGATTAAGGCCTCTAAACCCTTTCTGGACCAGGACCCAAGTGTGGCTCCCTCCACAGCAGATCACCATCACACCTGGAACTCCCCAACTCCTTGTTGGGTGGGAAAAAGGTCAGAAGCAGGACTTGTAGGCAAAAAGAGGGGCCAGCCTGCTCTGGGCTGCTGCTTCTTCCTTTTTCTGCTTCCCCAGCTTCACTTGGGATCCTGTTCCCATACTTAACTGTCTTATGGCCCTAGATCATCAGTTGGGGGAGCCAGAGAGATGACCAGCTAGCTGGCTTTCAGGGTCCTGTACTTGGACAACTGGGCTTCTTAAGTGACTTACTGCTAATTCATAAACCTAAAGAATAGCAGAGAAACTTAATGTGGGGCTTTGGAACATGCTCATGACTTGCCTTGGACCAGAGTACATAGGGGTTCATAGGAAAGGACTCACTTGGAGAATACTTAAGAGTTAATATCACATCTCTGGACTCTCTTAGTACTTTGTTATGTGGTCTAGGACAATCATGATAAATTTTAATGCAACCAAAGTAGATACAGACATGGAACATGTCATGACAGTGGAATCCTGATAGGGAAGCCTGATATCATCATTGACAAATATTTATTGGCCAGTCTTCTATTGTGTAAGCTAGACAGATGGGAAACTCACTTCCCGTTGTCAAGGAGCTTATCATCTATCTTGGAAGATAGGACAGAGTCAGGTAATAGTCACTAAAACACACAACAGTATCACTATATAATGAATCCAAACAGAACAGTGCAGAGAGCAGTGCTTTAGGAATTTAGAAAAGGAAAACGTTATTATAGACAGGATGGACAGAAAAGGTTTACTTCATCTGGCCTCTATAGGAAGGAAGGAAGAAGGAAGGAAGGAAGGAAAAAAGGGAGGGATGAAGGGAGGGAAGGAGGGAGGGAGGAAGGAAGGAAGGAGAGAGGGAGGGAAGGAAGGAATGGAGTTATAAAGGACCAATAGGTGCTTATTATTATTAAGCTAAGTGCTTTAGAATTATATCATTTAATCCTCACAACAACCTTGAGAAAGTAGGTATTCTTATTCCTATTTTATAGTTGAAGAAACTGAGGTAGAGAAAGGTTAAGTGACTTGTCCAGAGGCCAGTTTTAACCTCAAATCTTTCTGACTCCAGACCTAGCTCTCCATCCACTGCCCCACTTAGCTGTCAATAAGACTGAAATAACTGGACAGAAGTCGGGTAGGACGTCCTAGGTAAGGAAAACAAATGGGGGAGCTGGAATTGGGCAAAGTGTGTTAGGGGATCTTAAATCATTTGGGCCATAGCAGAGTTCATCTAAAGGAGTCGTAGTGGGAGATAAAGTATGTCATGACACAGGAAGTATTTAATGACCAGAGACTACAGATGTGTATGTGTGTGTATACATTCATACATACATACATACATAACAGATTTCACTGCTTTTGTCAGGTTAGTAGATATATACCATAACTTATCATTTAGACTGTATGTCCTACCTAAGTGGCCTCATACTCTCAGTCCCAGACCTCTAGAACAGCTTCAGCTTCGCACCAGAGAAGGCAGTAGTGAAGTGACAATCCCACGGGTGCAGATACGACCACCTGTTGGTTCTTCCTTGTTGTGGGAGTAACCTGCCAAACTCTCAAGCAGCAGAACAGTCCTCTGTTGCTGCTTAAACAGACATTTAGTAAGCACTTCCTCTGTGCAAAGTGCTGTGCTAGGCATTGAGAGCAGGAAGATGTGGAATAAAGAATAGTTCCTGTTCTCAAGGAGCTTAAAATTTCAAAGGAGAAAGGACACGTACAAAGATAACTCAATTACAAGGTAAAGTGTGCTAAGTGCAAGGAGAGACCCAGAGTTCTGTGATATTTAAGAGGAGAAATCATTTCCAGCTTAGAGACTGAGGAATAACAAGGCACACTTCACAAAAAAAGTGGCATCCAAGAGGGAGGGAGGGAGGATGCCTAGATCTGTGATTTCATCAGTGTGTGAACTCCTCCCTCCAACAGACTGCAATTTACTATCCATAACTTAGTAGAGAAATACAAGGTATTTGACTGAGACTCTGAACTTATGTGACTCACCTATTGTCACGAAACTAATGTCAAGAGGTAAGATTTATACCCAGGTTCTAATATGACTTCAGGTCCTCTATTCCTCTATTCACTATTCCAAGCTATTCTTCAACTGTTCTTTAAATAGCAAGTTAAAACTTGCAAAGTATTCTAGACACTGTTAGCTCATTGAGTCTGAGTCTCAAGACCCTATGAAATAAATACTGTAAGTATCATTATCCCTATTTTATGAATGAAGAAACTGAGTCTCACAGATTAAGTGATGCCTATGGTCACAGCTGGCAAATTGTTTAAATCAGCAGTTGAAGCTTGGCCTCTTTGATTCCAAGTTCAGGACTTTATCTACTAAAGCAAGACACCTGCCTCAAAGGAGAGACCAAGAGTCACGAGTTAGGAATAGCCAATTTTGCAGTAGTCTGGGGCAGAGGTCATGAAGGGCTTGAAAGATGAAGGGCTGTTTGAGGGTTTTTCAAGCCTTCGTTACCACTGGCTTAGACAGTTGAACTAGCCTTCCAGTACTGGGTCTCCCTGTAACCGGTCTCCTCTCTTCAATCTCACCTCTACACAATTGCCAAATTAATATTCCTAAAACACAGGTCTGACCATGTTGGTCCCTTGTTCAGAAAGTGAGTCCCTGTTGCCTGATGATAAAATAAAAATCCCTCTGTTTGACATTCCCAATCTGACTTCAGCCTACCTCTTCAAGCATATTACTCTCTTTCCTACCCTCAGTTTTCTAGGCAAACGTCTTCTTGCTTTTTTCCAGAATGTGATATTCTATCTCCTATCTCATGCCTGAAACAAACTCCCTCCTCATTCAACCTCATAGAATTCCCTTCGAGGCTCAGTTCAAGTGCTACCTTGGACATGAGAACTCTCCTGATTTCCCCCAGTTGTTAGAATTCCTCCCCTCCCCCCAAGAAATTCTATTCACTTTGTACATATTCTCTATTTACTTCTCTCTGTTGGTGGTGTTTCCCCCAGTGGAATGTAAGGAGGGAATGATTTGTCCTGGTTTTGTCTTTATAGCCACAGACCTAGCCCAGAGCTTAGCATGAGCACATGCTTAATAAAGCACTATTTGTTGACTAAATGAATGATTGAATGTAATGAATGATTAAATTGTACTGGGGGAGTGTAAAGGATGCAGGTCTATTGCAGAGGTAGCTATTGTCAGGACACAGGTGTCAAAGCAAAGTCTCAGGTCCTGACCGTGGGTGATTTGAGAAGAGGGTGGAAAGGCCATCCATAGAAATCAAGGCTGGAGAAAGGGGCATATTGGAGGGGAGTGGTGGACACAGTATCTCGGAGACCATCCAGTCCCACCTTTCCCCAGTTGTGTAGATTAGGAAACTCAGGTTTGGAAACATGGTGAATTGGAGATCCTGGCTGGGTCAGCTCAGCAAATAATGTATGTTAAAGTGCTTTTCAAACCCTGAAGTACTATTATAATTGAAAGTTACCATTTATAATGATGATATAATGATGACGATGGCATTACCATCATCATCATGATGGTTAGATATCTAGGAGGAAGTTAAAATCCAGAATTAGACAAGCCAAGACTGGAAAGAAATTAAGATCAATAAATATTAAATGCCTGTTCTAGCATGACTAGGAATACAAAACCAAAAATAAAATAGCTCCTGCCCTCAAGAAACTCACATTCTTTTGGGTAGAAGCAAGGGATATATCCAGATAAATCATAAACACAAGGTTATTCTGAAGAGAGATAACTCTTGTTCTTTGAAAGAAGTTGGTCCCAGTTGCCTAAGGATAAAATACCAACCCCTCTGTTTGGCATTGGAATGCTAGCCCAGTGGAACATAATCTGAGCCTTGAGGGAAAATGAAGATTCTTAAAAGCAGAGATAAAGGAGATATAAGGAATAGCCTTGTACGAGGGCACAAGATGGGAAATAGAATGCAAAGTTCAAGGAATAACTACGATTCCAGCTTGGCTGGAATGTAGACTACTTGAAGGTAGGGGATGATATAACACCAGTAAGGTGGGTCAGAACCAGGTTGAGAAGTCTGTATTTTATTCTAGAGGAAATAAGAAATCCTTGACAAGTCTTGAGGAGGAGAATTATATAGTCAGACCTGTGCCTGAGGAAGATTGTTTTGGCAGCTGTGTAGAGGAGGTGGGTAAGAGGAGGGACTGGAAGCAGGGGGATCAATTAGGTGGCCACTGCAAGTCTAGGACAAATGAAAAAGTAACGAGGGCCTGAACTGGGGGGAGGGGTGGGGGGACAATGGAAGCAAAGACAAGGTGACAGGTCTTGGAGATAGAATTGGCAACTTGACAACTGATTTAATATGGAGAATGTTAGAGGGAAGGCTCCAGGCTTATCAACTGGATGCCAGCAATCTCTTAATACCTGATAACAGTGCCCTCAAAAACTTGGGAGGTTCAGAGAAGAGGTGAATTTAAGGAAAAATGAAATTGATTCCATTTGGGACATGTTGAGTTTGAGAAACTGAAGAGATCTTCAGGAGATCAGAAGATCATAGATTTCAAGCTGGAAGAGACAGTCTTACCTAAATCCCTTGTTTTTCAGATGAAGGAACTGAGTTCCAGAGAAGCTTAGTGATGAGGTCATGAAGGCTCAAAGTACAAGAGTCAGGCTTGAATTCAGCTCCTCTGACTCCAAATCTGGTCCTCTTTCCAATAGACCAAGTAGCCTTGATGACAGCAGGCTGCGACAATGTGAGATGGAGCAAGATTAGGACTGGATATGGAGATTTGGGACTCATCTGCTTAGGGGTCATCACTGAAGCCAGGGAAATAGATATGAATGTAAATCTGACATTTCACCCACCCATATGAGAAAATTTCAGCAGAGAAAAACACTAGATACCATGACCTCTTGTGTGTAAAAGCTTTATTGCATCTTTCTTTCCTTCCTTCTTCTTGGCCTCTTCTTTTCCTCTCCCTCCAGTGATGTAGCTAGTTCTTGATGCTGATAAAAGATTGAGCCTTCTCATTTGCAGGTTAGAATGAGAATTTGACTGAGTCCTTGAATAGGAACGAGCCTATGCTATTGGCAAACTGATGCTTTGGAATCATACCTTTTAGTTTGTTGTCAACCAACAAACATTTACTAAGTAACTACTGTGTGCATGGCATGTACTAGGTGTACTAACTATGAAGATGTATGAGCACAGTCCTGCCTTCAAGGAGCTTAAATCTAATAGGAGAAATCAATGTCTATAATAGATGTTCAGTTGTTTTTCAGTCATGTCTGACTCTTCATGACCCCATTTGGATTTTCTTGGGAGAAATACTGGACTGGTTTGCCATTTCCTTCTCCAACTCATTTTGCAGATGTGGAAACTGAGGCAAAAGGGGTTAAGTGACTTGCTTAGGGTCACATAGCTGTTAAGTGCCTGAGGCCACATAAGAACTCTGAAAGAGGAGTCTCCCTGAGTCCAGGTCCAGGGCTGTCCATTGCGCCACCTAGCTACCCTAGCTGTAATAAATAGCTATATATAAGAGAGGCCACATGTTTGGAGCAAAGGAAATACTGCAGAATTTAGAGAAGGGTAGAGATTACTTCCAGCCAGAGGCATTAGAGAAAGATTCTAAGACATTGGCTTCCTACTTGAGCTTGAAGAAGGGCTTGAGTTCCAATGGGCAGAGATTAGAAAAAAGACACTCCAGGCAGAACGTGAATAAAGATACAGAGATTGTAGTATGTAAGAAGTTAGGGGAACTAAGATATAGCTAACTTAGGTTGGGCTCCCTTCCTCCTGATTCCCTTGTGTTTAGCTACTTTCTGTAATCAGGAGAACTAGGAGGGCAATCTTGCCACAATGGACATTTAGGACAACTCAGCTGCTGATAACTTTAGATAGTGGCAGTGGTTGGTGTACAGGAGGCACTTTGTAAGAATGACCAAAGCAGGCCCTGACATTGAAGATATTAACAAGTAAGTTCTTTTTACCTCATTAATAGTAATATCATCAGGCTTTCACCCTGTTCTGATGGAATAGGATCTATTTGCAACAGAGAAAGAAATTGAAGCCAAAGGGAGAATGATTTGGAAGCTTTGGAAAGAAGAAATCAGAAATTCTAAATTCCCAGGCCTCCTCTACCCCCTTCTCCTATACTTGATGACTCTGAACTGTGACAGGCATAGTCTAAAAACTAACAAACTAGGAAGGAAGGAGAAAAGGTGCAGTACCAGAAAAAAGCCTTCCAATGGAGTGGGTGCTGTTCCCGAAATGCAGGAAGCTGAGGAGGAGAGGAAGATGGGCCCAGAACAGGTAGAAGCAAAACCTGAGGAGGGAATCAAGCCAGCACAGGTGGCTTCTGGCCTTGCTAGGGAACTGGAAGCCTCAATACCCAATGTGCTGTCATCCCATCCTATCCACCCCACCTCTAATGTTCCCTAGGCCTATGGAAGGACAAGCTGTTCTACAGAGTCCTGCCAGGGCTGTGCCTTAACCCCCTACAATCCTTCCTAATCCACCTCCGCTCCACCCCCTCCAGCTGCTCTCTCTCCTGGCCCTTGGCACTGAGCCTCTTCTGTTCAGCTCGGCTCACTCTCCCCAGGGAACAAAGTAGAGCAGAAGCAAACAGTGAGGAGATACTTGTTATCCGAGGTACCTCCAGAGGACAAAGTCACCAGGCCAGACACCTGCCCCCTTTCTCCCCCCTCTTCCCTCAGCCACACCGGGAACCAGAAGCTAAATCAGGCGGGGCCCTAAATACAATCCTCCCTCCCCACACCCATTTTTCTTCCAAGGCTTTCCCCACCCCCTCCTCACCTAATTTCTGTGCCTCAATCTCTGAAGTAAAGATCTGGAAGCCCAAGTTTAGGAATTCCTGGGTCCTCTTGGCCCCTAGGGCTGCTGGCTCAGTGCCCAAGGCCTGGGTTTCCAGATGCTCAGTGACAAGTGCCACTCAGGTAATAAATCATGGTCACATAGGTTTGCTTCCACCTTCTTGGATAGGGCTTTGGACTTTGAACAGTGTGACCTGAAGTGAGCCAGGGGTTACTCCAAACAGGGCAAATGAGGACACCAAGGACAGTCCTAGGAGTTCCTTGGTGAGTGGTTTGACCTTCCTCTCTTCCTCCTCTTCCCTCCCCCTGGCTCTTTTTACTCCACCAAATTAAATCCTTGCCCTGCCTCTTGTTTCTCCAGTGATAGCCTGACACCCAGCACAAATACTACTCCCCTCTCCTAACTTACTATCCCTGAGGGTTTGATTGGATTTGTATTTGACAAGTTAGGAAAGTCTCCTAGAAGAGAAAGCCAAGAAGAGCTAGGAGGAAAAGTTGGATGCCATGAGTCAAAAGTGCATTGATTCAGTGGTTTGTGCTTAGTTGGGCATCTGAATTACTGAGTTTGAGTTTCACACACATCCAGTGCTGCCTGGCTGATGAAAGGACTTTAGCTAGGGAAAGTTAAGGCAAGAGGCCCTAGTTTTGCTTCTTCAGGCTTCAGTTCTTGGCCTTTAAACAGCCAGAGAAAAAAAAGTTAGAGGGAGTAACAGGCCTCAGGTTCTCAGTCTTTGAACGGCACTTTACATTACCCCCAATCCAGATTCTGGATGACTCATTGACAGAACTGGCAAGAGCTATGCATGGGGTTAATCAAGGTCTGAGAGAATGTTCCCTGCCTCTAGGGGAACCGCTCCACTGATCATCAGGATTAGGAAGTGAACACTATGTCCAGAGCCCAGGGCTGGACACGTGACCCCCACTCACCTCACTGTATACTTGGAGCTGACTTCCTGATAAGCCCAGGTGTGAGAGGAGAGGGAATATAGGCTGCTGGTCTCTGAAAACTTGCTGACGCAGGCTAGTTACCCCCAGGGTGCAGTGGGATTCAGAACATGCCACCTCCTATCAGTAACGTGCTTCCTAGAAGTCATGGAGAAGGAGGGGTAGAGGGAGTGGACAGTGTGGAGAGTCAGCCCTCAGTAGACAGGGCATAAAGAATGTAGGGAACCAGGGTTCCACTTACCTCTGAGAGGTTACTCTTACAGCCCCATAGACAACAAAATGACTGAGCCCTTTCCTTACCCTACAGTGAAACCAAACAGGTGCCAAATCACTACCTCATAGGGTATGTGAGTTTCAGAAGCCTCTGTTCATTCTTCCCAAACTCTCTCAGTCAACAGTACCTGAGCTATGTCCTGGAATCATAGGGATTTTTGTCTAGCTTGCTTTGAAGAGGTGGTCAAAGGCATTGACAGAAACTCAGACTCAAACATTGTGGCCAGGTACAAGGGAAGTGGAAAACAAAACCCACCTGCCCGCAAGAAGCTTAGGCAGGACAAGCAAATACAGAGAAATGACTATCTTGGCCTGGTGAGATTGGTCCAACTTAGAGTAACCACTTTTTTTGAGACACAGGAAAGGAAACTATGACCACACAGCCAAGGGGGACCAAAGTAAGAGAAGTGGGTTCAACTAGATAGCCTCTGAGGTGCCTTTCAGTACTAAGTCTATGAACTTCCTCTATCACAAGCTCCCAGAAAAGGGTTCTTCATTTTAAGGCTTCATTCACTCTCCTTAGTTTTCTTCCTGACGTTCTCTGGCCGAGGAGAAAGACAGGGAGGAGAATATGGCTGCCCTTTTTGAGAAGGCGTAGAAGGTACCATGACGTTGTAGGAAGAGGATTGGATTTAAAACTGCAGAGACTGAGTTCAGATCCTGGCCTTGCTATTTACTACCTGCCTGGGACCTTGGGCTAGTTAACCTATTCTCTCTCAGCCTGGGCTTCTTCATCTGCAAAAGTAAGGTGTATGGAACTGATGATCTCCAAGGTCCCTTCTGGATCTAAAGCGTTGGGTGGGCAAGACCTCTAAGCTTCAGTTTTCTTATCTGCAAAATGGGGAGAATGATACCTAGAGTATCGAGGACCCAATGAGATAAATTATGCAAAGCACTCGATATATAGTTGTCAGCCATTATTATTGTCTGTCAGGATACCTGCTTCTTGCCAGCGTCCCAAGACAGTTAAGTCAGCTCTTGACTGCAGTAGGAGGAGTCTCTGCTTTACAAGAAAGAACACACCTTGTCACCTTTAGTCAAGAAGTTGCTGGATTTTCAGACACTTAATCCAAAACACTTAAAGCTGTCCTAACATCCTATCGGCTCCTTCACACTGCTACCCCGTTTTATTGCCCACCCCCTAAAGAAGGGGGCATCTGTGACCTTTGGTTTTCCTCTCACAGACAGCCATAACAGAAGATACACCCAGAAGAGCAATCGCAAAAGACTATGAAGCAAAGCATAATCAGATGCAAATTAATGCAGTATTTTTAAACTATGTGCTTAATTGCTGAAGGGGACATGGTTAGTGGAGTGTTAAAAGTTAAGTGGATAGGTAAAAATTCTGAAGTTTCATGGAGGAGGTAAGTTTGGAAGGAGAAGGGATGTGGACTAGCAGCAAGGAGGGCAGGCTTTCCCAGAGAGGCACATCTGTGCAGATAGGATGAAGTGGGAGAGTGCAGTGTGTGGGTTTGCTTGGCTCCCAGCCGGGAGTATGGAAAAGTGAGGGTGATGAGATAGTAGGAAGCAATTAGTGGACAGTCTTATTAAAGGAAAGGTTAAGGAGTTTAAATTTGATATAAGGCAATGAAAAACTGATTTCTAAGCAAGGAAAGATGACATGATCCAAACAATGTATGAGGAAAAAATGGTTGTGACTGCAATGTGAACGATGAATCAGAAAGCAGAGTCTCCAAGTAGGAAAGCCTGGAAGGAGGCGGCTGCAGTTGTCCCGCTGTGGGGCAGGAGCGTTAGCATCCATGGGGTCACAGAATGCCTCACTCTCCTCACGTCTCCCTCCCCAGCCCTTCCAGGCACAGCTCAGGCTAGCAGACAGCCCAGCTGCCCCGGCTTCAGCAGAAGGGTGCGCACAGCATGCATGCGCCCAGGACGCATTCCCATGTGCCCGTGGCCATGTGGACACCATTTGTGTACATGTGAATGTGAGCAGGCCTGTTTTTATGAGAGGAACAGAAGGAGCCCACAGATGAGTAACAGCACACACTGCCGCCTCTCTGAGTATTTTTAAATGCTGCTAAATATAGCCCACAAGCTCCAAACAGGCAGGTCCATGTGCAGCCCCAAGGGGGAGGGAGATCGAGTCAGAGAGAAAGTTGTCTAGAGCCAGGAGGCCCCAGAGAAGTAGCCGGCTGAGAGGATGGCCAGGCCAAGAGGAGACCCGGCGGGTGACCTCGCCGAAAGCCCACTTCCCAGAAAGTCTTCCCGCCCTCTGCCTCGGGCTAGTGCAGGATGGGGGCGCCCCAGGGGGCGGGAGTGAGGAGGGGGTGCACTGCCCCGGGGGAGGCATAGTGTAGAGGGAACCAGGACTGGCATCAGGGCTGGCTGCGTCCTGGCAGGACGGCTTGGGTGTTCCACCTCCAGCGCTCGTTTTTGGCATCTAATAGGAGCCCTCTTTTTCCGTGATTGCACTGACTCTAAATGCAGCGCTCAGACCCTGGCTCCGAGGCTATCCGTGTGACCTGTGCAGGGCCTCAGTTTCTTCACCTGTAAAATGAGAGGGTTGGACCAAATGACCTCTGAGAAACCCAGTGCCCCCTGCCTCGAAAACTGGAGGCTGGGACAGGGGAGCCTAGTATCCCCAGACCTCCCCCAACCCCGGAACTTGGGTCTCGCGCCCCGCAACGGCTTCTCGAGCCGCCGGGGCGTCGCGCGCCCCCCAGCCCCGGGGCCCTCCCGCGCGCCCTCAACCTCGGCCGGGCCGGCCCCGCCCCCCAGACCCGCCCCTCCGTGACGTCAGCGGGCTCGAGCCTCCCGGCCGCTCGAGTCCCACAGTCGCTCGGTCGGTTGGCTGCGCGAGTTGCAGAGCCGGCGGCGGAGGAGGTTGTGGCCGGGGGGCGGGTCTCGCGAGCCCACTAGGAGCTGAGGCGGCGGCGGTGACGGGGCAAGCGGCGGCGGGAGCGGTTACCGGCTAGGGCAGCGCGCGGCCGCGGCTCGGGCTGCCAGCTCGGGCGGCCGCCAGGGTCGCCGGGCCCGGCGCACGGGGGTCCCCGCCCGGCTCTCGGGCCGCTGGCTAACGTCTGTGGGGGAGGGGAGCGGAGCGCAGCTGAGCGCCCCCGCCGGCCGACCCGCCCCCCAGCATGCGCACCTCGTACACCGTGACCCTGCCCGAGGAGCCCCCCGCAGCCCCTTTCCCCGCCTTCGGGAAGGAGCTGCGGCCCCGTGCCCCGCTCCCCCGCTCCCTGCTGCTCTCCACCTTCGTGGGGCTCCTGCTCAACAAAGCCAAGGTACGCCGGACCCCTGCCCGGGCCCCCTCCCCCTCCTGGGCTGAGCCCAGAACACGACCCCCCCCCCAGCCTCAGTCGTGGGGATCCCGGCACTTCGTAACTGGCGTGGGGACAGGTGCGAGTAACCTTGAGCGGTGTGGCGGGCCGGGGGGCGCGCACTGACCCTTCCGGGCCAGATTGTTCCCAGCGTGTCCGGGCCTGTGGGAGAGCCCTGTGAAGTGGGGGTTGGGGAGGAAGGAGGAGAGCGGTCCCTACAATTTAGAAAACACCTTCAAACAGTGCTGGAACCTAGAGACAGACTGACCTCGCCTTCCCTCCTCCTGTAAAAGCAGAAAGGGGCAGGAGCTTGACAGCTCTTATGTAACCGGCGCTGCTGACTCGGCCTGGCAGAGCCCCGCCAGGCTTCTGGCCGCCCCGGCCAGAATAGGTGAAATGGCCATGACGGCCCCCTCCTGATGGGCCTGGGGGTGAGGGGAGCAAGTCTCACCCGAACCTTCCTGTGACCTCTGATCCTTGGATATCTCCTTTTTATGGTCTGGTGTTATTCAGGGACAGCCCCTCCCAGGGCTGTCCTAACCTTCCCTATTCTTTCTCTGAAGGGTGAAGGCTGTGAGATATAGGTATTAAGGAGGTGGGGGAGGAGACCTGTCACTTCCTGTACATACTTACTGCTTTTGAATCGAAGATTTTCTAATGGCCATTTTTTAAGAATTGCCAGAACTTTTCAGAATTCCTATAGTCTTAAAGAAAGGGGCAAGAAGCTAGTTGAAATCTCCTAGTTCCTCAGTCTTATCCTCTCCTGATTGGTCCAGAGGTAGGATTGTTTTTGCTAAGAAAGGTCACTCCTGGGACATTTTGTTCCTCCTTAGAATGGAAAGTGCTGACTTTCCCTGGAGCTCCTAATTTCCTATTCAATGGAAAACTATTTGGCTGAATGCAAAGCAGCATTACTCTCCTTTAATTCCCACCCTTAGACTCTTGGTATCCAACAGTTACTTCCTGCACATATGTCTTAGCATTGGACAAGAAGGATGAATTCTGGAAGTTTTATGCAAGCAATTATCCCTTACAAACCTGGGGAGGAGATTGGGGGGTCCTAATGAGACCTGGAAGGCATCCAACTAGAGACAAGCTGAAACTTGGATACAAGGGGCTAAACCATAAGGGATAGTCATAGTGAGTGATGACATTCCTTGCTTGACCCTTCTCCCAAGCTTTTAGCTCCTGATTTAAAACACCTTGGGAGACCTAGGTTGAAAGATGACTCTATATTCTTCTCCTAGGCTATTACTATAGATGTAATACCATAACATTGGTAGACACTGATATTGGCATGGTTGGAAGTATGCTTGTGGCCCCAGTTTTTTCATATGTGTAAATTAAGGCACACTAGCTTAAAGTGTGTAAGGACTCTGCCAGACAAGTATTAGATGGTATCTGAGGGCAGAATTTTCAGCAATTAGGAATTCTCAAAACAGAGAAATGTGTTACAGTCTCAACAATGTGTTAGATCCCATTATACTTCTCCAAGGCCCCTTGCATATTTTTTTAGTAAGATCATCTTCTACCCCAAAGATCACATCAACAAACCTCTTCCTTATCAGGATATACTGCAAGCTAACCTGCCCTAAGCCCTGAATCTTACTTTCTGTTTTTTAGTTAGAGCCATACAGTATCAACCCTGGCATCCTGTTCTCCTCCTCAGGGATGACAGCTTTCACGTGGTGTCAACATACTTTTCCCTGTGACTACACATTTAAGGGCTCTTTTTCAGTGGCACAATCTGACTTCACATGCTGGGATTCAGCTTTGTAACTAAGGGAGATCTTAAAACTTAGTTATGAGCTCATCAAAGCAACATTTAAAAGAAGCCCCCACATCCACCCAGCTCTCCTTTCCCTGACCACTTTTCCTCGGGTAGTGAGCCTCTGACAACTATGTAGGCTGTCAGTGTATAGCAGGAGTAATTTTAGCTGAGCTATTTCAAGCTCCTGTTCTGATGAGGGTTGAGCTGGCCCCACGCAAGCCCCAGCCGGTACAGCTCTGGAGCTGTCTTATCCTGGACCATCTCCCTAGAAGTAGAGGTGGCAAACATCTTGAAGACACTGTTTTAACCCCTTTTGACACTTTCTGCCTACTTGGATTAGTAAAGGGGCCTTAACAATGGGCATCCTGACTTCCTGCCTGAGCACCTGTTCTACCTGCATCATTTCTCACCAGCCCCCATTATAGGGATGTGAGTAAGAATAGCACCCTTCAGCCAGACTTTTATCTCTGCTTAGCCATCTGAGTGATATCAAATCACCCTAATTTGCCATCACTAGGATTCCCAGCCAGTAGCCTCTCAGGATGTCAGAACCCAAGCTATGGAGCCAGGGAAGGAAAATTCTCCTAGCTCTTAATTCATCAGCCCTTGGGAGTTGAGCGAAGCAGGAAGGAATTCCACCTGTCAATGGCATTTTGGACTGGCAGAGACTTGAGCTTCTCTCAGCTGAGGATCTGAAAACATGGTTTATGATTTATTTCATTAAACTTTTCAAGCCCTCTTTGACTTGGCCATTGTACCTCCCACTTTGTATATTGGGCAACCATGGTAAAATTAGGGATTGTTCACCTTGGGCAAGTCACTTAATTTCTCTGGGCTTCATTTTCTTCATCTATAAAATGAGGGGGTTGGACTAGATGATCTCAGAGGTCCCTTCCAGCTCTAAAATCCTTTGATCCTATAAGTCAGAGCCATGAAGAAAACCCCAATTTTTTGACTTGCAGTCTCCCATAGGAAGGAGTAGAGGGAAACCCAAATGTCCTCATTCCTATTTCCCAGCCTTAATGGCTAGCCCTTGCCTACTGTAGAGGAGAAAAATAGTAAAGATAAGTGAACAGGTGAAAAATAATTAAATAAAATAGTTTTTGATAAAAAAAGCAAAATTTTGAACAGCACTTTTGTTTCTTTGTTGGAAAGGCCTTCTTTACCCTTCTTTCCCACGAGGAGCACAGACCTGAGAGGTAAAGAGAGCCTGTTGAAAATAATATTTGTGGCTTAGGGAAGTCCAAGGCCCCTATCAGAATGGGGCTGTGGACCTAGCACAAGCCCTGCCTGCGTATCTGACTAGGCTTATGCCTAATGTTTTATGCATTATTTATTTATTTATTTTTGCAGACCTCCAAAAGCACCCAGGGTCTGGCTGGTCTTCGAAACCTTGGGAACACGGTGAGTACTAAACCTAACAGCACATCTCTACCCAACCCAGCTGTTCCTCAAGACTCCCCCATCCTGTTCCTGGCAGAGCATCCTAACTAGAGCCACCCACCTAGCTGTAGGCAAGATAACCACCTGCTAAGCCAATTGGTGCCTTCCTTTCCTGGTTGGCATTTCCCAGAATTATGCTGCCTTGCCTCAATTCCCCAGAAAAAAAGCCCTGCTGAAGGGGAGCTGCCCTTTTAACTGGCAGTGATAACATCCTGCCTGATCCTTCCCCTCAGGGGTATCCTTCCATTTTCTACTCCCTTTTTCCCAATCTTTCCCACACCTTGTTGCACACCCATTCAGTAAATAACCCTTTACATCATCCTGTGCTGACACAGGGAATTTACTACAGATCAACAATCCTTTCACTTATGAAAAGAGGAACTTGAGGTTGTGGGAGGATTCATATCTGGGGTAAACCAAAGAGTTCCAGTATGCTGGGGAAGCTAAAACTCTAGACTGGGGCCACACATCTGTCCTATGGACTGAGCTGAGAGTAGGGATAGGTAAGGTAGGCAGTTGCCTAGGACTTAGCATGTTGGTGGGGGGAAAGAAGGTTGGAGTCCCAATGAGAGATGCATTTTAATATCGTTATTTATAAATGTGTATTTTTAATGCCTGAATATTCCATTTTTCCTGGCACATTGATATTTTTATTCCTTGATAAATTAAAGCCCAAATTCTAAGAACAGAAACACTTGGGGTGGGGGTGGAGAATGCAATTCTCAAGCCTTGCTTAAAGTATACAGATACCTTAACTCTCTGCTTTGCCCAATAATGGCTCCTGTCATCTCTTTCAGTGCTTCATGAACTCAATCCTGCAGTGCCTGAGCAACACCCGGGAACTGAGAGATTATTGCCTCCAGAGGCTCTACCTCCGTGACCTCAATAGCAGCAGCCATGCACATACAGCCCTTATGGAGGGTGAGGAATCTTTAGGCACTTGCTCTTTTAACCCACGCTATCTGGAAATCCATTTTCCATTCTTTACGAGATAACTGCTTTAGCTGTTCTCTAGTCTCCCTTTCAGTGTCCCTTAGTCATGGTCTCTGCCATTTTCCCTTTTTTTTTTTTTTTTTTTGACATTTGCCTACTTTGGTTAGGGCCCCAGTTTCAGATACCCTTAATGGACTGTTCCACATCCTGGCATTTTCAGACACCTTTTCTTCTCAATAGAATTTGCAAAACTGATCCAGACCATATGGACTTCATCAGCTAATGATGTGGTGAGCCCATCAGAGTTCAAGACCCAGATCCAGAGATTCGCACCCCGATTCGTTGGCTATAAGTAAGGCTTCTGCAGAGAGATGTCTCTTCCCAGGGTGGGTGAAGGGGACAGTCGAGAACTTCTGGGGAAATGTGTATGACCTACTCATCCTCTCCCTTACCACTTACTGTTTTCCCTTCTCTTGGTTTAGTCAGCAGGATGCTCAGGAGTTCCTTCGTTTTCTACTGGATGGACTCCATAATGAGGTGAACCGGGTCACAGTACGGCCTAAATCCAACCCCGAGAACCTCGATCACCTTCCGTAAGTAAGAGAAGATAATGGGAAAAAAGAAAAGCTTAAAGAAAAAATGGGTTCTTCCATCTTTCCCCACAAAAGCAAAAGACTCCAGGGAAATGACCAAGAGAACCAAAGTAGGATCAATCCTACATTAGATCTGAGTGCCATTTTGGATCAGAGCTTTTATTACCCTTGTATTTTATAATAATCTGGGCCTTAACTCAATTCTTATTTAATCTTTCTCTTTCTGGGTACCCCAGTGATGAGGAGAAAGGGCGACAAATGTGGAGGAAATATCTGGAACGGGAAGACAGTCGGATTGGGGGTGAGTATTGGGAATTATCTGTGGGGAAGTTCAAGTTTGATTGTCATTTTGCACCTGAGTAATTGGAGAAAGAGGATGGGCATCCCCAAGAATAAGATCCTGAAGATCACTATCCCTCACAAGGATTTAGTGTTTGATAGCAGTACCTTTAGGACACCGAAAAGACATGAGTGCCTAGCACAAAGTGTACTAAAGCATGTCCTTGTCCTCCTTGCTTATATGTCTCACTTCCATCTTTTCCCCAGATCTCTTTGTTGGGCAGCTAAAGAGCTCCCTGACATGTACCGAATGTGGTTATTGCTCTACCGTCTTTGACCCCTTCTGGGACCTCTCCCTACCCATTGCTAAGGTAATTCTGGCTGCTAGCTGGTTTCTGAAACTCCCCTTCCCATCCTTTCCTCTCCATGGCTTCTTACCTTAGCTCTGTATCCTCCTAGCGGGGCTATCCTGAGGTGACCCTGATGGACTGCATGAGGCTCTTCACCAAAGAGGATGTGCTTGATGGAGATGAGAAGCCAGTAAGTGATGCTTCCCAATAGGCAAATAACAGCTTTTTGTTAATATCTTAGTTTACTTGATATTCAGCTGATCAAGCACTAGGGTTCACTACCATCAGATCCTGTGATTTTCCCCACAACTCATCCATTGTGTTTCTTATGCTTTTCAGACATGCTGTCGCTGCCGAGCCAGAAAAAGGTGTATAAAGAAATTCTCCATCCAGAAGTTCCCAAAGATCTTGGTGCTCCGTATCCTTAGGGCCTAACAAGATGGGCATCTGGCTTTTGGGGAGGGTGAAGAGTAGTGAAACCGACTGTTTGAATTGTGGGGAGGGAAGAGTGACACAGGAATGGGACAATGAACTCCTCATTGTGTGAGTCAGGTGGTGCTGTGGATGGAGCACCGAGCCTCAAGTTAGGAAGACCTCACATTTGAACTAGTGTGAACCTGGGAAGGTCACTTATCTTCTCTCTCAGTTCTCTCCTCTGTAAAATGGGAATCATAATAGCACTTATCTCCCAGGGGATTGTGAGGATCGAAGGAGAGATAACTGTAAAGTGCTTAGCCTAGTGCCTAGCATGACTTACCTGGTAAGTGCTGTGCAAATGTTAGACATTGTTATTTCTTCTCTTGCCTATTTTTCTGCTTTCTTAAAAGCCAGAACACTCAGGATTTCTGTATTCATTATTTGGACTTTGTTCTTACAGCACTTAGCATTGTGCCTTTTACTTTATAGATTGTGAGTGGGTTTTTTTGTTGTTATTTTCACTTTTTTTTTTTTGAGGTGGGGACACAGGGCAATTGGGGTTAAGTAACTTGCCCAAGGTCACATGGCTAGTAAGTGTTAAGTGTCTGAGGTGGGATTTGAACTTAGGTCCTCC
This sequence comes from Gymnobelideus leadbeateri, assembly GCA_011680675.1. Lineage (NCBI taxonomy): Eukaryota > Metazoa > Chordata > Mammalia > Diprotodontia > Petauridae > Gymnobelideus > Gymnobelideus leadbeateri. The sequence continues at coordinate 675,295 of WOXC01006384.1, read as the reverse complement.
TGACTCTGTGGCCAGGGCTCTATTCACTGTACCACCTAGCTGCTCCCAGACAGTTAGTGTTTGAGGAACAAATACTATCCTCTCCGCTCTTAACTCAAACCAATTCCAGATCTAAAGCGATTCTCAGAATCCAGGATACGAACCAGCAAACTCACAACATTTGTGAACTTCCCACTGAGAGACCTGGACTTAAGAGAATTTGCTTCAGAGAACACCAGTGAGTGCCTTAACAGAATTTGGGTGGGGATGAAAGGGAGAGGGGGAGGCATCGCTACCTTAGGGGCTTGAACCCTTGTAACCTTTGCTGCTTGCTATCTTACTCAGTTTTTATTCACTTAGACCATGCTGTTTACAACCTATATGCTCTGTCCAATCACTCTGGAACCACCATGGGCGGCCACTATACTGCCTATTGTCGGAGTCCAGTGACAGGAGAATGGCACACTTTCGATGACTCCAGGTGAGTGGTCTTGGGAAAGGTGTGCCTATTCCCCTCTCCTAGTAGGCATGGGTGGGCTCATCTTTTTTGGGTCAGGGAAGGGCAGAGTTTCTGTATTTCATCAAGCAAATTGCTGGGGGCTATTGAAAAGTTTTAGTAGTAGCAAAGTAGTTGTCCCATATGAGTGTTAGTTTTCCAGAGATGTCCCTTGGCTGACCCTTGACCATGACACTGACTGTCCCTCCTTTCTCCACAGCGTCACACCCATGTCCTCCAGCCAAGTGCGAAGCAGTGATGCCTATTTGCTCTTTTATGAACTGGCCAGTCCACCCTCCCGTATGTAGCGGCAGGGGCGCCACACCCCACCTTCCCCACTCCGTGGCAGCCCCACATCCCAAGTTTTTTTAAAAAGACAAAAAAAAAAAAAAAAAGAAACTGCAAATGAAAGCGAAAGAGAGAGAGTAATAAACTAAAATAAAGCTGCCGAGCAGGAGTTTATGCAGCCTGGTCAGGGGCCGGGAGAGAGGAGCTAGGTGTTCCCAAGGTTCGTCCAGACCTGGCTGGGAGAAAGCAGGAGGACGAAGGAGACTGGAGTCAGCAAGGCACTCCCTCAGCTTCTTGTGTTTTCTTTTTTTAAACTTGTGTTTTCCATGTGTATAATAAATAACAGCAGTTTGTGGGGAGAAGGCCCTCATCCATTTGCTGCTGTCTCCAGCCTCCAATTCCTCCTGAGGAGACCTCACCCTCAGGAGCCTACCTAGGAGGATTGCGCCTGGCCATGCTGGCTCTACAGAGAGGAGACCCTACCCAGAACGCCAGCTTACCGACATCACACTTGAGCCAAGAGGTCTCCTGATGCTGCTAACTCCAGAGGAACTGATTGTGGGATATTTTTTTGAAACAAGCAGTTTTTGTTTTTAAAAGCCCAATTTTCTTTTTCCTTTCTTTTTGTTTTTCAAACAACTACAAGCAGAGTTCTCAGACTGGAGATGTTCTCCCGTATGCCTCTTTGCAGCTGGGGAGTTGTGTTGGTTTTATTTTTTAACTTGTCAAGCACAACTTTTTCTAACAGTATCTCCCAGCGGCGCTAGGCAGGTATGTCAGCAGGGCCCCGGGCACAGCCATTATAGAACTGGCATCTAACAAGTTTCTTTTTTTTTTTTTTAAAGCTTTTTGGATGGATCCTAGTTGCCTCTGAGAATTGTGCCTTACAGCATTTGGGGACTAGGGGAATGCCCTTCCCAGATATATCCCTCTGCCTTGTTTTCCCTGCCCCCAGTGCCATGCTCAAACTTGCTGGGGGAATAGGAGCTGTGTTCTTACCCCACTGACTGACTTCACAGTGCAGTGAGATGAAGAGGCAAGTGAATGAGGAGAGCTTCTCTCCTGACAAGGTGTCTGATTCTCCCTACCCACTTCAATCAATCTATGGTTCCACTTCCTAGACATTTAAAGGACAGTACAAACCATTTCCCTGGCCCCTTTCCCAGTTTTTCTTTTAATTTATTCCCTTTTCCCCCTCCATTCCCTCCTCCCCTCAGAGCTTCTCAGACATAGGCCCCTTGGACTGAGTTTCTCAGGGACACCCATGCTGCCCCTTTGGCTCCTTTTGGCATTAGTCTTTAGTACCATCCTGAGAGCTACAGCCATGAGTGCTTTGGGACATGCTGCCTCAGCCCTTAGTGTTTCTCCCCAACAAGGCCTGGTTCTGCCTTTAGGTAGAGAGATACAACTCCACTGGGTCTCTGGAAAGGAAGATTATTCAGCCCCAAGGAACTGCGCTCCATGGGTCCTCTCCCCACCAGCAGACCCAGGACCAGCTTGTGCTCCTCAGATTGAGGCACCCCAGTGCATTAAGGAGAAGATCCAGTAGATTTAGCTGGCCTGACCCCCTTCTCCAGGGGAGACCTGTAAACCTGAGCCAAGGGGCTGGTGTACACTTGCTTACTGTGTAAGCAAGAGTAAAAAAGAATGTCTAATGTACAGTGGAACCTTGTACAGAATAAATTTTAGCTTTGAGAAAAAAAGTCTTTCTTTTGTGAGTCAACTGTTGATTGGGGTCAGGGCTTGATACGTTCAGACAGGGCTCCTTACAGTTTGGTGCTCAAGAGTTTTTACAGCATGGTTATTAGTAACCTACCAAACCATGAGCAATGGCAGTATCATGTAAGGCAGGAAGCACCACCTGGGCATCAGAAATTCTGTCCCTAATGATGAGTGTTTGGCAACTAGGTGGCACAGTGGATAGATCACTGGGTCAGAAGTCAGGAAGACTCATCATTGTGAGTTCAAATATGACCTCAGATAATCCTGAGCAAATCACAACGTTTGCCTCAAGTTTCCTCATCTGTAAAATGGGCTGAAGAAGGAAATGGCAAACCACTGTAGTATCTTTGCCAAGGAAACCCCAAATGGGGTCATGACTGAAACAACCAGACACCAACAACAGTGATGTATATTGGACGATCATTGAACATCATAGAACCTCAGAAGTAGAAAGGATCTCTAATTTCAGTCTAGTTAAACCTTTCCTTTATGGCAGCTGATCATCCAACTTCCACTTAAAAACCTGCAGGGTTGAGGTATATATTTCATGAGGCAACCCATCTCAGATGGTAAGGAACATCTTTCTCTAAAATCTTGCTTCCCAGGAGCTTCCCCCTCCATTTCTTCACTGCTACATGCTAGGACCTCAGTTTCCTCACTTGAAACGAGGTGGGGTTTGATTAGATCTCTTCAGCCCTTTCAGTATCTGAAGTTCTGTGACTAAACCCTTTTTAATAAGCAGCTGCATTTTCCCTTATAAATATATGAAAGACCACCCATTGATTATAGCAGTCATTTTATTTAAACCAAGAGTCACATGCCTATAAGATTGCAAAACTTTCCCCATTACATAATTGCAAACACATACTTTTCTGTTAGGTTAAAGTAAAACCTTTCCCCATGCAGTAAAGGTCTTTTTTTCCCCCAGTTTTATGTAATACTCTCTTGTCTGTTAAAAATAACCCTTTTACTTTAGACTTTGTATCCTTTGATTTCAAATACTTTTCCTCTTGTTAGTCCAGCATTTACTCTCCCTGGACCTTTAATTGGTGAAGTCACTGAAAATTTGTATTAGATTCAATCTCAAGATTTCCTCCACCTCCCTTAGCCATCCTTCCTTTGGCATCATTTGTACCATACTGCACCTATCCTGAAGCTGTAAAGGAATATTTTGAGAATGCCAAGTACCGAGTCCCCTAAACTCAGATTTTATCAGGAGAGTGGCATACTCTTAGCTGAAACTGGCCATCCCCACCTGCCTATGAGACAACTATGCTGTCTCATTCCATTTCTTTATTAAGCACCTCTGGGCAAGGCTAAGTATGATGGATAAAAGAAAATGCTCAATAATCCTTGCCCTCACAGAATTTATGCTCTACTCAGGGATAGTGGGAGAGTTAGAACATGGGTGTTTGACTCTGTCCAAGTACATTTGAAGGGGAAGGGAACACTAATGGATGGATGGAGGAGGCTTCCTTTAGGAGGGCAGCTAGGCTGCTTCTTGAAGGAAGCTAGGGATTCTAAGAGACAGAGGTGAGTGTTGGGGGGAAGCCTGTGAGAAGGAGTACAGATGGAAGACGGATAATCAGTTTCAGGGAGTGGTGTGGTCATTTGGCTCCAGCAGAATACATGTAAGAATGATGTGAAATATCTAGAGGCTGGGGTGGCTAGGTGGCGCAGTGGGTAGAGCGTCGGCCCTGGAGTCAGAAGGACCTGAGTTCAGATCTGGCCTCAGACACTTAATGCACACACAAACAAAAACCTAGCCATGTGACCTTGGGCAAGTTACTTAACCCCAATTGCCCTCCAAAAAAGAAAGAAAGAAAGAAAGAAGGAAGGAAGGAAGGAAGGAAGGAAGGAAGAAAGAAAGAAAGAAAGAAAGAAAGAAAGAAAGAAAGAAAGAAAGAAAGAAAGAAAGAAAGAAAGAAAGAAAGAAAGAAAGAAAGAAAAAGAAAGAAAAGAAATATCTAGAGGTGTATGTCCTAGAAGCAATTTGGTAGCACAGAATAATGTTGGACTTAGAGTCAGAAAGAACTGAATTCAAAAAGTGCCTTGGACACTTAGCTGTGGGCCTCTGGGCAAGTCACTTCACTTGTTCACCTCAATTTATCCATCTCAAAAATGGGGATAATATAGTACCTTCCTCCCAAGGGGGTTTTGAAGATCAAATGAGATAACACACATAGAACTTTGAGAACCTTCATGTACTCTATTAACGGTAGTGCTTAAATTTTATTTATGTACAATCATTATTACTGGAGCGGAAGGAAGGTAGCTTGCTGAAGGGTTTTAAATGCCAGGCTGAGGGAGGCTGCATTTTACCCTAAATGCAATAAATGGCTGAAGACTGTCAAGGACTTGAGTTACAATGATCAGACTTGGGTTTTAGGAATGACAACTTAGCAGCTGTGAGGAGGGTGGATCAGAGAGGGGAGAAACAGAAAGGAGGCTACTGAGGAGGGCCCAAAGGGGGCTAGCAGCAATGGAAGTGTAAAAAAAGGGGACCAACATAGGAGATGTTACAGAAGGAGATGTGACCACACCTGACAATTCATTGGTTATGGAAGGTAATGAAGAAAGAAGAGTAAAAGATAAACTTCAACACTGTAAAAACAGGGCGCTGTTAGGACAGTGGTCTGAAGAGAAATAGGGAAGTTTGGGGGAGGGGTTTAGGAACGATGATAAGGGAGTTTTTGAGTTGCCTACATCTATGTGGAGCTAGCCAGTGAACAGATGGGAATGAGGGTCTGGAATATGGGGAGAGAAGTAAGCTACATAAGTAGGTTTGAGAGTCACCTACTATGATCAGAATAGCACAGGACCTGGCAGCTTCTACACTGAGGGATCGAAGGGCAAGGAATATGATATTCCAGAGGGCAAAAGAGCTGGGATTGAAGCCAAGGGTCACCTGCCCAGCAAAACTGAGTATCTTGTTTCAGGGGAAAATATGGTCATTCAGTGGAATAGAGGACTTTCAAGCATTCTTAGGAAAAAACCAGAGTTGAATAGAAAATTTGACACTCAGACACAAGAAGCAAGAGAAGGTAATCAAGAAAAAGAAATCAAAAGGAGAGTCACCTACTATGTAGAGATGATCATTGAATCCTTGGGAATTTATGAGACCACCAAGAGAGCAAGTATAGACAGAAAAGAGGACCCCTGACCTTGGGGAATACTCTTATAGGAAAGAGGCAAAGATCAGCCAACACCCACCCCACCCCATGAGAAACAACAACAGTACTTTTTCTCATAGAAAAAAAAAAACAATCATGACTTTGAACCCCTAGGAACCTTCCCTAGTGTCCTGACATCCTGAGGCCTACTTTGGGGTAATAGCCCACCCTAAGCATAACCCAATTTCTAAATTTCAAAGTACTAAAGACTTTTCCCCTATACCATGGATGTATGGCAGCTACAAAAAGCACATATTTTCCATTTGCAGTAGTTCCATTGGCTGTGGAAATCAAACTAGAAAAGAAATTGGGTGTCGAACTAAACAAAAACTACATCACTCCTTTCATTAGCTTTTCACTGGTGAAGTCAGGGGGAAGTGTGGATTATTTCTTGAAAGTAGACAGACATTTGTTTTTTTTTTCTTTTTTTAGACATAAAATATTTTATTTGTAAATGCAGATCCTCTAAATCTGTTTCCACAAATTCCAAAACCCTTAACACTCTGTACATTTCAAAAAATTCAAAAAAAAGTTTGCCAACATTAGGTACTATTATACAGAATCCTGTAAGACAAATACTGGTAGGATGTTGGGATATTGTACAACAGAAGAAAAATATTCAAGAAATAATTTCATACAGCTATTTATCAAGAGAAAAAGTATATACAATTTGATTTATTCTGTAAGATAAAAATACATCATGCCATATACAAGTTTAGAACTGTATCACTGATATACTAACAGTTTTATAGTCCATTTTAATTGTACACAACAAAAAAAAAATTCATTTTATACTTAGCCTGTTAAGCAGACAGTTGTTTTCTTCATTCATTTGTTCATTCACCAAAAAAAGCACAGCATTTATTAAAAACCTACGATGGACTAGGGGGAGTATAGAGTGTTCAAGGAAAAGTACTACCTCTACTGAGGGCTGCTGAGGCCTTTTCAGGGCTGCTTTCCACCTTTGGAACCCACCTGCCACCCAGCTCTCTCACCTTTGGCTCCAAGAAGCTGTAATGTGGGCATCAGCTGTACCTTAGCAAAACCATCTCAGCAGACAGGCTAACCCAGATCAATGGTAACTGACAGGCCTCAAACCCATCAGTGATTTGGGAGTGTCTGCCCAAAGCACATGGAGACTTCCACCAGCAGAACAGGCAGCCGGGAACAATTTGTTCCAATAGACCATAAGGGTGGTGGAAGGCAGGCACTTGGTTAGACATCAAAGACGCCAGTGTTGTCCACTGCAGCCTAAGGTGTGGCCAGCTGTTTTGCCTTTTGTCTAGTCAGTGGCATTCACTGACTTTGTAAGGGAGAGTGAGACTAAGGACTTAGTGCATCTCTGCCTCACTTAAATCCAGTTTATGCATGAAGTCAAATGACATCACCCTTACCGTTTTACCTACCTCAAAGTCCCATGGTGATGAGCCAGTGAGAAAGCAGCAGGTGCAAATACACTGGGAGCTGCAGCCACAACCCTGCACACGGGGCCCAAGCCATAGGCTCATTTTCTCTTTCTTTCTCTCTTTTTTCTTTTTCTTTTTTTTTTTTTTTTTTGGAAGGAGGAAGGCAGGGCAATTGGGGTTAAGTGAAAGGTCACATAGCTAGTTAAGTGTCCAAAGCCAAATTTGAACTCAAGTCCTCCTGACTCCAGGACCAGTGCTCTATTCACTGCACCACCTAGCTGCCTCAGCTTATTTTCTCACTGGACTGAAGTAACATTGGAATTTGGCAGCCACCTAGATATGTGAGCAGAACTTTTTAAGAACCACACTGCCTACCTCCTGGCATGAGGAAGGGGCTAGAAAAGGTGCCCTAAAAATTGTCTGCTTCACCTGACCTAACCCTGGTCTGCTTATTGCAGCAGGCAAGGATCCCTCTCTATGGTGGAAACACAAAAAAAAAAAAAAGTACAGAAACTTTTGCAAAGATGATCCCATTCGCTTTTGGTACATGGAATGTGTGCACATTTATAGGCAGCAAGAAATCTAATAGATCTGAAAGATGAACAGTTCTTGTTGCAGGAGAACCCAGCAGGTATCCCATCTAAATAGCAACCCTGAGTAAAACAAGGCTGGCAAATGAAGGCCAGCTTACCGAAATCAGAGCTGGAGTCAGAGTGATTACATGATGGGGAGCACTGTGAAGCTGGTATAGGTTTTACAATCAAAGCTTCTCTAGTCAAATTTGTATGCCTCCCAAAAGGAGTGAATTTAGGACAATGTGATTGCCACTTGCAGGAAAGTGCCATGCCACCATAATCAGTGCATATGTTTGCACTACGATGTACCCTAATGAGGTCAAAGAGAAATTTTATGAAGACCTTAAGATACCCATCCTTAATGTGCTGAAAAAAAGACAAGCTTGCAATTCTGGGTGACTAACACCAGGGTAGGCACAGACTCTCAGACATGACAAGGAGTCCTTGGGAGGAATGGAGTCAGAAACAGCAACAGCAAGGGTCACTTACCACTGGACTGGTGTATCTCATGACCTCATCCCCAATTCCATCTTTTGTTTACCTAAACTTCAATAAAATAAACTTCAGTTCAGCAATAAAACTTCACAGATGCAACCTCATAACAAACATTAGCATTTAATAGACTATGTCATTGTAAGGAGAAGAAACAGACAGGATGTGAGCGTCACGAAGGCAATGTGTGACCCAGAATGCTGAACTGATCCTGGACATATCTTTTCCAAGCTAAATATTCGAGTTCAACAAAAACTGTGGTTCCAGAGCAAGCCAACCACAGAAGACTTAGTGTCAGCAGATTAGGGCACTTCTCTGAGCTTGAACAGTTTGCTGTTAACTTGGAGGGAAAGCTAAGCCAAACACACAGTTGGCAACAATAGAGCAGAAAAGAAGTGGGCAGCTTTCAGAGATTTAGTGTACAGCACTGCATTTACTCATGGGGCCAGAACACTCACAAACATCAAGAAGAGTTTGAAAAAAATGATGGAGAAAGTCAGAAGCGGCTAAGTAAAAAAAATGAGAACTTCACAGGGCTTAACAGCAGGAAAGGTAATCCTTCTCTAAGAAGGCAGCATTTAACTCCATCAAAAGTAAGAGTAAAGCATAGAAAGACTGAGTATGGGGCGGCTAGGTGGCGCAGTGAATAGAGCGCCGGCCCTGGAGTCAGAAGGACCTGAGTTCGGAGCCGGCCTCCGACACTTAATCCGCACAAACAAAAAACCTAGCCGTGTAACCCTGGGCAAGTTACTTAACCCCAATTGCCCTAAAGGGGCGGCTAGGTGGTGCAGTGAGTCAGATCGCCGGCCTCGGAGTTGGGATGACCCGAGATCAGATCCGGCCTCAGAAAATGAGCACCCACGCATAAATCATGACTAGCCGTGTAACCTTGAGCAAGTTACTTAACCCCAATTGCTTTAAAAAAAAAAAAAAGTAGGTACAAGAGTCCTTTAAGTAGTTCTATCTATTTAGGACAGCTTCCATACATTTGTCAGTCTCAGTGTTTTGTGATTATTTTCCTATAAATATTAAAAATTAGCTAAATTTAAAAAAAAGAATTATGTTTCTACTGTGGAAATTTGCCAGTCTTTCAGCTTCTTGGTAAGGGATTGCCAACCAGCAGGCCACTAGCTTGTATTTTCCTTGTTTTTGTTGTTGTTCAGTCGTTTTCAGTCACGTCCAACTCTTCCTGACCCCATTTGGGGTTTTCTTGGCAAAGATACTGGAGTAGATTGTCATTTCTTTCTCCAGTTCATTTTACAGAAGAAGAAACTGAGGCAAACAGGGTTAAGTGACTTGCCAAGGATCACACAGCTAGTAAGTGTCTGAGGCCATATTTGAAGTGACAAAGATGAAACTTCCTGATTCCCAACCTGGTGCTCTCAAGACTCTCCCCTCTAGAAAGAATTCCTAACATCAAGCTTGAGCAACTCACTACTGCTTCCTCCTCTCTGCACTCCTCTGAGCTAGACCCCCTGTTAAGCATTGGTTCTCCATCAGCTGATCTCTTCACTGAGTCTCCAGCTCTCTCCACTTTTTGAAACTTCAAAGCACAAATCAGCAGAAAGCTATGCCTCAAGCATGGACATATGTCAAGGGAAGACTGGGGCATCTTTCCTTGGTGCCATTATAGCCATATACCAGAAAGACCACACGATGGCTCCACTGAGCCGATTGCCCAGGTCTTAGAATTTGCAACATGTGTAAAATTTAAATGCTCTGGCTGTGGTTCTTCCTGTGGATGGTAAAGTGCAGTTCTACCCTTTTTGATTTCTGCCAAAGCTAACACCTCCTTGGGAAGCTTGCTCTCAAACTCTTTAACTTGATAAAAAAAAAAAAAGATCTTGCAAGGGAAACCACACACCAAGAAACAGTAACACCTAACACCTTGGCAACTGTAAAAAAGCCTTATCATTGGGGATGGGGGTGAGGGTGGGGACACCACCAGGACCTTTAAAACTGAATGACAAGATCAGGAGCCTCGAGGTTGTTGGTTAAGTCTTCCTAGCCCCTTTGAGAGATAAAAGTTTAAGTGTACCCACTCCAAAATCTCTGCACATATATTTTCCATGTAAGCATCTTAAATTGGTATCATTTTCCTAAGAATACATTAAGCGCAGGTCTCGCAACTTCTTACAGATATTGTCTGCCATCCTTGGTCCAGTAGAATCTGCCTTGCATAAGCTCCAGAGCTCTCTCTTGGCTAAGGTGTCCAAGATCATCATGGAATGTTGTTATAGTCCTGGATTAGAAAGCCTTGTCTAGCACAGTACTCTCCTAGAGAGAAAACATGGCAGCCTGGAAATTGACTCGGAACCAGAAAGACCTCGGTTCAAATCCCACTTGACACCTATTTGCTGTGTGGCAATGGGCTCAGGCAACTCTTTCTAATTAAAAGTTGTAAAAAAAGGTAATGACCTTCACTGGTAGAGGTGTCCCCCCACCCATCCAGAAGTATCCTCTACCAACGTAATCACAGGTCCAGACCCAAACTTAACAGTACTTCTTTGCACAGCAAATTGGTCTGTGGGAAGATAAACCCCTGAGAGTCATGACCTTTTTCCTTTTCCTTTTTCCCTGCCACATCACCTTTTCTTGAACTGCTTCACTCCTCATAAGCATTCATATTATAACCTGCTCATTGCCAATCATCCATGGACAATGGAAACAAGAAAAATGGCTCCCCTGTACATTTATGCCCATTAAGAACATTAGGTCTCAGAGGGAATGGGTGACAAGGGAGGAAGGAAATGGATCTGAAAGTCGAGGTCTTAACATTAAATGTTTCAGATATATATAAATACTATTATTAATAAAAGAATTACTTTAAACAAACAAAAAAAAAAGAACATTAGGTCCATTAACAACATGTTACCCCATGGATGTCACAGAGTCTTGGCTTCATTTTCTTGTGTGAGAAATCCTGTTCCTTGTGTTTCACAGATCACTTTCACCTCTTCTTGGGGATTTCTAAGGTTTCTGATACACTGGGCCTACATGTAATCCCATATAACCAAGTTAGTTTTCCTTATCTGGTAATATTCAGTTTATTGCTTTCAATTCAATCTCTTTTTAGCTCTGAATTTTCCTCCCCATCTTCCATTTTGAGAAAACAAGAAAAAATTGTTGCAAACATGTGTTGTCAAGCAAAACAAATTTCTGCATCAACAACATCCTCCTCCCCCCAAAATAATAATGCCTCAGTCTGTTCTCTGGGTCCATTACCTCGATACCTGGAGGTCAATAGCATGTTTAATCATGTGTCTTCTGGAATTGTGGTTGGTCATTGTATTCTCAAGTCTTTCAAAGTTGTTTGTTTTTATAATATTGCTATTATTGTATAAATCATTCTCCTATTCTGGTCACTTCAATTTGCATCAGTTCATACAAAGCTTCCCAGGTTTCTCTGAAGCCATCCCCTGTATCTTTCTTACAGAACAATAGCATTCCACCCCATTCATATACCATAACATGTTCAGTTATTTTCCAACTAATGGGAATCCTGTCAGTTTCCAATTATTTTCTACCACAATAAATATTGCTATAAATATTTTCCTTTTTTCCTTTCTTTGAATTCTTTGAAGATATAAACCTTGTTGTTGTATCACTGAGTCAGGGCTATGCAGTTTAATAATTTTGGAGCATAGTTCCAAATTGCTTTCCAGAATGGCTAGACAAGTTCACAGCTCCACCAACAGTGCATTAAAGTCCTTGTTTTCCCACAGCCTATCACTTTTCATATTCTTTTTTGTCAACTTTGCCAAACTGATGGGTATGAGGTAGTACCTCAGAGTTGTTTTAATTTGGATTTCTCTAATTATTAGTAATTTAGAGCATTTTTTACACGGCTATAGACTACTTGGATTTCTTCCTCTAAAAATTTCGTGTTTATATCCTTTGGCCATTTATCAACTGGGGAATGACTTGTATTCTTATAAATTTAAGTCAGGTCTCTATATAACTTAGAAATTAAACCTTTAACAGAGAAACTTATGGCAAAGATTTTCCCCCTAATTTCTTGCTTCTCCAATTTTAACCATGTTGATTTTGCTTATGCAAAAACTTTTTAATTTTATGTAATCAAAATTGTCCATTTTATCTAGTAATACTTGCTAAACTCATAGTTGGCTAGCAACCTTATCCATCTCTTAGTGGTGGCAGCCAACTTAACATTTGTTAGAATGAGTCAGTGGATTATTGCCCAGGCATACTTGGAATCAGGCTCCAAGCACATATTCTCAACATTTCTAAGTAACAGGAACTTTAAAGTCAAGAACTCCAGTTTTTGGGTGTGATAACAAGTCTCACCATCAACAGGTTCTCAGCTGTCAAATGCAATGACCAATGTTCTCCAGATACAAGACTTCCCAAATCATCTAGTCTGTGTATTATATAAAGGACTTACCTGACCTAGAAAAAACAACATTGGTGTATGTGTGTGAAGCAGTCACCAGCTCCTTCAAATCCTGTTCACAATTCTCTTCCCCATGAGCAATATGCCTATGTATATTCTCATGATTTCTACCTTTGTAGCAAAATAAAACCCTGTCTCTTTGGCTTTGTTCTTTTGCTATTGCTCCTGAAGCAAGCCACCTTGAGCTTGGATCCCAGATCATTTTGCCCTTGAATACTAAAAACTCCAAAGAGGCTTATCCTTGAGACCCCAAAGTCTCATGGGGAATGAAGTCCTATTAGTCAAAAAGGCCTTTTTTGTCGGGGGGCTTTTTGGAGGGGAGAAGGTAGGGCAATTGGGGTTAAGTGACTTGCCCAAGGTCACATGGCTAGTTTTTGTATTAAGTGTCTGAGGCCGGATTTGAACTCAGGTCCTCCTGACTCCCGGGTCGGTGTTCTTTCACTGTGCCACCTAGCTGCCCCACTTTTGTATGTACCATGCACAGACCATTACATTCCTACATAACATCTGCTTAATAAACATTTGTTGAAAGGAACCATTCAGATGAGAGGGCCTGAACTAGGATAGTGGTAGTGGGAAGTGGGAAGTAAGGAAGAGATCTGAAAGAAATTTTTTTAAAAACCTAGAGGCAGCTAGGTGTCACAGTGGATAGAGCACTGGTCCTGGAGTCAGGAGGACCTGAGTTCAAATCCAGTTTCAGACTAGCTGTGTGACCTGGGCAAGTCATTTAACCCCAATTGTCTCAAAAAAAAAAAAAAAAGAGAGAGAAGGAGACAGACTGGACAAGACTTAGTGATAGACTGAATATGCAGAGCAGGGAAAGACAGGAGTCAAAGATAATGATGATAGGAGCAGATAGGTGGTGCAGTGAATAGAGCCCCAGCCCTGGAGTCAGGAGGACCTGAGTTCAAATCCAGCCTCAGACACTTGACACTAACCATGTGACCTTGGGCAAGTCACTTAGCCCCAACTGCCTTCCCCCTCCAAAAAGACAAAAAAAAGACAATGATGATGATAATTCATTTTGCGTAGTTCTTTACATTTTACAACGTACTTTCCTTACAAAAGCCCTGTCAAATACATAGGTAATATTATCTATATAATACTTTATTAAAAAGCACTTTATACACTTTATCTCTTTTTCATCCTTTCAACAACCTCGTGAGAAAAAATAGAACATATACATGTATATCTATACATAATATGACAATTTCTAGTTTACAGATGATTTGACAAGAAATTGATGATCAGAAAGATAAGGTGACTTCTCTCTGGTTTTACAGCTTGTGAGTATTAGTAAGTGGCAGAGCTGGACCACACTAGGTCTTCTGATTCTAAGTCCAGTACTCTTTCCAAGTTTATGTACATCGGTGACTGGGAGAAAGGTGTTGTCACTGACAGACATATGAAAGTTTAAAAGGAAGATGATGAGTCCAATTTCAGGCCCTAACTCCTGCCTTACCAGCCAGAACCCCACTCACTATACCCAGCGCAAAGACTTCAACTAACAACACCATCAGAATAGAGCAAAGCTAGGAACAGCCATGGGCAGAAAGTAGGAAGTGGGATGGATTCTCTGTTGCAAAGTCTTCCATCCAGGTAAAAGGTTTAAAGGATCCTTACTGAACTATGTCTGCTTGGCAGTCATCAGCAATATTCTGACCCAAAAGACTCTTGCTTTTTACTCCAAGGTTTTTCTTCCTTTAATCATTTTTAAATGCAGTGGATGGAGCATCACACCTGGAATCAGGAAGGCCTGAGTTCAAATTTGACCTCAGATACTTACTACCTGTGTGACCCTGGGCAAGTCACTTAACCCTGTTTGCCTCAGTTTCCTCATCCGTAAAATGAACTGGAGAAGGAAACGGAAAACCACTCCAGCATCTTTACCAAGAAAACCTCAAATGGGGTCACAGAGAGTCAGATGTGACTGAAAATGACAACAAAACACTATGAGCCAGACACCGTACAGGGTGTTGGGAATACAAAGTGAAATCGTGTGCAAACAGATGAGTGCAGACACTATAATTTAAGGATAAAGGGAAGAGCCCCAGTAGCTAAGTGGAGCAGGAAAGTCTTCTCAGCCCGCCCATCACTGACCATTCTACGCCCATCCATCTCATCATCCCATAAATTCGTGTTCTGTATGGACACCAATGGAGCTTGTATTCTGTACATCGTGGTCTCTCTCATGATGTCCCTTGGTTCTCCTAGTGATCTCCTTTATGCTAGTCCTTCTGCATAATGCCTCATGTGTAAGGTACTGTGTCCCAATCACACTCACCATATGCCTCTACAGAAACATGGTCATCAGGGCTGGGGATAATGTAAAAGATTCTGCACAGGACAGGCTGGATGGTACCCAAGCCAAATAACAGAATTTTTAGCTAGAGTTCCCTGGGCCTACTTTGGCTCATGGTTTTCTTGGCCTGGAGCCCCTCACCACTGACCTCCAGTGGCATTCTCTGCGATAGAACATCCCCCTACCCCCATCTCCCAGGACCTCCCTCTTATTCCTCCCTTTATACACATGCCAATCTGGAATTCAGGAACTAGGGTCCATCCCTTTTAAAATCCCAGGCTCACTCTCAGCCAATCAGGAAACCTCTTGATTTCTGGCAGGCTTTGAATGCTCCCCCCACATTCCGGCTTAATAACTGGTTAACTATACATCTCTAATTCCTCCTTCATTCCCAAACGGTTTGGGGAGAGGGAAGCAGAAGAAAAAGAGCCACATAAAACTGCTGTTGTTTTTTTTTCTCCAGGATGAAGAAAGGAGAACATTTAAATGCAACGGTAACGGAATTCATGACAGACCCTCCCTTTCATTATATCCCTTCCTCCCAGAATCACAAGTTTCCAGGACTTATGTGCAACCTCAGACACAAAGATTGGGGGAAGATGGGGTGAAAGAAAAAGGAGCAGGCTTGGGAGGGAAGAAAAGTCCTTCCAGTCTATGGAAACTGCAAAAACTATGCCCTTTCTGCTTTTAAGCAGGCTTTCCAATGGTGTGGGGACCTCAGTCAGTGGTGACCTCCATAAGCCCAATTGCTCTCCATTTACGGACATATTGAAGACACATGAGTCTACATATTCCTGGCTATAGTAGAGTGATGGATTTTAATTTGGAATGAAAAGTTCTGGATTCAAATCCTAGCTCTCTGTGTGACCTTGGGTAGGTCATTTAACTTCTCTAGACCTCAGTCCTCTCATCTGCAAAATGAAGGACTAAGACAAGATGGTCCCTAAGACCCTTTCCAGAGATAGATCTCCAGATTTTCATTCAGCTGATCGAACCCCCCAAAGCTTCACAGACAAGGTTAGGTAATTCCTTCAAGGCACAATAGCTATAGAAAGGCATTTTTTCTTACTCACCCATCTGTCTGATGACTATGTAATGGTGAATAGTGTTTCAAAATCTGGGCTATAAACAAGGGTTTCCCACAGCCTCCTCCCATCCTTTCTCTTCCTTCACTGTTTCTGAAGAGGGAAAAGGAGAAAAATAAACAGAAATAAAAACCATTCACATGAACTTTGAAAATTCTTTCCAGCAGCAGGAAGAGAGGGAATTTTTCCCAAATTCATAGTTTGAAAGATCCTCCCACCCCACCCATCCTCTGAATCCAATATATTCCCTTCAGCTGGAGTCAGCTCCTCTAAATGGTGGATCCTCTAAATTTTTCTTGTTGCAGATTCCCCCACTCACCTCTAATACGACAACCCCAACCTTCTAGCTTCTCCCTGAGTGTGGATCAGAGCCTGTGAATTTACCTAAGACTGTTCCTGACCGCCCTGCAGTAGATTTCTCAGGGTCCCTTGACTGGAACCTGCCTGATTCCCTAATTTGTCCTTTCTTGACCTCTTAAAAGGAGAACATGTGTGGCAGGTACTCTGTGCAGGCATCCCTTTGTGACTGCCTTTTGCCTTCATGGAGACAGGTCTCAGGAGCATCTCTGGATGTAGATATTGTATTGAGAATCATGGGGCCATTGAGCTTGAGACAGAAGGCACCTCAGAGTCAAGCCTCATTTCAGAGATGAAGAACAGGTCCAATAAAGCTAAGTGATTTTCCCAAGGTCATACAGAGAGGGTCAACTCATTTTTTTTTAACACTTGGAAGTTTACAAACTGTTTTCCACACAATTCGTTTTAATTCAACAGACATTTTTTAGAACTTACTATATGCTGAGATGAAAAAATGAGAGTTCAGGGAACGGTTAATAGTTCAGTTTGGCTGGGAAAGGGGGAATAATATGAAATAAGTCTGAAAAGATAGATTGGAGCCATTTCTCAGAGGGCCTTGAGTACTGGGCCAAGGGGTTTGTATTTTAACCAAGTAGCAATAAAAAAACTCTTGAAGATTTTAGGACAGAGGAGTAACATGATCAGACCTCTACCACAGGAAGAGTGATCATTTTGACAGCAATCTAAAGGTTTTGTTGGAGGAGGTACTTACAGTATTCTAAGCACTAAAGATACAGAGGAAAAAACAAAAATGGTCCCTGCCCTCCATGAATATTCTAACATGGAAAATAACATAAATAAGTACATACAAGGATTATGATAGCCATGTGAGTAGAAAGGGGGTGGATATGAGAGATTCTGTAGAATTAGAAGACAGATGAAAAAACCAAAACACAGCAAGTGGGAGTGATCCTCCAGGCCCACACAGCTAATGGGAGGGCTAGGGTTCCATTTCAGGATTTTTGACAAGCTCATTTTCCATCTCACTATGCAATTGTCTATAGAAGAATCTCTGCTTCCCTTTCAGGTAGAGCAAGGGAGTCCTTTCTATCCACAGCTCTCCATTCAGATTTGTCCACTCTACCCAGCATGCAGTGAGTTGGCTGAAGGGAGTCTCTATCCTTTCTCTGGAGCAATTCCTTTCATCTGGGTAATTAGATTTTGCCTGAGAGCTCGATGATATTTCTTCCTAGGCCTCAGAAACAAGGTCTAGAATTAGACTGGCTTTTGTGAATTTGGAGAGAGATGTGACATATGTAATTGGATTGAATTATTTTGATCTTTTAAGGTCATGAGAATACCATACCTTTATTATATTTCCCTCAGCAAATACATAGTTAGAGGGAAAGGAAGTTAGGATAGGTGCAGAGGGATAGACACACCATTTGACCTAAAGTCAGGGCTCTCTCACACATTAAATATGTAACCAAAATTGAGTTGTTAACCTCTTTGAGCCCTAGTATATGCAAAATAATGGCAATAATCCACTATTTACCTCAAAGGGCTGTTGTGAGGAAAGCATTGTTTTGGTTATTAAATAAAATTTGTTAGTATCTTTTGTTTTTATGTTTTAAATATATTGTATTTATTTTTGTTACATTTTGAGTTCTGAGATATCTCCTTCCCTCCCAACCCCACATTAGAGAAGGCCAACATTTGATATAAATATATACATGAGGTAGGAAAGGAATATTCTTCCCTTCTTTGCAGAGATAAAAGACTATTAGTGTGGAACATTATAGATCATGTTAGACTTTTTTGATATTTGGTTTATCTTGCTGAATGGTTTTTGTTCCCTCTTTTTTTCCTCTTTATTAATAAGGAATGGCTCTCTGACTATTTTTCTAAGGGTAGAGAGATACCTTGGGAAATGTAGGTGATAGAAAAACAAAGACTGGAATGCTACCAGGCTATAAGAAATTATGAACGGGTTGATTTTTAGAAAAACGTGGAAAGACTTGCATGAAATAATGCAAAGTGAAAGGAGCAGAACCAAGAGAACATTGTATACAGTAACAACAATATTGTTCAAAGAATGAATCGAAATCATTCTGAGTAATGTGAATGTTAAAATCAACTACAAAGGACCTGTGAAGGGAAACGCTCTCCACCTCCAGAGACAGAACTGACATATGGAAGTCTGTATTGTCTGGCAGTCATATTTTAACAGTCCTAGAGCACTGCCTCTGCATCCCCCAAAGTCTCCTTTGAGCAGGTGTCCCTCTGAGCCCCTTCACTATCAGACAAAGTGCTGTTCTCTTGCCTGTCTAGGTTCACTAACTCTTAGAATTCAATATTTGAATCTTCTAGTAGTTCTCCCCCCAAATCTTGTTGGAATTGGGGTGCTTTATATAACTCTGAAAATTTTTAAAATGGTCTGATAAAATTAATTCAAACTCTGCCCCATGAACTCTTTCCTTATCCCTGTCTCCTCTCCCATCACCCCAGGCCTCATCAATAACTCTGAACCAGTTTTTGGGGTTTTTCACCTGATGGTTCTCTAAGCCCCTTCATACAGCTGGCTCCATCCCTTGTCCCTGCCATGACATATCATCAGCCTTCTCTAGTTAGAATTCTTCTTCAGCCCCAACAGTATGTAATAAAAAAAAAATCTTATGGGATGTCTTTAGAAAAGAGATGGCCACCTGCCAGGGATACTGTATAAGGGATTCCTGCTGCCAAGCATAAGTTGGACTACATGGTCTTTGAGGTCTTTTTCAACTATGATTCTTCAAAGAGAAAAAGTGGTCCAGGAACGGGGATCAGCCTTAGCTGAGTAGAGAGGCAGGCGAATTCAGGGGAAAATCAGAGACTGGCTAGCAGGTGAAGAGGTGTATTGCAAAATAATGATACCAGGTAGTGTGCTAAATTCTGGGAATATAAATATGTACAAGCAAGCAAGACAGTCCAGTCCCTATCCTCAAAGAACTTACATTCTAATGGGGGAAAGACAACAGATAAAGTAGAGCTAAAAAGTGGAGGAGGACATAGGTATGGTGACATGGTATGGGAATGGGGGAGGAAGGGAGGGTTGATTCTAGGCAACATAAGGTAAAAGTTCACCTACTGCAGCCTGGCATCTGAGGGGCAGAGCCCAAAGTTCTGGAGGGAAAGACATAAGGCTAACAGTTGTTGTACAAGCTAATGGTTCTAAGTACTAGAAAAGAGATTGGGTCAAGAACGAGAAGGGCCTTAAATTCCAACCTGTGTATTTGTATTTTTGTTCTCTAAACAATAGGGCCACAAAGAGATTTCCAGTGGAATATCAACAAGGTCATACCAAAGCATTAGGAAGATTAATTTGGCAGCTGCTTGTGTGAGACAAGTGGACAGTGCAGTAAGAGACTCAGTTCAAATTCATCCTTGGGCACTTGCTAGGTGTTTAACCCTGGGCACGTACCTGACCCTCCTTCTGCCTCAATTTTCTTATCTGTAAAATGATGGGGGGTGCTGGTATGTGGACTTGATGGATTTCTTTTTAAGATTCCTTTCTTTCAGCTCTAAATCTGTGATGCTAAGAAAGGTGGGTTACAGGGAGGTGGAAATGGAGACAAGGAGGTCATAGAAATAGATTTTGTAGAAAGATTCCATCTGAACCTTCCTTGACTGGTATCCCTGGCTTAGGCTTCTCACTACCTATGCTACAGGGTGTACGCTGGTCTGTTCAAGGAAATCAGTTTTAAGATGTCCAGGTTATGGAAAGACTTACATGAACTGATGCAAAGTGAAATGAGCAGAACCAGGAGAACACTGTACATAGTAATAGCAACATTGCATGATGATCCACTGTAAATGACTTAGTTCTTCTCAGCAATACAATGATCCAAAACAATTCCAAAGGACTCATGATGGAAAATGCTATCCACATCTAGAGAAAGAACTGATGGATTCTGAATATATATCCAAACATACTATTTTCATTTTCTGTGTGCGTGATTTTTTCCTTTCAGTCTGTTTCTACTTTCACAACATGACTAATATGGAAATATGTTTTCCATGATTGCACATAATGTAACCTATATCAAATTGTTTACCATTTTAGGAAGAAGGAAGGGGAGGAAGGGAGAAAAATTTGGAATTCAAACCTTTATAAAAATTATTTTTATAATTGGGAAAAATAATTTTTTTAAGTTTTCCAAGTTCTCTCTGGTTGAAGCAAAACTACTCCCTTCTCTGGATTTATTTTCCAGTTTCTCAATTTGGATCAGTCCTTGGTAAAATACTGTGCTGTGTCTTCCCCTTCCTTCTTTCTCACTGTTAAGGAAATATACTGGAGAAGACAAGGAGAAAAAAAAGATTAAAATCATATCCCCACACAACTTCTTCCTCCTTTCCTCTGGAACATCTTTCTACAGCTTCCTCTCATGTCCTCTCAAACTGTCTTTTGCTTAGCTGGCTTTAGAATCTCCTGTCTAGCCCTTCCCTTGTGACTTTTATGATGCAGAACAAAACCTATGGGACTTGAAAGTCTTCTTAGACCCTGGCTGGGAATATCCCTATTACAGAACCATTCCCAGTCCACTGGCACTTGTCCAAGTGCCAGCTTTTACCTGGAACTATCCTTTTCCTGCCAATTGCCCAAGTAACCAGGAACTTGGGTTGTTTCTCACCCAACCCCCTTAAATCCTCACTCAGTTCATCCTCACTGGTCTTCTGCAGGATGTCAGATACTGGACATGGACTTTCCTGGTTTCTCTAGTTCAGAAAGCTCCCTTTTCTGAGAGCAACATTTTGCTTTTAGTAGCTATTTTTTCAATGGCTTCTCTTTGGCAATTTTTCATACCATAGCTAAGCCTTTGCAGGTGTTTCCAACCATGTCACTGCCCCTTTAAGAACTGCTTGGGTTGTTCTGGCCTCAGCATCCTCAGCTGAGTTGGATTAAAAGGAGATTTGGTGTTTTTGCACATTCTTTGTGGGCTGCTGCCCCTTCTCCGCACCCAGACCCCATAGCTAGTCAGTGCCTGGACTCCATCTGCTGAGGTCACCCTCGGAGTGGAAGGAGGGAAAGAAGTCTTCCATTACAGAGGACACCAGCTGTCTCCTGAATCTGACCCTTTGTCGTCTCGGGGACCAGAGCGAAAGCCTGAAGGGCCTGAGGCTGGCACAGAAGGCACCAAGGAAGCTATGAGGGGCACTGGGCCATGAAAGACTATACAGATATTGCCCTCTGTGCTGATACAGCAAAGTGGAGAAAGGTAGGGAGAAGGCAATGACGACTCCTTAACAAGAGACCACTAGTTGGTTTAAGTTCAAAGACTTGTCTGATGGTGGGCAGTGCCCCAAAGGAAACTTGTACCAAGCAACAGTGAGTGACACTACCTTGGAGACATTAGCCTAACCCTTTGGTGTTTGCTTCTCTGCTTTCCAGCCTGAATTCTGTAATCCCGCTTTTGAGCCCGAGGCTGGATTGCCCACCCTATCTCCAGCCCATCAGGAAAATGGGAGCAGCCCTAGAGCTCACTATCATGGTAACAATCAGGACCAGGGAGAGGGTGGGGAACGAGCAGCTATGATGTCCTGTAAAGAACACTCAATTTGTGATTCAAGAGACCTGGGTTTAAATGCTGACTCTATTGTTTATTTATCACCTTACCATCTTGGACTCAGTTTCCTCATCTGTGAAATGGAGGGGTTAGGCTAGATGATTTCTACAATTACAGGATTTCTTTGGTCACCCGGTAGGCCCCCCCACCCCCGCCTCATTTTAGAGATGAAGAAACTGATGGCTAAGCAATATGAATGACTTGATCCCGGCCAGTAACAGAGGGAGTGGGGAAAGGGGCGGCATTTGGACATGGGTCCTCAGGGCACTTTCCACTGTCACCATGTCTTTGCAGTCTGGATCTTAGAGGAATTACAGTCCGCTGAGGGAGGGGGGGGCCAATGTGAGCAAACCAGCAGCAGGGGCATGAGCCCTCAAGCTTTGCCCACCCCTGACTTCACCCCACAGGTGGTCTGGCCTGGAGGTACCGAACAGACTGCCAGTTCTCCTGGCTGTGCGCCGCTCTCCTCTCCACTCTACTGTTCTTGCTGCTGGGACTTCTCGCCATCATTATCCTAGCCCGTGAGTCTCTTCAGCTAAAAAGCAGAATGCTTGGACTAGGGGGCTGAGAAGTCGGACCTTGAACTCAGAGCAGCCATAACCCCTCCCTTTGGACAGTCTCCCTAATGCTACCTACAGGACACTTGAAGTTCCCTGGGCTTTCTCAGGGGTCCAGACCCCCCTGTCACACCTTTCT
Organism: Gymnobelideus leadbeateri; assembly: GCA_011680675.1. Lineage (NCBI taxonomy): Eukaryota > Metazoa > Chordata > Mammalia > Diprotodontia > Petauridae > Gymnobelideus > Gymnobelideus leadbeateri. The sequence continues at coordinate 652,767 of WOXC01006384.1, read as the reverse complement.
CTGACTTCCTATTCCCAGAGCTGAGGGCTTCATCTCCACCTGGGGCACCTCCTAGCCCTCAAGGATTCAGGAATGTCACAGACGTTATCAGTCCTGGTATCCAAGGAGAGCTGGCCACGGACCTAACCCCTGAGCCCAGTGAGTGCCTGGGCTCTACCCCACCCCCACCCCCACCCAAATTCCAAGATTCCCCTAGAAGTCAGGCTACCATGGGAAGGGTACAGCCTTTAAAACTGAGCTCTCTAGAAAGAGATTCCAGAATTATAGGCTCTTAGGGACCATTTAATCCAGCCCGTACCAGAAATAAACATCTTTCACCTGGTTTCTGCTTGAAGTGCCAATCTCCAGGTGCTAGCTACTCTGGAAGATGCCTTTTCAGACGGCTCCAATTGTTAAAAAAAATCTTCTGTATTTTGAACTGAAATCTGCTTCCCTATAATTCCCACCCATTGGTCTTAGTTTTGTCCTAGGGAGCTATACAAAATAAATCTGGCCCCACTTCCATTGGAGAATCCTGCCCAAAGTTAGAACAGACATCTTCCCCATGTCCTCTGATGCCCATCTCTGACCCCCTGACCTCTCCCTGTGGTTGTCTGCTGCCATCTTCAGTCTGTGGGGGGCTCCTGCTTGGCCCAGAGGGCTCCTTCGCCTCTCCCAACTACCCGGACCCATACCCACCCAATGCCGACTGCGTGTGGCATATCCAGGTAGCACCTAACCAGGTGGTACAACTCAAAATAGAAGCATTCAGCATGGATGATGTGGCCTCCTGCCTGTTTGATTGGCTGGAGATCTCCCTAGAGGCAGAAGAACAAGGGAGCCTGGGGAGTTCCATGGTCAGGTATATTCTCTCACCCCACCCTACCCTAAGCCTCTCTAAACATTTCCTCCTGTACTATAGTTAGACTGTGAGCTCCTCGGAAGCAGAGGCTGTCTTTTCCTTTTTTTATAATCCCAGCCCTTAGCACTTAGTAGGAGCTTTAATAAATGTTTGTTGACTCACTAATTCAATGTAGGGAACCAAGGAACCGAGGGAGGGCAGATCTACCATGGGACCTAACAGAGAGCGGCAAGCAAGCCCCTGACAGGGAATGAGGAAATTTAAGTTTGAGTCTTTACCACTAACCAGATGTGGCCCTCAGCAAGTTACTTACGCAACCCAAGGTTCAGTTCCTCATTTGTAAAAAAAGTCTGTGCCTACTCTGCTCACCTCTCAAGGTTATTATGTGAATAAAACAAGAGAAAAGCTATATAAAAGTGATTTGAAATAGGATAAAGTATATACCAGCATGAGATGTTGCTGGTATCTTTACTCATAGCAGTCTAGGGCCAAGGGAGCAGAGGACATCAGCAGATCACAGATCAGCAGATCACAGATCAGCATCTCTGACTTGGCCCTGCCTCCTCCCTTCCCCTCTCATGCTCCCACCTGGCTCTCTGCAGGGTCTGTGGGAAAGTGCCACCAGCCATACTCAACATCAATGCCAGCCGCCTCCGAGTAGACTTCGTCTCTGATAGCAGTGTGGGAGGGATTGGATTCCACGCCTGGTACCAGGCCGTGACCCCTAGAGAGGGTGAGTGTTTTCTCTTTATTCTGTAAGGTTTATCAACAAAATGATTCCATTCCATTGGCTGGACAAGCCCAGGTTGTCTGTCCCCAATCTTTTCCGTAATCATTAGTGGTATCAGCATTATCTACATATATATCTTTTCCCCTTCCTGACTGTAAGTTCCATAAGGGCAGGGACTACGTCTTACCAAATTTTGTAGCTCTTCTAACATCCAGAGCAATGTTCTACACAGTAGGCACTTAAAAATGTTTGAATGTATGAGCTGGGATGACAGGAACAAAAAAAATTCATACAGAGTCCAAAGAGAGAGAGAGAGAGAGAGATCAGTTTGAGTCAGAGTACCTAGAGAAAATTCATGGGGGAAATGAGATTTGACTTGGGCCTTGAAGGATGGTAAAAATTTAGATAGAGGAGTGGACATTTCAGGCAGGGAAAATGGTATAATAAAAGATGGGGGAGAGGTGGGAGAGGTAGTCTCTGATCAAAGGATACCCCTCTGGTAGGGGGATGCAATAAGGATGAGTTTCCATGTGACCCTCTGTTCTGTCTACCACCTGATGCTGTGTGTGATGGTTTCACAAACTGCAAGGACTCCAGAGATGAGGGTAACTGCAGCAGCAAAAACTCAGGTATGTCCAGCAGTGGGGAGGGAGAGCATAGACTTTGGAGGATCTTGTCTCTTCCGAGCCCAGGCCCCTGATCCTTCACCCCCTTCCCAAATACTCAGAAATGAGAGGAAATGGCAATCTGTCTCTCCTCACTGGGTTCTCCCAGGCGTTACCACCTCTTTGGGTTGGGTAAGAAATGAATGGTGTCCCAAGGCAGACAGTAACAATACCTCATGCTCTCTCCCTCCCTGCTGTAGACTGTGGAGGGTCTCTGAATGGGCTCCATGGCACCTTTTCTACCCCAAACTACCCGAAGCCCTACCCTCATCAGCAGGTGAGTCTGGCACTAGATACCAGAGGAGTAAATAGGGGGGAAAGGGCATATAACATCTGGATGGAAAAAGGATTTCTGTTTTGCTGGGCACTAAAGGGGTTGATGAGGTTTAAGAGATGATTCCTACATCAGGTGGAGAGGCTGACCTAGCCAACCCCCAAATTTCCTTTCAACTTTGGTTCTAAAGAAGTGCTCTTGCTACTAACTCTAAATTAATACTAATGATACCAATGCTAGACCAAAACATAGGACTCTTAACAGACTTTGGCTCTGACAAGAAAAGAAGAGGAACCAGAAGCTCCCTTGGTATGCATGGTTCCTTGGCCTGGGATGTCTCTTTGGATAGGACCGCCAAGGGCTGCCCAGTTTAGATCCAAGGGCAAGATGCCCTTGACCTCAATGTCAGGAATTACTTTGCATTTCATACTCTATGAACAGAGCTCAGGAGCACAGTAGACATTCCATACACTCATGGAATGAACTTAGTACCTCCTCCCTTCAGTTTTGCCTCTGGCAGATCTCAGTACCCCCTGGACATGGCATTGAGCTGCGTTTTCACAACTTCAGCCTGGAGGTCCATCAGAGATGTGAATTTGACTATGTGGAAATCCATGAGAACATGGACACAGGAGCCCTCAACCTAGTGGGAAGGTAAAGGGAGAAGCCTAGGAGACAGGATAGAGGCATGGGTCTGCTATCAAAAACACCCACAAACATTAAGTGTGCCAAGAACTATTCTGGGGATGGGGAGGGTTACTCATGTCCCAGAAAGGGCCTGTGAGATAGGAGGCAAGGGGGCAGATCTTGTACTGCTCCCATGCTCCAAAATCTTCAGTAGCTATTTACTATTTACAACAGCACCACCATCATCATCATTGATAGCATTTACATAGCACTGTAAGGTTTGCAAAGCAATTCACAAGTACCTCATTTGATCCTCACAACAATCCTGGGAGGTAGATGCTTTAGCTATCATCCCATTTTAGAGATGAGGAAACTGAGGTAGACAGCGGGTAAGTGGCTTGCCCAGGGTCATACAACTAAGGTAATTGAGGCCCCATCTGACTCCAGGTCCCGAGCTTTACCCACTGTGCCACTTAGCTGCCCCTCTTTTTTGGAAAAGTAGGTACCAACCCCAAAGTGAAATAATGCACGCTTACATTCTAGCAGAGGAAAACACAGCGACACAGAGGCTAATCATTGTAATGGAGCTCTGGACATACGCTGGGGATTTGCTAAAATGGCCTCATCCACCTCGGAACTCTATGACAGATAATCACAATGACAGAACTTTATAATGCTTTAACATTTGTGAAGCATCTTACATGTACCATGTCCTTTGGTCCTCACAACACCCCTGTTAAGTGAGTGCTGTTATCATCCCCGTTTTACAGCTGACAAAATTGAGGTTCCCAAAAGTTAAGTGACATACTCAGGGTCACACAACCAGTAAGTGTGAGAGGCAGGGTTTGAACTCAGGTTTTCCTGATTCCAAATCTAGTACTTTATTTACTGTACTTTACTATACTTATATACTTACATATAAGTATATACAGAAAGTATGGGAGGTACCAGCAGCTGGGGAAAGGGTTGGGGGAGGGGAGGTGGCTCCTGAGCTGACCTTTGATGGAAACTAGCAATTCTAAGGAGAGGAGAGACAGGGTGGACATTTCACTCTTGGAACTGGAGAGGGGATGGGATGCCACATGTGAGAAGCAGCCAGCATGAAGCTGGATGGGGAGGAGTTTGTAAATGTAATCAACCTGAAAGTGTAGGTTTAGGCTAAGCCATGAAGGACTTTAGGTGCCAAAGAGAGGATCCTTGTGTTTGATTCTAGAAATAATAGGGAACCATTCAATTATTGCACTGAGTTGTATCTTCTGGGGAAATCTGTGTCCAGAGGATTCAGAGGCCCCCCTCCACTCCTGGGTACCATCTACTCTGAGCAGGTTCTGTGGTACCAAGCTGCCTCCACTCCTCATTTCCTCACACCATGAACTGACTGTGGTATTTGTGACGGATTACCAGATCAACAGCATGGGATTCTTTGCGACCTACCAGGCCCTCAATACTACCGATGGTAGGTGTCATTATCAAGAGAATGGGGGAGTAGAGTGGGCAGAGGTTAATACTCCAATAGGGAGAGGAAGAAGGTCTGTGCCCTGGCTGTGGGAGCGGTGCAGGGGGAATTTATACACCGATACAAGTTCTGTGCTCAGGCTTTCTGCCTTCCATTATGCTCTCCCCCACAGATCCCTGCGTGTTTGGGGCGCTCTCCTGCCAGGATGGAAGGTGCAAGGACCTTCACTGGATGTGTGACGGCTGGAGGAACTGCAGTGATGACAGAGTCAACTGTAGCAGCCTTTCCCACACAGCCTTTGGTGAGGATGCTGGTGGGACTGGCTGCTTACCCTAACCCCACAGGGCTGAGGAGAGGCTGAGGAGAAGCTCCGATGAGTGGGGGATGGCTGGTTTGATGGCCCAACATGGCAGAAGGCCAGGGCCGTTGTGCCGTTGTGCCCAAGGTGATACCTGGAGCAACAGAGCGATGTTAAGTTGCTGCCCATTTGATCCTCACTCTTCCCCAGAGCCAGCCTGTGAACCTATTCAGGTGGAAATGTGCCAGGGCCTCAGCTACAACACCACAGCTTTCCCCAATACCTTGATGACCCTGGATAGTCAACAAGAAGTTGAAGAGATGCTGAAAGGATACAAGGTGCAAAGAAACACTCTGGGTAGGAAGGGGGGAAGCTAGAATAGCAGTAAGAATTATAGTAAGCTTGGAATGACTGGGTAGAGAAGCAGTTCTGAATAGACATTTCCAAGGCTAGGCCAGACTGGGGAGAAGGGTGAAGAGCTGGCAGTGGGACCTGCAGCCTTGATAACTTCCCCTACTTTACAAACTACAGACCCTGACAGACCTGCCCTGTTACCAGCCTTTCCGAAGACTCCTATGTGGGCTGCTCCTGCCTCACTGTACCCCCTTGGGAGGGATCCTTCCACCCTGTCGCCCTGTCTGCCTAGAAGCTGAGCACCACTGCCAGCCGGATCTGGAGCCACTGGGCATCTCCTGGTCCTTCAACTGTAAAAGTCTGCCTGATGCCTCTGACCCAGCGGGGTGCACCTGGCCCTGAGCCAGGGAAAAGGCCTCTCCCAACCCTTCACCTCACCTTGACCTGTGATCTCCTCCATTATCAAGTCTGGGGCCCCCAAGTATCTGGTCATGCCAACCCCTTCTAAATTTAAGGGAGAAAGAAGATGTAGGGCAGGGGAATGCTAGACAGTGCTTTTTGCCTCTTAAACCCCCTCCCCCCAAACAATTGCTTCTCTCCTATTACTCCACCTTCTTTTCCTAGGTTCTCTCCTCCCTCTCTCCCCCAGCTATTCTTTTACTCTTCCCTCCCTCTGTCTGTTTCTTCTCTTTTTGCCTTTTTCTATTTCTGGTCCTTTGATATCTCCTGACACAGATTCTTCCTTCACATCTTTGCATTCCTCTCTGGCTCAGGGGCTATCTTCCTCCTGGTTTCTATCTGTTCCATCTTTCTGCCAGTCTCTGTTTCACTCTCTGCATCTCTAACGCCTTCTGTTTCTCCATTTCTATTCTACAAAACTGATTAAACTGTGTGTTTGCTCTGGGCTAGCCACTGGGGTCTTGGGCCAGGTGATGTTAGACTCCATTTCTCTCCTTATTTCCTTCTGCCTTCCTTGTCCTTCCATCTCTCTTTCTCTCTGTCTGTCTCTGTCTCCCTCCTCCCCCTTTCTCTCTCCCCCTTCCTCTCTCTCTCTCTCTCTCTCTCTCTCTCTCTCTCTCTCTCTCTCTCTCTCTCTCTCTCTCTCTCTCTCTCTCTTCCCCTCCTCTGCTCTCCTCCTTCCCCCCGCCCTCAATCCCCTGGCCTGACGCCCTGGAGACACAGTTATTTCCCGGCCGTCACTCTTGGCTGTCTGGACTGCTGGTTTCCTCTCCGAGTTTGGAAGGAGCAGCCGGCCGGGACTAGGGGTACCAGGGTCGGTGACTGGGAAGGGAGAAGGGGGTCTTAGGGCGTGGAGAGCTCAGACAGAGCTGGGAGAATAGGAGAGTTTTTGAGGGTCAAGGGAGGCCAGCGTCTTGGAGAAGGCAGCGAGAGAGAGACAGCCTGTTGATTCAGGGGCAGAGGGGTGAGTCAAGGCAGAGGGTGGAGGTGGGACCCCAGGGGATAATAAAGGATGGGGTCAGAGGTATCTAGGGATGGGGAGAGGATTATGGGCAAGATAGGATTGGGCTGGGGAGGGAAACCACCTGGAAGAGAAGGGGAAATACGGACCAGAAGGGAGTTTCAGTAGAGAGGAAGCTATGTTCTGCTTTCCCCTCCTTTGTCTTTTGGCTGGGCTCTGGGATCTCTAGGGTCCTGCGAAAGAATTCTCCTCATAGTTTCAGGATATCTCTCATCTCCCTTGATTGTAGCCTGAAATGCAGGGAGGGGCTAGGATGGGGAGAGAAGAGAGACAGGACCCTAGATCTGGGGTCCTAACTTCCAGCCTGCCCCTATCCCCCTCCCCGCAGGCTGCGGGACCCAACCAGCCCCTCCTTTAGGAGGGACCCAGCCATCCTGGCGCCCAGCCCCAGCGCCATGAGGCCGCTCCTGCCCCTCCTGCTGCTGGCCCTGGTGGCCGGCTCGCCCCCATTGGACGACAACAAGATCCCCAGCCTGTGTTCCGGGCATCCTGGCGTCCCGGGCACCCCCGGGCATCACGGCAACCAAGGCCTGCCTGGCCGCGATGGCCGAGATGGGCGAGATGGGGCGCCTGGGACTCCGGGCGAGAAGGGTGCCGGCGGGCACCCGGGTAAGAAGACTTCACCCCGCCCCTCTTTATCCTTCTTTCTCCCTTCTTCTCGTATGTTCCTCCCCAGTGATTCACTCCTTCCCCGCTTCTCCTTCCCCAGGACATCCCCTCTCCCTACTCACTAACTTAGTGGCCCCGGTACAGCCCTTGGAGGGTTAGTGTTGGTCTGTCCCATTATCCCTTGCCACGGCCAGAGGGCGCAGGAATTCCTTAGTAGAACGAACTGGATTTTCATTGGGACCTGCCCCCATCATTCAACCCCTGCCCTTAAGCTCTACTGGCTCTGGTGGTACTTGGACCCACTTGGAACCCAGCCTATAGGTAAAGAAATTGACTGGAGAAATACGGTATAGGGAGGTAAAAGGAAAGATGAGGAGAGGCCTGTTTCCGCAGATTCATAGATAATAAAATACAAAGCAAGGAAGGATCTTAGAAATCCTCTAGCCCAATACTCTCTCCTCCCGTCATTTTGCATAGGAGGAAACAGCCAGCAGGCAGCCGCTTCACTTTGGGAGGCCTCGGTCTCCTCTTCTGTAAATGACGAGGATCGGACTAGCTAATCCCTAAGCCTTCCATTTCTAAAGCCCGTGATTCTCAAGCGGCATGTCCAACTCGAGAAATTAGAAGAGGCAAAATTTGAACTCAGGTCCTCATTGCCCTTTCCATTACTGCACACCTCCTATTCCATCCCAACATTTCCTGAGGGAACCACGCCTGGTGAGGAATAGAGGAGATAAGGTCGAACTTTCCGAAGGTCCTCTGTTTCCACAGCTGTGACCATCGTGGCCACTCCTAACACTGTCCCTTACCCCCACAGGGCTGCCTGGGCCTCGGGGGGACCCGGGGCCACCAGGAGAGTCAGGGCCAATGGGAGCGGCAGGACCAGCGGGTGAGTGTGCAGTGCCTCCCCGGTCAGCCTTCAGTGCCAAGCGCTCAGAGAGCCGGGTGCCTCCACCTGCTGACACACCCTTGCCATTCGACCGGGTGCTGGTGAACGAGCAGGGGCACTACGATCCTACCACGGGCAAGTTTACCTGCCAGGTGCCTGGCCTCTACTACTTTGCCGTCCACGCCACTGTCTACCGTGCTAGCTTGCAGTTCGACCTCGTGAAGAATGGCGAGTCGGTGGCTTCCTTCTTCCAGTTCTTTGGGGGGTGGCCAAAGCCAGCCTCACTCTCTGGGGGAGCCCTAGTAAGACTGGAGCCTGAGGACCAAGTCTGGGTGCAAGTGGGCGTGGGTGACTACATTGGCATCTATGCCAGCGTCAAGACGGACAGCACCTTCTCTGGCTTCCTAGTTTATTCTGACTGGCACAGTTCCCCTGTCTTTGCCTGATACTTCCCACTCAGGAAGGTTGCTCACTTCTTCCTTCCTGGGATGCTACACCCTCTTTTCTAAGAAGGGTGACTGCCCCAGCTGCATCTGCTCTGAGGAGGGCTGGCTCCCCCTTCGTGTGGGTGAGTAGGGAGATGGCGGCATCTCAGTCTTGCTGTTGATAGCGACAAGAGGGCATTATTGACAGGGAAGTATGCCCACTGGAGGCATAGTGGGGAAGTGGCCAGATTTTTACGCAAAAGAAAGGCATATGATCTGCTTCTGGCAATCATGCCCCATGGGCACAGGTCGTTTTGGTTCCCCAGTCCTCAGGGCCCAAAGCCCCAGTGGTAATGGTGATAGTGACGGTGTTGGTGGTGGGAGACCCTTACCCTTTTCCCTCTGGGGCCCTTCCCTCTGTATTCCCTAACCCCAGGAACAGGGTCTTGTGCTTAGACATCACTCAATAAATCTACAAAAATCCTAGTTCCAGCTCCTAATTATCTGGGGAGTTCAGTTATTCAATTGTTTTAAAGTCATATTCAATTCTTGGTGACCCCATTTGGGGTTAACTTGGCAAAGATACTAGAGTGGTTTGCTATTTCCTTCTCCAGTTCATTTTACAGATGAGGTACTAAAGCAAACAGGGTTGAATGACTTGGTCAGAGTCACACAGCTACTAAAATGTCTGAAGCCACATTTGAACTCAGGGAGATGAGTCTTCCTGACTCCAGGCCCAGCACTCTACCACTGGCAATCATGCCCCATGGGCATAGGTGTTCTGGCTCCCCCATCTGGGGAGGAAGGATATCCTAACATAGTTGGATGGTAGTAGGAGCCAAGCCAAAGAAAGGGAGTTGGGATGGAATGAAAAGTTTCTAATTTGCTTCAGAGCACATGATGTAAAGTGTAGTAGTGTCAAGGGGTACAATTAACGAAAAGACATTTATGAAGTGTTTTCTATGGGCTAGGCACTTTGCTAAACACTGAGGATACAAAGAAAGGTAAAATCTTTGTCTTCAAGAAGCTTGAGGACATGTAAATAACTAGATACATAAAAAACACAGAATAGATGGAAGGTAATCTCATAAAGGAAAGTATGAGGGAGGAGACCTGGAAAGGCCTCCTGCAGAAGGTGGCACCTGAGCTAAGATTTGAAGGGATGAATAGGCAGAAAGCATCCTAGGTATGGGATGTCACATGGGACACAGAACAAGGCCAGTGTAGCTGAAGCACAGACATGGAAGGGCATAAGAACTTTAAATGCCAAAGAATATATTTGATCCTGGAAGTAATATAGAGAGCCACTGGAGTTTATGGAATGTGTATGGGTGAGAGGCAGGGACAGTCAGATGGGTGTTTTAAGAAAATTACTTTAGCAGCTAAATAGACTAGAGTGGGGAGATAGAGGAGACAGGCAGACCAACCGGAAAACCATAGTCCAGAAAAGAGGTGATAAGGACCTGAATTTGGGTGGTAACTGCATGAGTTGAGAGGACATAAACAGAAATAAAGGCCTAAATCCACGAGAGCACCACTTCCTCTCCATCCTCCACCTTTATGCAAACACAATTTTGGAACTAGAATATAAGCCAGAATTTCAATTCCCAGTTGCTCATGGGTGGTTAGGGGATATTCTTCTTTCTGGAATGATAGTTTACCCACATTTGTACCATGCTATGGTGAGGAATGGGGTATTTCTCCCATTCACATTGAGTTGGTGAAAGAACCCAAAGTAAACATAGAGGGTAGCAAGATCCTGGGCCTGGCAAACAGGATGGTATAGGGACTAGATTGCTGAAAGACCTGGATTCAAATCCTAATGCCCGGAGGCAGGCCTACTTCTTCTTCTGTAAAATGGAGATGATGATAGTTCCTATCTCTCAGGGTGGCTGTGAGGATTAAGAGATAAACGTGAAGCATGGAAACATTATTCGATGTGAGTTATTAATATTGGTCATGGGAGACAGGACAGCACAAGCCAACAGCCATTCTTAATTCCCATTCTTAGCACAGTCAGAGCATGTATGGCTCTGGGAAGAGGGATGTTGGACTAGATCAGAGACAGACATCATCAGGTCTCACCACCCAAGTTAGGTCCTGGTGTGTTTCAGATGGATGGGGGGGTGCGGGGGAGGTGCAGAAGTAATGCAAGGGCCATAGAGCAAAATGAGTAATGAAGACGGCCATGGACAGCACTCAGAGTCCTTCAGTACTGTGGGCTGAGCTCTTCCCCCTGTGATGGCCTCACTCTGGTATTCCCAGGCTATCTATCTCCTGACATTAGAGTGGAATGGTATTCCAAACACTCCTACTCAACTGCAGCTAGCCCCAAATACAAATTCTTCCTTAGTATTCTGGTTTTGGACACAAAGCCCAGCAGCCCAGAAGCTGAAAGGGTTTAAAAAGGGTCTTTGCTTCACACTCAGGAAGTTTATCTATTCCCATAAATATTTATCCCAAGATTAAACAAACTGGAGGGAACCAGGCATCCCTCCCACCCCCACCTCCACCCCCACTTCCTCCTCTTCCCCAGCATCCTTAAGCTCATCTCTCCCCTGGAACTTAGTTCAAGAGCAGACTCTAACTTCTACCTTGGAAGTACACTGAGGTGAAAGTTAGGAACCTTAGCCCTTCCCCCACCCCACCTCTAAGTTGGGGGCCTGTTGCTGGGTAAACTGGAGCCACAGTCTGTATTCTGGGCTAGTGACAAAAAACCTCAAGTTCAAATACAGTCTTTTTCTCCTTTAATCCTATCCTCTCCCCTTCCTCACAGCCCCCCACCTTTTCACTAATTGGCAGTGCCTTAAAGTCACCTTCTCTCAGCCTCCTCCAGACTCTGGGAGAAAGAGTCTAAAAAGAAAACTGAGGTTAGGACAGAGCTCTGGTTTTCCAGAGATACCCAGAGATCCCTTCCTTCTCCTACTTCCAGCCCAGAGGAGTGGCTCCAGATCAACAGGACACAAAGTGAGCGACAACTCCTAGGAAGTAAGGAGAGGAGCCTTCAAAACTTCTGGGAGGAAGTGGGAGAGCCTAACCAGACAAGAGACTGGGGCAACGTGAAAAAGAAACCTTGAACTTTGGTTCTTCATGAAGCTTACTCTAAGCAAGGTGAAAGGAAAATTTCCAAAGCTCCTGAGGAGATAGGAGCTTTTGTGGGAACAAGGAACAGATGTCACATATGCCATGTCAGAAACGAGCTCTGAAGGTGAGGAGAAAAGGGAAGGTTGGAGGTCACAATCTAAGCCAAATTCCCCATCGGCCACCTTCTTCCAGCTCCAGGAGAAAAGTGCCAAAGGGGGAAGTTTCTAGTGCCAACAGGTACATCTTCACAGTCCTAGCCACACACAAAGGCAGAGGGCTGTGGAACAGACTTTATTCAGGAATAAACTGTAACAGTGGAAATGTTCAGGAATATGCTATCAGCCCCTCCCTCCTGAAGTACCTGGACCCAGAACGCATGTGGAATGTGGAACCTGTGCTCCCCAGAAAGGGGAGAGGACTGGTGGGAATGTCATTTTCATACCTGGAATTATGGGGATGAGGATATAGGAGCTCTGACTGCTCTCTTCTGGACACCAATGGAGACAGGCTGCAAGAGCAACCAAAAGACAAACACTGGAGGAATCTAGGATCATCCTCAACCTCTTTCTCTCTTCTCCCCCAGGGGAGCATTGGCCTCAAGTTAGTTTTTGGGTGTCAAAGAGGTCATAACGAGAGAGCAGGAGCAACTCTCAGCCGCAGAGAGCAAATGAAAGACCCCCCATCTCCCTACCCCTGGGTCCCCAAGAAGGCAGGAAATTGGCTGATAGCATAGGTCAAAGATCTACAAAAGTCAAAGATCTTCCCAACGATCTTCAGCTGCCAAATAAGTAGCAGGCAGATCTGCTCTGGCAGGAGGGCCTTGGTAGGGGAATAAGATGGGCCAAGATAACAGGCCCTAAAAAAGGAAAACCAGAAGCAAGGTCAGGGCCTCCTTGGCCCAACACAAGATTGGCATCTGGGCAGGAGCCCAGAGGGTTGTAGCCTCAGGGGCACTTGCATAGGTGATACAATCTTCATCACCCCTAAAATTTCCTGGTCCTAGAAGACACAGAGAAACTATGTCATCTTTCCCTCCCACCCCACCCCCTTCTTCCTGGCCTACCTGAATTCTGTCTGCTTCTCTGTTCCCTTAACCCTAAGAAGGTGAAGAATGGGGAATCTTTGTGTCCTTATGGCTTCAAAGGCTTGGAATGTGAGCCCAGATGGCCTCTGGATCAGTAGGGCTACAGGGTACCCACCTGCTCAGAGAAGGGCAGTGGGAAAGGCAGAATGAAATCCCAAAGGAAAAAAAAACCATGGTGAGGGGGAGTTGGGGTGGGCACAGAGCCCTCAGAGGTAGACATTGAGGGTCTGCAGGATACCCTGGCGACACAGTGGGCAATTTCGCTGATAGACTGGCTGGCGTAGCAGAATCTCGGTGCAGGCCTGGCACAGGCAGAGGTGCCGACATGGTAGCAAAAGCACAGTTTTGCTTTGGTCCTGACAGATGACACATTTCTTTCTTTCCTCTTGTTCCTTCAGCAGCTGCCATGGATCATGCCCAGGTAGTGGCTCCTCCTCATTAAGTCTTTCCCGGCCCCTGACAGGTCCTACTCGAGCTGCCCCTGACCCTTCCTCTGGCCTAAACAGAAGCCTGGGCACTGGATCAGGAGGCTGCTCATGTCCCCGAATTCTGGCAGGTGGCCCCCTCCTTGGCCCACCCTGGGGGGCCCCAGGGGCCCCTCCTCCTCCTCCTCCTCCACCAGCACCAATGGGCCAGCTTGCCAGTTGCAAACTCCGGCTCCATACCCTGCGCCAAGACTCTGAACCTAGTGCCAAGCGGGAGAGTCGTACCACATCCCCACGGAGCCGGTGGTAAGAAGGTAGGGCATGAAGCTGTTCAGCTGCCCTGACTGCCAGCCTTATTGCAAGATCTGGGTGCAGGATGGTTATCGTTATTGCCAACACTACCACCAGCAACACTAAGCCTGAGAGATTAGCTAACATGAAACTGGCCAGAAGACGGGTGCCAGAGGCTAACAGCTCCAGTACCAACTGGCAGGGCGTCCAGAGGAGAATTGCCATGGCAACGGCGCTGCTGGAAACGTGGGCAAAGAAGGCTCCTAACACATCAGTCACCCTCCACAACGGCCCCATCACCGAGTCCCAGAGGGCCAGTCCCAGGGCGAAGAGGTTCTGGGTCCCAATGAGGCAGATGTTGACCAGGCTGTTGACCACGTAGGCGGCCAGGCTCATGGCGATGGCGCACACGTCGCAGGCCTGGCGCAGCAGGGCATGGCTGGACGAGACCACACTCAGGACCCCACGGTGGACCAGCTCTCGGCCCCTGGAGGCCACGTGCAAGGTCAGGTGGCCCACCACCGTCAGGCTCTCCAGGCCCGAGCAGCAGCCCCGCAGCAGGGCGCTGGCCGCCTGAAGGACCCCCAGGAGCAGGCGGGCCAGGCCTTCGGCCACAGCCGCCACTGACAGCAGCGCCCCTCGGCCCAGGTGCAGGAGGCTGGCCAGCAGCGTGTGCGGGAGGTTGTAGACGAAGGTCACCATCCAGCTCAGCGCAGCCAGCAGCGAGGACACGAGGAGGAAGTTGAGGTCCAGCAAGAAGTAGAGCACGTCCACAGCCAGGCCGATCCCGTTCAACACCAGGTATAGGGCCTCCATGGCCGGCTTCCCAGGGTCAGCTGTTGGGCCGAAGGCAGGGCCGTGGCTTAGGGGGCCCACGAGTCACAGGATGGGCAAGACACGCAAACACGGGGTGGGGTGAGGGTCGGGTTGGGCCGGGGCCGGGGCCCGGAGGGCTTTGGCGAGAGGGAAGGGGGGGGGGTCCCCGGCCCCGAGGCTGGGACGGGATGGGGAGCCGCGCGTGAGGCGGCCGCAAGGAGGCTCCTGTCCCCGCCCGGCCCCCTTCCTCCGGGATCGCGACCTAGCGGGAGGCAGGGGGGGATGGGCGGGGAGGGAGGGCTACGAGCGGCGAGGTGCCCCCTCTCAGGCACCCCCGGCCGCTACCGCAGCGGCCTCGGATCCGCTGGGCGCCGCCATTTTGCGCGCGGGGGAGGGGGCCGAAGGCGTGGAAAGAAGGTCACAGGAAAAAAAAGCCGGCGAATCGGGGCGGTCCAATCGCCAGAGCTGCCGAGAATTGATTGGCTTATTTGAATGGCGCCCGGCCGTGTTTACATTCCAAAGGACGAGGCTGGGTCAAGACGAGGCTAGCTCCACCCCCTCGTAAAGATGATTGGTTAAACCACCCAGAGGGCGGGACAGTTCAGTGGGGACTACCTACGGAGGCCCAGATTCAGGATTTAAAGAGAAGGGAGCAAGTGTGCGTTCACTCCCTCACTGAGTGCGTTCACCTTCCACGTTTTGTTTGTGTTCCTAAAATGCTCCTAAGTGCCTTCTCTCCACCCAAAACCTCCACCTTCTTCTCCCCTTGTTCTTCTGTCTCCCTCTTCTGTCCGGATGTGTCCCTTCCTCTTTCGTCCCTCAGTGCAACGAAATGCTACATTGCATCCCAGGCATTTTCTGCATCTTATGTATATGGCATGGGATTTAGAGTGTAAACTCATTGCAAACAGGCATTGCTTAATTCTTTGTATTTGTCACCCCGGCACCGGCACTTGCACAGTGCCAGGGACAGAGTGGGCGCCTAACAAATGCGCTTTTAAAACTGACTTTTGTATTAATGTGACTGCGTTCATTATTTTCCTGCTGTTGAACCATCCTTGCATTCCTGGTAGAAAGCGACATGGTTATATGAGCTGATTAGGGTTGACGGGGGAGAATGTGTGTGTGTGTGTGTGCCTACACACCCGAGTGCGCGTCTTAAACTCTGCAATAATTGTTAATATGAAGACAACTCCAAATGACTCATGATGGGAAATGCTATCCACATCCAGAAAAAGGACTGTGGACTCTAAATGCAGATAGATCGAGCCATACTACTTGCTCTTTCTTTTTTGTTGTTGTTTCTTCTTTCTCGTGATTTCTCCCATTGGTTCTAATTCTTCTTTACAACATGACTAATGTGAAAATGTGTTTAATAGGAATATATATATATATATATATATATATATATATATATATATATATATACATATATAGAGAGGCTATATCAGATTGCACTGTCTTGGGGTGGGGAAGGGAGGGATGGAGAGAAAATTTGGAATTCAAAATCTTATGGAAGTGAATGGAGAAAACTAAAAATAAATAATTTTTAAAAATAAAGTAACTTTAAAAAATAATTGTTAATGTTTTTTTTAATCAATTTTGATTAGTACCCTGTCCCAGTTCTGCATGCCCCAGTCTCCCCCCACCTCTGTGTCCCTCAATCTTCTCCCTCCATGGAGGATGTTTTCTATCAATTCTAGCATCTTTTTGATTTATCCTTCATAATCTGTCTTGACAACAGCAACAGTCACACCAGATAGGTTTAAAATTGGGTCAGCATTCTTTTCAGAAAAGACTTCTTGCTTCTCCTTTGCATGTTGCAGTGTTCGAAATCCAGTTGTTTTTTAGCTTGTGAATTGAAAGGAATGAGTAGATTTCCAAATATCTGTCAATCAATCAATAAACATTTTTTAAGTGTCTATGTAACAGGCATTGTGCTAGAATGCAAAAAAGAGGTAAATGATAGAACTTATAATAACATATAAACAAATATATGCAAAGCAAGCTATATACAAGATAAATTGGAAATACTTAAAAGAAGGAAAGCACTGGAATTAAGAGGGGTAGGAAAGGTTTCCTGTAGCAGGGTGGGATTTTAGTTAGGATTTGGAGCCAGAGAGGTCAGTAGTCTGATCAGAGCAGGGAGAAGTTCCAGAAGTGAGGAACAGGCAGAGAAATTCCTGGAACTGAGAGATGGAATATCTTCACGAACAGCCAGGAGGCTAGTGTCACTGGATTGAAGAACACATTAGGTATGGTATAAGAAATGTAGAAGGGGGGCGTCTAGGTGGCGCAGTGAGTAGAGCGTTGGCCCTGGAGTCAGAAGTACCTGAGTTCGGTTCGGCCTCAGACACTTAACACACACAAACAAAAACCTAGCCGTGTGACCTTGGGCAAGTTACTTAACCCCAATTGCCCTCCAAAAAGCAAAAAAAAAAAAAAAAAGTAGGAGGGAGCTAGGTTATGAAGGGCTTTGAATGTCAAACAAGATTTTCTATTCTCGCCTGGAGGCAATAGGAAGCCACTGGAGTTTATTGACTGGGAGCTGAGGTCATCAGACCTGCATTTTAGGAAAATCACTTTAGTGCTCTCACCTACTTGATGAAACCTCAGCTTGTTTTGCTCCCTGTTGTTAGATCTTCATTCTCAAAGAGGACTAAAACATTTTGAAGGTGATACCAGGACTTGCAAGTGAATTGACTTTAAGTGAGGCAGGACCATACAAAGTCACCAGCCTCACTTTCTCCTCCAGAGCCATCTGGGTCCAGTGGCCAGATATAGATCAGGATGACTGGAGATGGCCCCCCTTTGCTCCCCAGTCTTTTGACTTATCCCCCAATCAGTCCCATGTTCCTTAGTCCCCTCCACCTCTCTGTACTCCTCAATCCCCAACTCTATATCTCTCAGCCTCCCCACCTCAGTTCCACGTCCCTCAGCCCCCCCATATCTGTGTATTTCCCTCCCCCTCCTGTGAGTCTCTCCTCTTTCCTTTATCTGTCTCCTTCTCTCTGTCCCTCAGTCTCTTCCCTCTCTGTATATTCCTCAGTTTCCCCCCCTCACGAAGTATCCTTCAATGCCCCCCCCCCTTTCTACCTGGTATTTGTTTTCTTTTTTCCCTTACTCACTTTTTAAAAAATCCCTCTTTCCTTGCTCTGGATTACTTCTCCAATTTTCCCCTTCCATCTTCTTATCTCTCCTCTCTGCATCTTTTCTTTTTCCTTCCTCTCCCCAAAGCCTGAACAAAAGCACCATAGAATCATATCTGTAAATGTAATTCAGCTCAATTATCTTACAGATGAAGAAACTGAGGCCCAGAATCTAGGAAATTAATTATCCAAAGCCACGTTGGTAGTGATAGTGTAGTGTAGTGACAGCCAGACCTGATGGGGTCAAGGTTAGGGCTAAGGAACCTTCTGGTTCCTAGTTTCTTCACTTCAATTCCTTTTTTCCTTCACTTCAGTTCTCTCTCTCTCTACTACAGCACATTTTGAAAGGGTGAGGAAAATTATCATTATGCTGTATCATTTAATAATGAACATTACTCTGTGGTTGTTGTCCTTCATTCTTTAAGGGGACCAAAATGATATCACTATGTTAGAGTCAAGTTGCAGTATGTCTGACTATGGCTGATCAAACCAATACTGAACAAACACTCTACCACAGGTCGGACACAAATAGTCCGGGTGAACATTTGGGGTGGATTCTCTACATTTGTGCACCTCGAGTTTCTTTCGAGCTGCTTTGCTCACAGAGCACAGCACCTTCTCTGAGGTCACACCATGGTGAGCAGTCTTGTGCCTGTGTCTCCCATGTCACACAATTAATTCCAAGGTTCCTAAGAAGGAATCGCTTTTTCTGGCCACCATGTGAGCGCTTGCCCTGTGTGAGTTCTCTTTTTGGCAAGCGTATGTATGGCATTCCAACAACGTGGCCAGCCCATCAAAGTTGTACTCTCTGAAGTTGAGTTTGCACACTTAGTTTAGCTGGAGAAAGGACCTCAGAGTCTGGCACCTTATCCTGCCAGGTGATCTTCAGAATCTTCCTAAGACAATTCAAATGGAAGCTATTCAGTTTCCTGGCATGGCACTGGTAGACTGTCTAGGTTTTACAGGCGTACACAATGAAGTCAACACAAAAACTATGTAGACCTTCAGTTCTGTAGTCAGCCAAACACATCTTCTCTTCTACACTTTCCTCCCAAACACTGAGCTAGGTCTGGCAATGCATGTGTCAACCTCATTATCAATATGTACCTCCCTGGAAAGTACACTGCCAAGGTAATTGAACTTATCCACAGCATTCAAAACTTCTCCATTTGTTATAATCAATGGTGCTACATATGGATCATATGGTGCTGACTGATGGAGCACCTGTCTTCTTGGTTAATTGTTGGGCCAAAAGTAGCATAAGCAGCAAAGAATTGATCCATATTTTGTTGCATCTCAACTAAAGAGGTTGCATTGAGTGCACTATCATCTGCAAACAAAAAAACTTGCACCAGCACTCCCTCCACTTTAGTCTTGGCTTGTAGCCTTTTCAAGTTGAAGACTATTACACTGTAATTCATCCTTTCCCCAATTTTCAGATCTCATTTCTCAGTTTCGCTCATAAGGCATTAGAGTAATGTGATGACTCCTTCCCCACTCCCCCATACCCACACACATGCTCTAACTAACCAGTTTGAGTGGGACTCCTGCCTTTATTTACAGTTAAACAGAGAAGTATCTTGAGCAAGGCCCTCCAAAGGCAACGACTCATCTGTCCTTCTGTCTCCTTGCAAAAATTAGGGGTGATTAGGTCTCCAAGGGGGGAGATTAAAGGAGAGAGATCTGACTGGGATGGTTCTGATTTTCTGGTCAAGATTACTAGAGGCAGCTGAGGTCCATAAAGCAATTAGCATTGCTAATATCAAGAGGGGCATGATCAGCCATACTTAAAGGGCAACCCACTTTCCTTAGCTCAAAGATTAATTCTGTCACCTGAGGATTACTGCCAGTCTCCCAATGAGAAAATAATGAGGAGCTGAGGTAACTTTTAACCCCCCTCCTCATTAAAATGTCTACCAATTGGAATTGTCTTACCTTTTCCAGGGAAGGTCCAAATAATGTACTGTTAGGCCAATCAGAAAGAAGACACACCTATGTTTAAAAGACCCTGTTGGCCCTCACTCAGGGTCTTTGGTCATTGAGAGAGGTCATTGGGTACCACAGTGGATAGAGTGCTGGGCCTGGAGTTGGGAAGACTCATCTTCCTAAATTCAAATCTGGCCTCAGATACTTACTAGCTGTGTGGCCCTGGGCAAGTCACTTAATGCTATTTGCCTCAGTTATTCCATCTGTAAAATGAGCTGGAGAAGGACATGGCACACCGTTGAAGTATCTCTGCCAAGGAAACCCCAAATGGAGTCACAGAAAGTTGAACTCAACAACAACAAAAAAACCTAACTAATAAATTGTTCATGCTTAAGTCCCCGGCTGAGCTGGCCAGTGTGACTCACTAACAGTTTACTCATTACTGTTAGTAAACTGATATCTTGCTCTGGAGAAAACTGTGTCTCAGACTGCCTTTGTTGCAACTTTACTCACCACAGGGGTCTGAAATACAATCCCAGTGTCCAGAGTCCCAAAGCCAATAGCCCCAACTTGTTAACAAGCTGCAAGAACAGCAAGCTCATGAGATAGCCACGAGGAGGAGCCAAAGAGCCAGGGAGGACCAAAGTGGGTGACTGGCAGAAACTAGAGTTGGTTTGCTTCCTCCTGGGGTCCTGTTCTAGAACCTACAATGACTCCCTCTTCTCCTCCAAACTTGCAGGATTTCAAGACTGTCCATAACCTGACTCTATTCTCCTTCTCTAACTTTACTTCCCACAGCTCCAACATTTCGCTTTTGCTCTCAGCAAACCAGTTCTTTCCCTTCCACATAATCATAGAATCTAAAGAGCAGAAAAATACCCCTCCTTCCCTCCCTCCCTTCTTTACAGGAGTGGAGGACTGTCCAATTAAATTTAATGAATATTTATTAAGCACCTATGTGCCACAAATTGTGCTAAGCTCTTGGGATACAAATAAGCTCCTCAAGGAGCTTACAGTCTAATGGGGGAGATGGCTGGTTGCTTGGTTGTTGTCCTTCATTCTTCAAGAGAACCAAAATGATATCACTATGCTAGTCAACTTTCAGTATGTCTGAATGGCTGATCAGACCAGTATGAGCTCAGAATGCTCTACTACAGGTGGGGCACAAATAGTCTGTGTGAATATTTGAGGTGGATTCTCAAAATGTGCACATCCTGCATTTCCTCTGAGCTGCAGTTCTGCTTTGCTTATGGAGCACAGCACCTTCTCTGATGAGGGCACACCATGCTGAGTGGTCTTGTGCCAGTGTCTCCCATGTCACACAATGAATTCAAAGATAACACCAAGAGGAAGGTGGAAAGCAAAGGAGATTGGGGTACGTTAATTGGGGATATCTTATTCCATGGAGAGGGCTGTGGATGCAAAGTGGAGTGAGGTGGAAAGTCCAAATCCTACCCTCTATAAAGGAAAGCTTTGGGTGGAATTGAGTGTTCCACCCTCCAACCAGTCAGAGGAGAGAGGAGGCGGAGGGAGTTGAGAAGGTGTTGGTACATCCAAGTTGAATAGAACAGCTTGATGAGGAGATTTCTGGTGATCAGCCTGTCCTGGGAAGAGTTTTGTTCCCTGGAGTTGAAACGATGCTAAAATGCAGATGCAAAGTGGAAAGTGGAAAAGTATGGGCACAGAACATAAAAGGTTCCGTCAGTATCTGTTAATCTTGTTGGTTAGTTTTACCAAACTGCTTTTTTTCTCTTTCACTTTTATTCTATGTTACAAAGAATGGCTTTTGGGACAGTGATAAAGGTGATATAAAAACAAATGACATCTGTAAAAATGTGTGTGTGTATATATATGTATATATAGATATATATGTATATGTAGGGGACTATGTATATATGTAGGGGGCTCCTGGTCAATAACTTCCTCCATCAAAGTTGATCAGTATCTCCTTTAAGATGGATATCTTAAAGATTAACTGAGAGGTTTACAGCCCAGTCATACAGCCAATATGCCAGAAATCAAACTTGAACACTAGTATAATAGTATAATATTCCCAGCAGCAGAAGTCTATTTTCCCTAAAAGGCAACAGAGCTTCTCCTGGGACCTAATTGGCCCCTGCCTCCCTTAATAAATCTCCTGGTCACCAAGGAGCATAGAAAGTTCCACCAATGTGGAACCTGTGCTGAGACAAGGCCCTCCAAAGTGATGGATGTCTAAAGACCACATGAGTCACTACACCCTGCCCACCCTGCTGAACAGAAAGAGGAGTTTCCACATGAAGGATAGGGTGGCGGTCTACCAGCACTAAATGTCCCCTTGTGCTTGTTGTATATCTTTGCTGTGTTATAGCTAAATAAATCTTTTGTTAACTGTTCAATGACTTACAAGAGCCTTTTTAGTTCCAAAATGAAACATGAAATAGCAGCATGCTAGTGAGTCCATCCCCTAATATTTGGCACAGTCAGTAATTGGGTTGAGATCATCAACTGATGACATCATGATTGAGATGGGGAAAGGGCACTGCAGATATGGAGGGTGGGGCAATCAGATGGTCAGATACACAGGCAGTGGGGACAGCCAATGGCTTAGGCAAATGCTTTTGTCAATAGGTAAATAGGTACTCTGGGAATGGAGGGAGGAGTCACAGAACCTGCTGCCCAGCTAGGTGGGCAGTTGTTCAGTCATGTCTGACTCTTCATGCTCCCATTTGGGGTTTTCTTGACAAAGGTACTGGAGTAGTTTCCCATTTCCTTCTCTAGTTCATTTTACAGATGAGGAAACTGAGGCAAACAGGGTTAAGTGATTTGCCCAAGATCACACAGCTAGGAAGTGTTGGAGGCCAAATTTGAAGTCAGATCCTCCTGACTCCAAGCCAGTGTTACATCCACTGAGGATCTAGCTGCCAACAACAACAACAACAACACACCTAAAACATGAAACTGATGGCTAACCTATCCAGCTGCTAGTAAAGCTGTTAGCACCAGAGCAATAGCCCTTCAGTCCCACCAAAGCCTAAGACATCCTCTAAGGAGCCTGCCCCATTTGGATCTTTCAGTGGGGCTACAGAGGGCAGGTGTTATGGGTCATTTTCTGTGGGGTCCTTTCAGCAACCTGTATGCATGGGTAGGGAGAGTGCCCCTTGCATAGGAAAGGCCTCCTGGGTTTCAAGACCCACCTGCAGTGAGAGCTCTTGTGGTTTAACTGAAGGGAGGCAGAACAAACATCCCTAGCCTTCTTTTCTCCCCATCCTCTCCAAAGGAGACTTTCATTCCTGCCAGGAGGGGAAACAGGAAATTGGGGCCTGGAGGCCTCTATTTTGCTTTTTTCAAAGAGAGGGGACACTAAACTAGTATTATATTTATTTTTCTCCCTAAAATATTACTAATCTAGTAGATGTGATGTAGGGGTTCAATTTATCTTCTGATCACTTTGTCATCATTATTGGGGGAAGGAGAACCCCAAGCTTTATATCCAAGGATTGACCCATTCCCTACCTAATACCAATTCCACAATGAACACACATAATGAATAGGAAAGAAACCCATTTATCCAAATTTCAGCAAAACAGAAATCAGAAAATTACGTAGGTGAATATATACCAGATAAAACACAGTGAAAGAGCTCTCTTATGGGAACTGAGGTAAGTTCAACCAAGAAAGCCTTTGATCTCATGCAAGAGGAAACTCCTTGAAGTCTCTGTAGCAGAAAACTGGAGAGGGACAGGATAGAGACGGCCAGCTCTTCCCATGTCTTCCCCCAGTCTTTTCCCCTCAGCAGCCTAAAGCGGGGTCGGTCTTGCCCATCTTCTCTCTTGAAGCTGGAAGGCAGAATCAGCCAAATAGACCAAATGCTTAGAGAGTCCCCAAGAGCATTTGAAACCTGAAGAGCCCTGAAGAGGATTGGCCTTGAGTTGAGACTCTCTAGCCCTTCACCAATGCTGCCCACCACCATCACCCTTCACACAGAGGAAGGCATTCATCTCTACCAATAAGAAGAGTCTCATGCTAATGGGCCTTGGAATAAGGTCAAATGGAAACCCTTAGAGTTGCCCAAACTATACTATGCAGTTAAGAACAAACAGTATCAGGTGCCTGGGGAATGAAGATGGGGATGGGACTGGGGATGTGAAAGGTATTTCTAAGGATGGAGATAAAGAGAGCTTGAGTTTCTTGTTGCAAAGATCTAAGACCCACTTCTTCCAAATGGGGGAGCGATGCCTAGGATTTCTGGCTTTTGTACTCCTCTACATTTTTCTTTTTTCTTTCTTCTCTTTCTTTATGTGACTTTTTGGGCTGAGGAGGCTTTAATTTTTTTTCTTGTTCTTTTCCCCTTAGTGGGGAATATGAGATTGTCTACGTGAGTAGACATATGACAACTACCTATATGAGATTGTCCAGTAAAAGTTGTGAAAGCATTTACATGGTAGGTCAGTCAGTCAATAAACATTTAGTAAGCATCTTCTGCACATTTTTTAGTAAGCATCAGAGTTACAAGGAAAGGCATAAGATAGACCTTGTCCTCATGAGCTCAAATCTAACTGGGGAGACAGCACATAAAAAGAAGGCGAGGTGCCTGCTGAAGTCCTACAGTCAGAATGGGAAATGATTGGAAAAGGTGTGAGTTCTAGAAATGATTTTACCTTGCAGGATGATGAATTTCTGGAGGTCATGCAAAGACCTTCTGGAAGATCTAGAAGATGCTTATGACCTTGCCATCACAACCATTGTACATGGTAGGAACTGGGTTCCCCTCCAATTTCCCAAAACAGGGATTCATTTTCCTTAAAAGTTAACAGAGGGGCGGCTAGGTGGCGCAGTGAGTAGAGCGTCGGCCCTGGAGTCAGAAGGACCTGAATTCGGATCCGGCCTCAGACACTTAACGCACACACAAACAAAAAAAACTAGCCGTGTGACCTTGGGCAAGTTACTTAACCCCAATTGCCCACCAAAAAAAAAAAAAAGTTAACAGAGCTGTAACCCTGGGACCTAAATGACGCTGTTCTTCCTTGAGGGCAATTACTGATCACACATGGATTCAGGTGAATGTCTGAAGACCATGTGAGTCAGTCCATACTTGGTGCTCAACCTCCATGTTTCCATATGGAGATGAAGCAGGCTGAGTGTAGGAAAGCTAAGTGTCACTATACCCTCACTGCAAGTCCTTGCTACGGCAGAACTAAGTAAGCCTTTTGTTAATTATTTTAATGCCTTATTCAGTCTTCAAATAGCACCTGAACTAACAGAATACCAGTGTTAGGCCTGCCCTAACCCCGGGTCTTTATGATTCCAAAGTGTACTCTCTAGCCATTATGTCATAATGTCTCTCTGCCACCAATAAAATTTCATTTTTTTAAAGCAATTGGGGTTAAGTAACTTGCTCAACGGCCAGTCATTATTTATGTGTGGGTGCTCATTTTCTGAGTCCAGATCTGATCTCGGGTCATCCCAACTCTGGGGTTGGCACTCTTACTGCACCATCTAGCCACCCCTTTTTTTGTTTTGTTTTGTTTTTTGAAGGGAGGAGGGCAGGGCAATTGAGGTTAAGTGACTTGCCCAAGGTCACATGGCTAGTAAGTGTTAAGTGTCTAAGGTGAGATTTGAACTCAGGTCCTCCTGACTCCAGGGCCAGTGCTCTATCCACTGTGCCACCTAGCTGCCCACTAAAAATATATTAAAAAAAAAAAATACTGGGCGGCTAGGTGGCGCAGTGAGTAGAGCACCGGCCCTGGAATCAGAAGGACCTGAGTTCGGATCTGGCCTCAGACACTTAACACCCACAGACACAAAAAAACAAACCAAAAAAATAAAATAAAATAAATAAATAAATAAATAAATGTAATTAAAAAAATAATACAAAATCTCCCCAAGGAAAGCATGGAAGAGGCCATAGAATCCAACCTATACATGAACAAAAATCCCTACTACAAAATCCCTGAAAAGTAATCAGACAGCCCATATTTGAAACTTCTAGGGAAACCCACCTTCTGAGGCCATGCATTCCAATTCTACCCATCACTCCTAGTTCTGCCCCCTAGGACCAAGTGGAATAAGTCTAATTCCCTTCCTACATAACAACCCCCTCAAACATTTGAAGACAAATAATATAGCTGGAGCAATGGTAGAAATTGTGGGCAGGTTTTGCACAAGCAAAACCAATGCAACCAAAATTAGAAGGAAGGCAGAAAACTGGGGAAAATTTTTATACCAAGCATCTCTGATAAAAGCCTTGTTTCTCAAATATATAAGAGAACTGAGTCAAATTCATAAGAATATTAGTTATTAGTCAACTAATAAATGGTCAAAGGATATGAATAGGCAGTTTTCAGGTGAAGAAATCAAAGCTATCTATAGGCATATAAAAATGCTCTAAATCATTATTGATTGAGAAATGCACATTAAAACAACTCTGGGTACTACCTCACACCCACTAGATTGACTAATATGGCAGAAAAGGAAAATGACAAATTTGGAAGTGTATGTGGGAAAACTGGGACATTTTTGGTAGAGTTGTGAACTGATCCAACCATTCTGCAGAGCAATTTGGAACTACGTACAAAGGACTATCAAACTGTGCATACCCTTTGATCCAGCAATACCTAGGTTTGTATAAGAGAGTGGGAGAGACAGAGACAGAGAGACAGAGAGAACCTATTTGTACAAAATATACAACATCTCTTTCTGTGGTAGCAAAAAATTGGAAATGGAGGAGATGCCCATCAATTGGGGAATGGCTAAACAAGTTGTGGTATATTAATATAAGGGAATATTTTTGTGCTATAAGAAATTATTTCAGGAAAAAAACCTGGAAAGACTTGCATGAACTGATACAGAGTGAAGTGAGCAGAACCAGGAAACCATTGTACACAGCAACAGCAATGTTGTATGATGAACATCTGTGAATGACTTAGCTATTCTCAGAAATATAGTGATCAAGGACAATCCCAAAGGACTCATGTTGAAAAATGCTATCTGTCTCCAGAGATTGATGAAGTCTGAATACAGACCAAAGCATACTCTTTCTTTCCTTTCTCTCTCTCTTTCTTTTTTCTTTCTTTCTCTTCCTTCCTTCCTTTTTTCTTTCTTTATTTTGTTCATGTTTTCTTCCACAAAAGAACTAATAGGAAAATGTTTTACATGATTGCACGGGTATAACCTTTATCAGACTGTTTACCTTCCCTTAGAGAGGGGAGAGGAGAGATAGATTTGGAATTCAAAAATTAACAATGAATGTTAAAAAATGGTTTTACATATAATTGGGGGACAAAATAAATATTTTTTTAAAAAAAGAATTGTAGTTCTCTTTCCTTCTCTCAAGATGGCGGACAAAAAGCTCCCCAAGGAAAAGAAGGTCAAAAAGGAAAAGAGAGAGAGAGAGAGAGAGAGAGAGAGAGAGAGAGAGAGAGAGAGAGAGAGAGAGAACAAAAAGGAAGACGTAGTGAAAAGAAAGGTCAAAAAGCCTCGAAAGCATTGCAGTCGGAACCCAGTCCTGACCCGAGGGATTGCAATGTATTCCCAGAGAGCCATGTACAAGGGGAAACACGCTGCCCCGAAAACCCAGATTGAAAGGAAAAAGAAGAAAAAAGTGCCTGCTCCTATCTCAAAGCCTGTTGGTGGTGATAAGAATGGAGGAACCCGTGTGGTAAAGATTCACAAAATGCCTAGGCATGACCCTACTGAGGATGTGCCTAGAAAGCTGCTAAGTCATGGCCAAAAGCCGGCATGTGAGGAGACTTCGAGCTGGCACCTCCCCCCCCCCCAGCACGTTCTGATCATGCTCACTGGCCGCCACAGGGGCAAGCTCGTGGTTTTCCTGAAGCAGCTGGCTAGTGGCTTGCTACTGGTGACTGGACCTCTGACCATCAACCATGTTCCTCTGAGAAGGACTCATCAGAAATTTGTCATTGTCACCTCTACCCGGGTTAACCTTTCTGGTGTGAAAATTCCAAATCATCTTGCTGATTCTTACTTCAAGAAGAAGAGGCTCTGTAAACCTAGACACCAAGAAGGAGAGATTTTTTTACACAGAAAAAGAGAAATACAAGATTACAGAGCAGCACAAGGCTGATCAGAAAACAGCAGACTCTCAGATCCTACCCCAAATCAAGAAAACACCACAAACTGGTGTTTTAAATGCCTTGCAGAGAACACATTAAAATATTTGCAATAGCAAGAAAAAAAAGAAAAGAAAAGGAATTGTAGGCAGGCAGATTTAGATTGGACACAGAGAAATACTTCCTAATGATTAGAAGCATCCAAAAGTTGCCTTAGGAGTTGGTGATTTCTCCATCACTTGTGCTCTTCAAGCAAAGCCTGGATGACTGCTCGGTAGGTAGTAAGTTGGAGAGGGAAGTCTCATTTAGGTATAGTTTTGGTTTCTAACTCTTTTGCACCCTGAAAATTCTGTTACTATGATTCAATAACTATTTTCTCCTTCTCACCTTCCCATCTCTAGTTTTCCAACCTCCAGATTAAAGTTTCCTGGTTCCTTTAACTCTCCTCATGGTCTACAATCCTCTAACTATCCTGCTTTCCTTCTTCTGGATGTGGTTCCCAAAAGTGAACAAAAAAAGCTCAAAACGTAGACTGAGCAGAATCTCCCTCTTCTGAACACTATGTTTCTTAACACAGCAAAAGGTCAAATTCCCTTTGTTGGAGGTAAGGTCACACTATTGCCTCATATTACACATACTGTTTTCTAAAACCCTCAAAGCTTTTTGGCGGACCTTTTTTGGGGAACCTTAAAAATTGTTTCCTCTAGACTAATAACAGTTAAAGGAACGGATAGATATACTTTTTGCCTGGTTACTCTCTCCTCTCTCTCTCTCTCTCTCTCTCTCTCTCTCTCTCTCTCTCACTAGAGCAGAGTGACCAGCCACTGGCCCCAATCTCCTGCTTCCCTCCCTGGCAGGAATCAAAGTCTCCCTAGGAGAAGGGTGAGAGGAGGAAACTCCAGAGATAACTATTCTTGCCTCCCTGAGAGCCATATCCAGACAGACCCATGTCTGTCATAACATTCATAACCTACAAGGATAAAATAAAACATTCCCTACACATGCTACTCCTATACACTGAAATGTCTCATTAGCTATCTCTCATACTTGGAATTCTCTCCCTCCTCATCTCTTGTCTCCTGGCTTTCCTGGCTTCCTTCAAGTCTTGACTAAAAATCAGCTAGGTGGTTCAGTTCAGAGTTCTGGGCCTGGAGTCAAGAAAACCTGAGTTTAAAACCAACCTCAGACACTTACCAGCTGTGTGATCATGGACAAGTCACTTAACTTCTGTTTGCCTCAGTTTCTTCAATTGTAAATTGAGGATAATAATAGTACCTACCCTGTATCCTTGTTGTGAGGATAAAATGAAATTAACGATGATGATGACAATGCTTAGTGCTGTGCCTAGCACATAGTAGTAGGTCCTATATAAAAACGTATTTCCTCACACTCCCCCCAATAGTTAATTGACTTTTTGTCTAGAGTTTTTCCATTTTGTTTCTTTTGTTTCCCTCCACCTTCTTCCACCCTAGTTCCATCGTAGCCTACCCACACAGAAGCTCGTAAGGGCTTCTTGCAAGGTGGTGTATTTATTTTTTGTTTTAACGTTAGAGCTATGCTATAGCAAGTATTTCTAGCATGATGTCAAATAATTCCAACAGTGAGCATTTTTGTTCCACTCTTGATCACATCAGGAAAGTTTTCAGTGTTTCTCACTTACAAGTAATGCTAGGTCTTAGATTTACCTAAATGCTCCTGATCATATTAAGCAGATTCCTGTGCTTTTTAGATTTTAAGTGATATACTTTATCAAATTATTTTTATGCATCTACTGATATGAAATAAATAATATAAATTGTTATTAATATGATTTATTATGCTAGTTGTTCCCTAAGTTTGAGCCATTCTTACATTCCTGGAATAAAGGGACTTGGTCATATAAATTTTGAGGATATATATTTCTTAAATTATTTGACAGTATTTTATTTAATATGTTTTCAACAATGTTGATTAGTGATTTTATTCTCTAGCTCTTTTCTTCTTTATTTCTCCTTGGTTTGGATATCAAGATCAAGCTTGAAAAGACACACATGTGACGCTTAGAGTAGTACAAGAGTCACCGAAATCCACAATTAACTTCCTTAAGCCCAGGGAAGGCAGGTTATAACTTTATTAATTACCCAGCAAGGGAGTGTAATATTTTATTTGTACACCAGGTGGTGCTATGTTCAAACCACCATCCGAGTGATTTCATCAGAGACTGGCATTTGCCATCTTCTCTAGTGCCCACAGCTAGTCAAACGGCACTGGGGGAAAAGTTAAAATGTTTGTCTACTGAGACTACAGGATGGTGAAATATGACAGGATTATTAGGCGAAAATTTTTTTAAATCTTTGGTTCCCTTATTCTGCATCTGGACTTTTCTTTCTCAATCAGTGATCTCATAAGTCATAAGAGTATAAATTTAGAGCAAGAAGTGACCTTAGAGATAAATTAATTCATTCCTTTCCCCATCAGGTCTTAGATTAGAACAATGAAAATCAGGGATTGGTGAAGAGTATGAAGATCAATCTTCCCTGACTCTGGTTTACCAATTGATGATTCTCAAAAACTGCTCATTTTTGGCAGCCAATTTTGCCTTTGAGAAATTGAAGACTGTGGTTGCTCATTCACATGGAGGGCAAGGGGCACTATTTCAGCTGCCCTTTGCCTCTATTCCTGGTCCCCTGGAAAAAATGTCTGATGGGAAATCTCTTTGAAGGGCAAAGGAAATGGAAGTAGACAACCCCAGCCCCATGTGCCTTCAAAGCAATATTTTGTTGTCTTTCTGTGTCCTCTCTCCTTGCTTCTTACCCTTTTCTGAGATTTCTGGGGCAAAGAAAATGGTAATCAGCAGAAGTCAGACAATCAATCTTCAGAAACTGGGTTCCTAGGGGTGGCTAGGTGGCACAGTGAGTAAGAGCGCCAGCCTTGGAGTTGGGATGACCCGAGATTGGTCCCGGTCTCAGAAAATGAGCACCCACACATAAATAATGACTAGCCGTGTAACCTTGAGCAAGTTACTTAACCCCAATTGCTTAAAAAAAGAAACTGGGTTCCATACCATTCTCTCTCTTTCCAAAATATCATTATTATTAGCCTCCCCAAGGGAAAATTAATAATAATTCAAATAAATAAGAGGGCAACTTGCAGACACCTATTACATAAAGAAAAATTCCTTATGTTTGAAAAATTTGTGAACCCTAGGAGCAATTGTTGTTCAAATGTTTGATAGAATTTACTTGTGAATCCATCTGGATTTTGTACTTCTGTCTTGTACTTTCTTTCCCTTGGGAGTTTAATTATGACTCACTCAGTTTCTCTTTCTGAGATGGGGTTATTTGTATGATCTGTTTTCTTTTTTAAATATAATTGGTTTGCTTTGTAATCTCCTTTATTATTATTATTATTATTATTGCTTTTTGGAGGGGGGAGGGGAGAGCAATTGGGATTAAGTGACTTGCCCAAGGTCACATGGCTAGTTTTTTTCTGTCAAGTCTCTGAGGCTAGATCTGAACCCAGGTCCTCCTGACTCCAGGGCCAATGCTCTACTCACTGTGCCACCTAGCCACCCCTATGATCTATTTTCTGTTTTCTTAGTTTAGTTGTTTCATATTTTTATTGGAGGTATTAACCCATTTTGTTTTGGCTATAAGTTTTGATACCTCATAATTTAATAATAAATTCTGACAGATTTCTTTACTTCCTTTCCATTATTATGAATTCTCTTTTTTATTTTATTAATTTAATTTAGCTCTTTTTAAAAAAAAATCAACCTAATCAATAGTTCGTCAATTTTGTTAGTCTTTTCAAAAAAACAGATTTTTGTCTTTTTGTTTCTTTTTAGTTCTGTTTATCTTGCCTTTAATTTTCAAAATCTTTCCAGTACAAATTTTGGGATTCTTAATTTGCTAGTTTTAAAAAATTTTTTAAATTATATATTCAGTTCATTAATCCCCTTTTCTCAGTGTAAATGATCACAGATATAAATTTTCTCCGAAAGATTGCTTTATGTACGTCTGATATTTTGTTCTGTTGCCTCATTATTACATTTTCCTTTTGTGTCATTTTAAGATTGTTTATGTGACTTAGTCTTTGACCTACGAATTATTTAGGGTTAGGATTTGGTGGGTGGGGTTGAGGTTAGTCTCTATATCTTTAAGAGAAGGCCCCCATGGTGGATAAAGTTGTCTCCCAATTAAAAATGTTATCCCCCAGAAAGAGTTCCATTCTCATTAGTAGATCTATATTGCAAAAAGTTGAATGTTATTGTTATATTTTGAATTTTGTAAAAAAAAATTTGTGGAAATTTTTCTCTCTTGATCTGTAAGTACATATGTAATATGTTCAATTTTGCCCCCTGGCCCACAAAGCCCAAAATATATACTTTATGGAAAGTTTGCTGACCCCTGGTATAGTCTGTCATTGCCTTACCCACTCCATCTCTTCCCAGTTGATACCCCTTTATTCCTTCACTTCTGCCCTACCCTTTTTGGACACCATTCCCCAAGTCCATATTTAGAATCTTCTGTGTCTAGAATGTTCTAGGCTAGTAACTTCCATCTTCCTAGCTAATTTGGTGCCTCCCTACTTATAACCTCAAAAGAGGAAGACCAATCAGATGTGCCTAGGTGAACCCCACCTGTTCCCTATGAAACATGTAGACTTCAGCTTCCCTGAGTTGGTCTGATGCATGGGATGGACCAAGGACACCCATCTAGAGAGATTGGTGTAACAGTAGGACAAGTCCTTGGTACAGATTCTCACAAAACAACACTACCATGGATTGTCTTCTCCTTCGATGGACTAAAGACCAATCATCTCTAATGATATCCTTGGTTGCATCCTTTTTCTACCTTTCCTGTTACTGCTTTGGAGGTGACCATTTCTGCTGCAGCATGGGTAGGCAGGAAATGTCTTAGGTTAGAGGTATTAGCTACTGACCTAATTTGGGGGAGAGAGTAGATGCTGCCCTTGTACCTTTCCTTATTTTCCCCAACACTATCTCTGAAGTCTTTTGGATGTTAAACTATGTAATTATTCCTTAAATTTGACAGGTAAGAGGACTTAGTACTTTCAGAATTGCCTTAATTTATCTGATTCTTCTGAAAGCCCATTGTAAGTTCCAGGAATATACTCCAATAAATGCGTCAGTGTTTAATATTTCTGAACTTTTCTTTACCAATTATTTGTAACCTAGTGTATGATCAATTTTTGTGAAAGCCCTCTGGGAACCTAAAAAATACTTATATTCTCTAAGAACCATTTTCCGACTGCTAAATGGTCAAAGGACATGAACAGATAGTTTTCAGTGGAAGAAATCCAGACGATCAATAGTCATATGAAAACATGTTTTAAATCATTACTATTTAGAGAATGCAAATTAAAGCAACTCTACATTTCTACCTCTCATCTATCAGATTAGCAAAATTGACCAAAAAAAAAGGAAAATAGCAAATATTGGAGGCTGCTGTTAAGATTGGCAGATCAATACACTGCTGATAGAACTATGAATTGGTCTACCCATTCTAGAAAGCAATTTCAAACCATGCCTCCCCAAATTACTAAAATGTACATACCCTTTGACCTGCCAACACTACTATTAGGCCTATACCCCAAAAAGGGATTAAAGAGAGAGGAAAAGAATACATGTGTGCAAAAATATTTATAGTTACGGGGCGGCTAGGTGGTACAGTGAATAGGGCACTGGTTGTGGTGTCAGGAGGACCTGAATTCAAATCAAACATCAGACACTTAACACTTATTAGCTGTGTGACCTTGGGCAGGTCACTTAATCCCAATTGCCCTGCCATTCCCCCCTAAAAAGCAAATGTGTGTGTGTGTGTGTGTGTGTGTGTGTGTGTGTGTAGTTACTCTTTTTGTAGTGGTAAAAAACTAGAAACTAAGGGAGTAACCATCAATTGGTAAATGGCTAAACAAAATATTGCATAGGAATATAATGGAATACTACTGTGCTACAAGAAATGAGGAAAGGGTTGATTTCAGAGAAAGCTGAAAAGACTGTTAACTGATACAAAGTAAAGTGAAAACAATTTACACAAAAACAACATTGTAAAAATGAGCAATTTTGAAAAACTAAAGGATTTGGATCAACACAACAATCAACCATGATTCCTAAAGAAAAGTGATAAAGAATGTTCTACCACCTTACAGAAAGCTGATATACTAAATATGCTGAATAAGGGAGACATTTTTTGATATGATCAATGTGGGAATTTGTTTTGCTTCGCTATGCATATTTGTTGCATATGTTATTTTTTCCTAGATGGGGGCAAGAGAAGGTGGGAAGAAGAGAAAATGTTTTAATTGAAAATAAATCAGTTAAAATATTTATGTTCTCTAATATTCTCATACAGATGTCTCCTCAATTCTATCAAATTTGGTTTTTCTAATATTTACTTTGTATTTTTTCCCTATTGGATTAGTCAAGGTCTGACAGAAAAAATGTTAATGTTTTTCTCTATAGGTACTTCAGGTTGGTCAACTTTTCCTTTAAGAACCAAATTGCTAAAGAAAAAAAATTTTAAAGAAAAATATAATTCACTTCCATATCATATGGTACATATATATTTAATATTGATATCATTTCCTTATCTATTTTTAATAATACTATAGTTTTCCTATTTTTCTTTCTTAATGATGTTTGCTCTTGCCTTCTCCAAAACCTTAATTGCAACTTCTACTTTTTTAGATTCTCCTGAAGTATAATAGATTTTATTTCAACCCTTTACTTGGAATTTGTATGAATTGCTATTGCTATAGAAATATTTCTTATAAGTGGCAAATTACTGGGTTTCGTTTTCTGATATTTTGCAATTAGAGAATTTAGCCTATTAAAAGACTGGGTTTGATTTTCTCTCCATTAATTAAATTCCATTAAGTATTTATTACGAGCCTTCTATGTATCAGAAACTCTGCTAAGGGGCTGGGGATACATGTAAAAAGAATGAAACAATCACTACTCATAAAGAGGAGAAAACATATACCATATCACACACACACACACACACACACACACACACACACACACACACATATATATATGATCATACTAATTGAGATGAACCAGAGCATATTTGCTGTGTATGGTTATGATATACCTATATGAGTGTGTGTGTGTGTGTGTGTGTGTGTGTGTGTGTGTGTGTGTATTTCTCTCTTTCTCTTCCAGCTGGATTTTGTTGACAAAATGAAGAAAAGCAGGTGTTTAGTGTGGGTTTACTTTATATCCTGTAACTTTTAATTGTTTCATATGATCCATAAAAAGTGAGTTTTATTTCTTCTTTGTGCTTATTCCACCAACTTCTTCTTGTCTTATTTCTATAGCTAATATTTCTAATATGATGTTAAGTAGTAATGGTGATACTGGGTATCCTTGCTTCTACCCTGATTTTATTGGAAAGGCTTCTAGTTTATTTCCATTACAGATAATGCTTGCTTTTGATTTTAGATAGATACCACTTAACATTTTAAGAAAAGCTCCATTCATTCCTATGCTTTCCAATGCTGTTTTTTTTCTTTCCCTCTTTCTTTTTTAAAACCAGTTCCTAGTTTTATTTTTTAGTTAAATGATTTTTTTTAAATTTTCCATTTTATTAGTCTCTCCTCTATTTTTAGTATTTCTATTTTGGTGTTTCATTGGAAGTTTTTTGGTTTGTTTGGTTTGGTTTTCTAGGGTTTGTTTGGTTTTTTTAGTTGCATGCTCAATTCATTGATCTGCTCTTTCTTTATTGATATAAACAATTAGAGACATATATTTTCCCCTAAGTACTGTTTTGGCTACATCTCACAAATTTGCATATGTTGTCTCATTGTTGTAACATGCACAGTTATAGAATTGCTGGGTATTTCCTTTCATCTTGTTCTTTTATTCTTCTCTCTCTCTCTCTCTCTCTCTCTCTCTCTCTCTCTCTCTCTCTCTCTCTCCCCTAGTCCTCTCTTTGAGTTCGTTTTGTCCTTTGGTTCTAAGATTTTTGAATAGTTTTTCTTTATAATTTCTTGAAATATGATATCTATACTTTTTTGTTGTTCATGGCTTTCAAGTAGTCTAATGATTCTGAAATTATCTCTCCCCAATCTAATTTCCAGGTTAGTTGTTTTTCCTAAGAGATATTTCACATTCTCTACTACTTTTCCCATCATTTAACTTTGTTTTATTATTCCTTGATATTTTATTACATTATTGGCTTCCATTTAGTCAATTTTAATTTTCAAGGAGCTATTTCCTTCTGTGAGGTTTTAAACCTATTTTACTAAGTTATTCTTTTTTCCTAACTTGCTTGCATATCTCTCATCCCTCCTCCCCACTTTTTCCCTTTTTCTTTTTTTACTCTTTATTAAAATACCTTTAAACTTCTAGGAATTCTTGTTGGGTTCATGTCCAATCTGCACTTTTCTTTTCTTTGAGACTTCTCTCGTGGATGTTTTCAATTCATTTTCTTGTCTCTATGTCTTGAAATTCTTATAGTAGCTTGTCATGTTTGGGTTCTTTATTTGTTTTTTTTCCTCCTTATAGTCTACTTCTTCATTTCGGATTTTGTGTTAGTTTTTGGGTTTTGCTCACTTCAGGGGTGGGAGGAGATATCCAGCCTGACTTTCTATTATTCATAGTTCAATCTGTGGGCCTGCAAGTTTTCAGTGCTTTTAAAGTGGTATGATCCAAGGAGAGGTCTGTTCACTGCCTTCCTATTCTGAGAGCTGCAAATTCTCAAGTTTGAGTCTGTTGGCTTGTATTTGAGTTTCAACCAGCAGTAGACTGTTACTGGATTCAGTCACTGTTAACCAGCTCAGAGGTTCTGTAAGTTCATTATTTTGTTTTGTTTTTTAACATATTTATTTTTAGTTTTCAACATTCACTTTTATAAGATTTGGGGGTTTACATTTCCTCCCCCTCTTTCCCTTCCCTCTCCTCCCCAAGACAGCGTGCAATCTGATATAAGCCATACGTGTACAATCACATTAAACACATTTCCTCTGTAAGTTCATTGTAATTGAACTGCTAGCTCCCCTTTGCTCTTGGTCTCCTGTCCTGGTTATTGCACTGCAGGTTTATGCCCAAACTGAAGGCTTTAGTAGTCAACTGAGTCACTCCTGTGCTCCTTAGCCCCCCTCCCCCGACCAAGTTTCCAGAATTTGTTTTGTGCTCAGTGCTCACCTAAGCTCCTTTGCTCAGTCAGATTTCACTCCTCTCCACCTTAGATCTGTGACCTAGAACTGGGTAATGGGCCACAGAGTTGCCAGACTGTACCCATTCCTGCTCCCTGTGCCAGCTTGGGGGTCCTTGGGTCTCTCTTTCTGCCTCAGTGCTTCTTGCCCTGGTACTCCATCTTGGTTCCCTTTCTGTTCCAGGGCACTGGCATGCTGCCTACTGTCATGCCTTGCTCTTGCCTAGCCACTACTTCATTATCTATAGACCTCTCTATCTGTCCTCCTAAAATGTCCTGGGCAGGAAAAAATGACTCACTGTGACTTTTTCTTGGCTTTCCTGTTGAGAGTTCAGTCTGGCACATTTTCTAGATTGTTGTAGAAGAGGTATGCTGGGAAAGCTAGGCAAAAATGTTCCCTCTCCACCATCTTGGCTCCACTGGCCCCTCCCCCCTCAATTTTCTTAACAGAATAGTAGATGAGGTCTTCTGCTAAACGGAGGAAAAGGAGGAGTGGTAGTAGTGGATCTGATGAGAGAAGACTGTCAGAACAGCCTCCATCAGGAGTCAATCAAGGGAAGAACAAAAAGATCCCAGTACAGCCGAGGGTGCCTAGCTGAAGTTAGGTATATAAAAGATTTGTTATGGATGAAATGGCATAACTATGTAACTTTGTCCTGTAGTGTTTAGAAGTCAAGTCAGCAAACATTTATGAAACACCTACTACGTGCCTACTGTACTAAGCACTGACAATGTTAAGAAAGGTAAAAAGACAGTTTCCACTCTCTCCAAGAGCTCTCAGTCAACATGAAAATTCCTGTGTACAAACAAGATATAGATAGATAGGTATAGACACGTGTATATAGACACATAGATGATTAAATTGGAGACCATCAGAGGGAAGGCACTATCATTAAGGTGGGTTGGGAAAGGTTTCTTGCAGAAGGTAGAATATTAGCTGAGCCTTAAAGGAAGGCAAGGAAGCCAGCAGGTGGAGGGACCAGGTTATGGAAGGCTTTAAAAACCAAACAGAGGAATAGGAACAGAGAAGGCCAATGGGGTGGGGTGGGGTGGGGGGGTAACCCAGGATTGGTATTTGGCAAGGCATGAGCAGAAATTCTACAGGGAGCAAGAGATTTTTGTTGTTGAGTCATTTCAGACTCTTCATGACCCCATTTGAGGTTTTCTTGGCAAAGATACTGGAGTGGTTTTCCATTTCCTTCTCCAGCACATTTTATAGATGAAGACCTGAGGCAAACAGGGTTAAGTGACTTGCCCAATATCACTCAAATAGTAAATGTCTGAGTAGGGATTTGGACTTCGCCAGTCCAGGCCCAGCTCCATCCACTGAGCCATCTAGCTGCCCAAGCAAGGGATTAGAAGTCTAAAAATCGTGTAGTTATAAAGTTGAAGGATGCTATAAATCTGTATCACTGACTTCTTTGGTCCTTACTGTCTGAAGGCTGGGTATGTTATATCTTATCCCTCCTCTAGGATTCCTCAGTATCTTTAAGGGGATTGGGAGGAGGAGAGAAGCTAGGATCTCTACCACTTGCTTCAGCCCCCTACAATGGTGTTCCCTCAAGAGTAGAGGGGAAGGGGTGGCTAGGTGGCGAAGTGAATAGAGCACTGGCCCTGGAGTCAGGAGGACCTGAGTTCAAATCCAGCCTCAGACACTTAACACAAAAACCAGCCATGTGACCTTGGGCAAGTCACTTAACCCCAACTGCCCTCCAAAAAGAAAAAGAAAAAGAAAATTTGGGGTGGCTAGGTGGTGCAGTGAGTAAGAGCACCAGCCTCAGAAAAGCCGTGTAACTTTGAGCAAGTTACTTAACCCCAATTGCTTTAAAAAAAAAAAGAGTAGAGGGGAATTCCCTGTACCCCATCTCCATTTAACCTCTTATGGTCAGATTAGCTTTCATAAAAGAATATTTACTTCATGACATGTAGTAACAAATATACAAACAGCTTAGCTCAGTTCCCATAGAGCACAGTCCAAGTTCTGAGCCTACAACCTCCCTCAAGCTTGAGTGGGCTCCCCTGCCAGGCTGGCTAGCTGCAACATCCTTGCCTACAGTCCTAGCTCTGAGGCCTTCACCATGGCCTGAGTACCCCCAGGCACCTAAAAGTGAAAAGGATGAAAACAGAACAGAAACAAATACTGCCAGGCCCATTTCTCAGAGGAGGGGTAAAAGGAGAGGGGGAATAACCCTCCCCCAAACCCGAGTTTGGATCATGGTGCCCTCACTGTGGGTCAACTGTGATCTTTACCCTCTGGACATAATAGGAATGAGAAAGACTATCCCAGTCTGGCCAGTTTTTTAACAATATAGCCCAGGGGTGGGGAACCTTCTGCCTTGAGACCACATGTGGCCCTCTAAGTCCTCAAGTACAGACCTTTGCTTGATTGAAGGGCCACACTTGAGGACCTAGGGGGCCACATGTGGCCTTGAGGCCCAAGGTTCCCCACCCTTGACTTAATCTATTTCAGCTGTGGCCAATCAAAGGAGGCTATGCCCATCCATGTGGTAGGGAAATTTAGGAAGGCAGAGTGCCTCCATGTTGTAGATCTGGGCATGAGTAGGCAAGGTCCTTTACAGATCTCTCTGTTTGAAATTTGCCATCCCAAGCAAATAAGCGGTAGTACATTTTTTTTTAAAACAGTCCTTGTTCCAAATTGAGACCAGTTCTCTGTGGTCTCTGGGGAGGCATAAGCGGTATCCGTTCACTTGTTTCCCCAGTGTGATACAGTAAAGTCTTAAAATAGCCAGTGTTGCATGATCATACACAATCACCACTTTTACAGATGAAAATCACAATTATCTGTAAAAACAAAGCTTTTCTGATCCAACCAAACAAGGAACATTACACAAAGTTTGCAGAATATTTCTACTTGCTTAGCCTTAGCCCTGTAGGGCATGTCTCAATCCACAAGCAAAAGAAAAGTTAAAGATGGGCAAAGATAAATGGCTTCCCATCTCAGATGGAAACCTGGCCCACACTGAGCTTTCCAAACTACATGGAATTTCTCCCATAAGGATTTGGGGTATAGAGTCAACTCAGGGTCACAACTTTCTCATATGAGAAAACTATATTGGGTGGAACCTCTTCCAATGATTCCCTCAGTGTATAAGGCAATCCAACTGGGGTATGGACAAAAAGCTTCCTTTTCTGGACAGAGTACATCAAAATTCTCTAGGGTTCCCTTCTGTACCATAGGCAATCCCCATAAAGGTCTAGGAAACTTCCTCAGGATGCTTATTCCAAAAGGCACCCAAAATTCCCTGTTAGGAAAACTAGATGGAATTGTAAACACACTCATGAGGACGAGAGAATTTAGAGAAGGCTTAAAAGAGTAGAAAAATATGTCAGCTACTTGTGGATTTAGGTGCAGACATCTCACCCCAGGAAGCTATAGGGCATATTTCTTTCACAAAAGGGAGGCAGCCTAGGTAGGGTCATGCAAAAGAAGCAATATGAACATTTCACCTAAGCAGCTGAGATCTAAGGGATTCCAGATTTCTCACATCAAACTAAATATCAGTACTTGGTGATATTGCATATATTCAGCATAGCAATACTTATCAGAATTCAATAATACAAAGACTAAATAGTCAAGCAATCAACAAACCAGAAGTTTATAAAATTGCACCAATGAAATTGATTTATAAGGAAGCACATACTGGAGGGAAAATCAACTGTACATTTATAGCCTTAAAAAAAAAGTTTTAAAAAATTTTTTATTATTAGGCAGTGTAGGATATCTAAAATTTAAAAATCCTAGGGAGAGCATCTCTCTAGGGATCCCCTCAAAAGCAAAGGGCTGCAGCCTTAGATATTTGACTCTTACTATCTGGGTGACCCTGGTCAGGTTACTTAACGCTTACAAAAAAAAAAAAGCAATGGGCCCAATTTTATCCCAGACAAGGCCTCACCTATAACACTGACCACCTTGGTTGGCCCCCAGTTCTAGAAGGTCAAGTATGTTACCTTTTACTCCTCTCCCAGGGTTCTCCTGTACTCTTAAGGGGGTTTGGGGGTATGTGTTTTAGTTCTTTGCCAACTGGAGCCAATGGTGTTACCTTGAGTGTAATGGGTGTCCCCTTCATCCCAGTACAGTACTGTCTAACTACTCAGTCAGATTAGCTTTTACAAAATAATATTTATTTCAAAAAGTATAATAACAAAGATACAAGCATCTTAGTTTAGTTCTTATAGATTGCTGCCTGTTTGGATCAAAAGAGGATATGCCCACTCGTAGTAAGGGAATTCAGGAAAGCTGGGCACCTCAATGTTAGGAGATCTGGGCATGGACAGGCAAGCCCCTTTATAACTCTAAAGTCAAGACTGTGAATGGGAGGAACAATGAACCTGGACAGGAAGAAAGGTGAGACTTGCTGAAGAATGTGTTAATAAAGTGTTACATGTTATATCACCCAGTTCCCATGTTATATCCCTCCCCACCTCCAACCCAGTGGAATGTAAGCTTGAGAACAAGAATTCTTTGTTCTGCTTTCATATCCTTGTCACTTATCACAAAGCTTTGGATGTAATAAGTGCTTAATAAATACTTGTTATATGGTCCTGTTATTTTTTTAATCCTCAACATAAGGTACTATACTATTTGTTTTTAATCAGCCCCCTCTGACTCTCTGCACTGATACACAGTATATTCCCTGGTCACCATCCATCAAACACAGAAGAAACTTACTTTACTTTGTAAAGACACACTCCTTAGAACTTCCCTCTCCCTCCTGGCCACACCAAAAGAAGAGGGACCATTGCCAGTCTTCTTGACCCACGTCCTGCCACTGAACTCTGATGACTCTGGAGGAGAGAGTGAGGCTGATGACTTTGCACAGTCCAGCCTCACTTAAATCCAATTCACCTGCAAGTCAAGACATCACCCTCCTGATGCTATTGGTCCTCTTTGAGAATGAAGAATGAACAACAACCAAAGGAAAATCACAGGATTCATCTTTAGTATGCCATGTTTTACTGATGCCTTTTGTCTTTATGAAATAGTCATGGCGGGGGGGAGAAAACGTCCCCTATCTCTAGACTGGACTCTTCATTGTAACAAAATTAAACAAAACTATCCCATGCAATGACCAAGTCTACCAATTATACAACATGCTGCTCTAGTAGTCCCCCACTTTTCTGCCATGAGGAGGAAGGTATGTTTCATTTTCTGTTCTGTGAGACTTTCACTGGTTTTTAAAATCACTCATTGGGCTTCTTCTTGGTGATTCATCACTACATTGTTATGCTGTTGTTCAGTCATGTCTGACTCTCTGTAACTCTATTTGGAGTTGTCTTGACAAAGATGCTGGAGTGGTTTGCCATTTCTTTCTCCAAATGAGGAGAATGAGGAAACTGCCCAGTGTCACAAAGCTAGTAGGAGGAGTCTGAGGCTAGATTTGACTTTCTGACTCTGGGTACAATATGCTATCCATTGTGCCACCAAGCTTCCCTTTACATTGTTATAGCCACTACATATGCAGCTCTTTTGGCTCTGCTTACTTTGCTGAATCAGTTGACACAAATCTTCCTATGTTTCTCTGAATCTGTCATAAATTATATTCATAATTTCTTAACAAAAATAATATTCCATTACATTCATAGACCATGGTTTTTTTTCAACCTTTTCCCAATTGATGGGTGCCTATTCTAGTTCTTTGCTCTTAGGAATATTTTAGTATATATTGCACCTTTGAATTCCTTGGGTATATGCCCAAAAGTAGAGTCATGGATTAAAAGGGGTGTCCTGGTAAATGTTTAGCTCTCCACAAACACAGAATACATTTTAAGTTTAATCTGCCTTAGTGACCTTTTCTCCATAAGTCTAGAGAATCAACAAAACAGTAAATCAAACCTGATTTGGAGCATTTGCTGATTTCTGAGGTATAAATGCTCACACTGAAAATTTAGTGAGCTGCTAAGACCTTGCTCCAGTAGCTCCGACAGTTTAATCAGTTTTCTTGAAAAATAACAAATTGATATCCAGAATGGTTGAATCAATCGAACTGTCTTCCTAGAGACTCTCCAGTATTCTCTGTTGCCATGGTTTTATAATCTTTGCTGGTTTGCAAGTTGTGAGATGAAAGCTTAAAGTTGTTTTAACTTTAATTCCTTTTCACTACCTGTAACTTGGAGTGCATTTTCAAAAACTCATTTGCATATCATTTGCATTAATTGTAAACTCTATTTCTTCTTTCAAAAACTTTTCATGCTTTTCGTTTAGCACCTTCTATTCAGGGCTTCTTATCCTCACCTTTTCTTCTCTCCCTCCACCCCCCCCAGACTCCCTTCCCCCCTCCCCCTCCCCCCCAATCCATTCTTTCTTGAAGGACTTCAAGAATTTGAACTTTCTTGTTTGGATCCTTCCCAGTTTCTACTTTTTCAATGTCCTTCATATCTTGCTGGTCAAGTTCTGTTTGTTCTTTGTTGCTAATGTCTACCATGTTGTAAGACCTCTAAATATTAGATATCTGTGGCTGTTATGGGAACCAGGTGGTCCTCACAACACAGACACTGCTTGTGCAGCTCCAGCTGTCTCATCCCCACAGCAGCCATAGATACCAAATATTTAGAGGTCTTATAACATGGAAAGGTGAATAAAATCTAGTTTTTTCAGGGGGGAAACTACTCATATGATTTAACCCCTTATCTCTGATATTCGTGCATATGTTAAATTTTGTTTATCTTTCCTCTTATGGACCAGATAAGAGTATGGTCTAGAGACAGGACACGACCCCCTCCCACAGCAGTTGCTGAGTCTTCATGTCTCCTCCAAGTTTCAGGGAAAGCTG
This sequence comes from Gymnobelideus leadbeateri, assembly GCA_011680675.1. Lineage (NCBI taxonomy): Eukaryota > Metazoa > Chordata > Mammalia > Diprotodontia > Petauridae > Gymnobelideus > Gymnobelideus leadbeateri. The sequence continues at coordinate 609,338 of WOXC01006384.1, read as the reverse complement.
CTGCTTCAGAGACACAGGATGGTGAACTTGTGCATCCATGCATTGGAGCCCGAGACCCTGACCCCTGAGCAGTGGGACAAGGAGAGGCAGAAGGGAGGCACCGAGCGGGGCCTCATTCTCATTTCCACATTAAGACATTAAATCCCTGGTCTGTGAGCTGTGTTTGCTGCATATGTGTGTGTCTGTGTGTCCGTCAGTGTCCGTCTTTCCACAGGGCTTGTGGATGGCTTCAGGACCCCGACCTTCCTGGCCTCGTTTTATCCTTTTATCCTTTTATCCCCTTGGGCGGCCCCCTTGTTTTCTGAGTCTCAGTTTTCTCTGTGAAATGAGAGTGTTGGACTACATAGGGATGCCCTTAGGTCCCTTCAGGCTCTATCTCTGTAAATCTTTGGCCGAGGTGCCAAGATTAGCCCCCTTTTTTAGGGGGTCTGGTCTGTGGCCCAGGGGACTGTGGTGCTTTCCAGGTTGCTACTGACAAGTCACCCATGTTTCCCCCTCCAGACCTTTGGGTAGGAAATTACCTCCAGCCCCAACTGCCCCAACAATAAAAATTGGTTTATTTCCTTAAGTTACTTACCTAACTGGTGTATGAAGAAATAACCACCCAGCAGGGATTTCCCAGCTGTCTAGAAGGCTGGAGACCATCAAGGGAAGTTCCTTGTACCCCTGAAATCATATGCTTGGTTTCTTAATGTTGTTAACAGCAGCTCTTGGAACTATGAGGTGGCCTAGAAATTTTCCTTTTGAGCCTGAAGAGGTGGAGGACCAGGCTTTTCCCATGCAATTTCCAATGCAATAACATGTTAAAATTGAAGGCCACTATAGAAACTTATCTACACTAAGCTGTTATTTAAAGAAGAAACAGACCCAGAGAGAAGAAAGATTTGGGGTGGGGGGAAGGCATCATCAAGCAAGTTAATAGAGCCAGGACTAGGACTTGCGTCTCCTAACTCAACACAGACTTCTTTCCTCTGCTGCATACTGCCTTTTGGAAAAGAAGAGTTTCCGATGACTTCCGCTTATCCAAGCTTCATCTTCTTGTTCCATGGGCCACCTTCTCAGGTCCTAAACCACTCCCAATGTATAACAAGGAGGATCTGGAACTGAGTGTCTTCTCTTGAAGCTGGAGGCTTCTCTCCCAAGCTCTTAACAGGTCTGCCTTCACTCAGGAATGGAGTTTGCATGTAGAATCATTCTTCACCAATAAGGAGAACTTTATGCAGAGTGACTTGGGCCCTAGGTTGCAAAGGCAATATGTTAAGCTTATTTGTCTCTAGAGATGAAGTCACATCCTGCTAAGACTAAGACTGAGACCAGTGTGTATCAGATGGGTGGTATGGGGTATCCAACAGGCAGGCATCAGGAAGAAGGTTGGGCAGTGATGAGGCCAGGACTATGAGGCCAGCAACAACAGAGAATGGAGCTAATTAAGATGTCTGATATATCAAATTCGAGAGTTCTAATAGGCAGTTGGAGATACAAGACCGGAATTAAAAGAGAGGGTAGGCTTGGACATATAGATCTGAGAATCATCTTCATAGAGATTATCATTGAATCTATGTGAACTGATGAGATCACCAGGGGAAACAGTATTGAGGGAGAAGAGGGCCAAGGATGTACCTTAGTAGATAACCACAGTGAGGATGAAGACCCACCGGAGACTGAGAAGGAGTAGTCAGGCAGGTGAGAGGAGAACTAGGAGAGAAGAGTGTCATGAAAACCTAGAGAGAAGTATCAAGGAGAGAAGTATGATGGACAGTGTCTAAGTCAGTGAAGAGGTCAAAGGTGAGGACTGAGAAAAGGCCATTAGATTTGGTATTGAAGAGATCATTGATGTGTGTTCTGCCAGAAGAGTTTTGTGGCAGGCCTGAGTTCTCCTGGCTAGGCTGTCAGAGGGATGAGAGTGGAATTGATAGGGAATTGAAAAATCAGGAACCGAGGAGCTGGTCAATAAGGAGAGTCCTTCTAGCCACAGATCTTCTATCTGGAGCAAACACAGATTTCAGTCAGGGGAGAAGGGGCTAAGCTTGACTGGAACCACCTCAGAGAATGCTAAAACTTTATGTCCAAGATTGAGAAATATTAAGGCGGGGGCTTCTCTACTCTATCAATGGGGCTAACCTCTCTTTTAATTCCAGTCTTGTATCTCCAACTGCCTATTAGAAATCTCGAATTTGATGTATCAGACATCTTAATTAGCTCCATTCTCTGTTGTTGCTGGCCTCTTCACTGCCCATCCTTCTTCCTGATGCCTGCCTGTTGGATACGCCATACCACCCATCTGATACAGTGAATGGAGCACCAGCCATGGAGTCAGGAGGTCCTGAGTTCAAATCCAGCCTCAGACATTTAACACTTACTAGCTGTGTGACCTTGGGCAATTGCCCTGCCTTCCCCCCTTCAAAAAAAAAAAAAAGCAAAAAAAATACTGTATTTCTTTACATTGTATAATAGGAGATATTGCATTCGAATATAATTGATTGTGTGTTCTGTACCAGAGAAACCATATAATGATGGCTTGCTTTGTTCCTTTTTCTGTAAGTCAGCATCTCACAGATGTTTTTACAAAGCAGAGTTTTAGAGGTGATTTAGAATATTATCACTCAGAATAAAGGAAAAGTTAATGAAACATAAAGTAAAAGAGAGTTAGTTAAAAGCCAGAGTTAGTAAAAGCCCGAGTTAGTTTTGTTTACTGATTATCTGGTTACCAACATCAAGCAAGGCATGAAATGGGAACACATGCTTGCCAAAAGCATCCATCCATCAGTCATTGGTGGTGTTCTGTGCAGAGTCCAAATGGAAGAAGGATTAGAGTAAATACTTCTGAGGCTCCTTTTTTGAAGGTGATATTGTGCTGATTCTGCCAAGTCCCAGAGCTCAACTGGGACTCCTTAATGAGAACTTTGGCTGCTCAAAGGTATCCTGATAATCCATGTAAGAAAAATAAAATGGATGAAAAATGTGAAAGTCAATACACACACTGTGGCATTTAAAAAGGTTCAAGAGACATACTTTTAAAGTAATTTCATAATTTTATTAATAAAGCCAGCACATTTATTAGTAAAAGGATGGTCATTTGACCATCTCTCTTAGAGCAAAGACAATCATGGTGGGTGGGCTCACAGTTTATATACCCTTCTAAGAGTAGGTGTTCCCCAAGATGGGAATCAACCCTGATTGGTTAATAATAAATGATAGAATGGTATTACAGTGAGGAGTTGAGATTGACATTGTGTCACCCTTGGACAGAGGGACTATCTCTATATCCAGACCATCCCCATTCAGTAGAACAGAGTGGCTACTCCACCTGGGTGAAATCTGAACAAGAAAGTTAGTCCAACCTCATTATCAACAATGTTCTCCAAGAGACTGAACTTTTTAAAATCAGGATTTTAGAAAAAGGGGGGAACTCTGGGTCTCTCCAAATCACTGGTTATTAGTAATAATATTTCTCACAGTTGGATGGGCATTGATTTAAGCTGTCAGTATTTAATATCATGGACAAGTATTAAAGATGGGAGGTAGACCCAGAATTGGATAAGAGAACTATAGCAGGCTGATTTGCATTAATAAATCTGTACACTGCTTTCAAGAATCCCAAAGCTGCTCCTTCACTCAAAACAAAAAAAATTAATATCTAATATTTTCCCAGTGTTTACCCTGAGCAAGTTACTCTCAGTGGCCCAGGTAATCCTCTAAAATTCTAACTTGCAAAGAGGCTGGCATTGGTAGAGTAGAAATTCCAAAGTAAAAGTTGAAATTATAGTTTCCATTCCAAACTTTAAAAAAAATTCCCAGTGATGGTTATGAAACATGGAACACCACAAGTCCCAAAAAATCTAAATAAATGACCCAGAGGGCAGTGGAGGGATGTGAGGTAGGTGTAATTAGGCTGCAGTATATTTCCAATAATTTGTGCACAAGACATGATGCAAAAAATATTTAACAAATGTATTATTGGAAACCGGATGGGCCAGTCACGTGGAAAGAACATGTATTAACAGATGAACAGCACACACAATGTACTGATATTCACAGAATTTTTAAAAGACCAGAAGAAAGGCTGCCTATACCATAGATCCTCTTTGGGGGATTTATGGGTAAGAAGGCATGGATGGGTTGGAATCTGCACTATTAGAGAGGGCATCCGGTATCCATATCAATTAGACCACAGATGTATCGAAGTATATACCCTTCCATAGTCATATGCATCACAACTCACCATCTCTCTGAGGTCAATTTTTTTTCCCTTAGGCTGTAAAATGTTACAGTAGAGTGTTGAACCCGGAATCAGGAAGATCTTCGATCAAATTTGGCCTCAGACCCTCACTCTCTGTGTGACCTCAGCAAGTCACAAACCTCTGGCTTAGTTCTTCACTGTAAAATGAAAATAATAATATTACCTGCCTTCTAGCATTGTTGTGGTAATATAAAGTGCCTGACACAATGCCCGGCACTTATTACTTATCAACTTATTAAATTAATTACTTTTATTAAATTAATCAAATATTTATCTATAAATTTATTGTTTTATTATATTATTTATTGCTAAATGTGTTGTTCATAAATATTTATTTTAAAGATTTATTAAATAAAATTTATGAACGTGCTTGTTTCCTTCCTTCCTTGTGTTATAATCTCTACCATGCCTTGTTTATTGCCTATAATTTGTGCATTTCTTTGTAGAAATCTGAAGTCATGCATTTTACTGCAGCCTCCCTTCTTTGATGTTGTCTGCTGTGAATCTTTGGTCCTCCGTAGTGTTATTCTTCCCCTCTTGTACCTAACATAATCTATGGCATCTGGCTTGGCAAACGTGGAAGCCGATTTCTTCTCTCTGTTCCCCTTTCAGCTGAAAGCCCTCTTGATCAGATTTGCACGATTCCAGGCAAGTATTCTACCAGGACTTATTATATGCACTCTGCCCCTGGCTCATCACTCCTATATTTTAAGTCATGTTCCAGAAATTCAAATCCCCTTTTCACAAAGCATATTCTTAACCAGTTGTTTATTTCCCAGATATGACTCTCTTTTCCAAAGCCCATGTCCCTGATTAGCAGAAGGGATGAAAATATCACTAGTGTTCCTGTTGCCCAAAACTAGATAATTCTGTGCAGTGTTTTCTAGGTTCCTTCTGATGATCCCGTTTATTAATATACATGCCTCAAATGCACTCTCTCCTTCCTCTACCTCCTAGGATGCTTCTCTTCCTTGATGATGCAGTTCAGGCACTATCTGCTACATAAAGTTCTCCAACTGCTAATGTCCTCCCCTCCAAAACTACCTTGTGAAATGAGGGACTGGTCCAAGAGAGCCCAGTCCCTAGATAATTCATAGATTTGCCCTTCTCCGTGGTTTCTACAGAGTATGGGCAATATATTCCCTCTGCAGCTAATCTAAGACATGGAACTTTGGGGAGCCAGTTCCCAGCTATAAGTGGCTGAGGGACCATGAATGACTATGTGCCAACGAAAAGTCTTCTAGTTGGCTGAAGAGCTCACAGTAATGCAGTGAAGGCTCTTCCAGAATTGAGAGTACATGTAAAAAGTTTGAACAATCTCCCCCTCTCTTCCCTGGCATTTTTGACTGAGAAGAAAGAATTCTGTGAGGTACTGGTTTGGGGGTGGGGTGAGGAAGGGAAGCTGCCTATTTGCCCCTCACACCTGGTTGCCATGTGTCTCCAAGTGAACGGTGCCCATGTCTTTTGTGTTTGTTCTCTCTGAATCTTAAATGAGTGAGTATCCAGAGACAGAACAGACCAGGCTATTTATTACATTGTGGGTGTCGGTTAGTAGACAAGTCTGCCAATACCCAAATTAGTCAAGTCTGGTGATAAAGCCAGAACAACAACAGAGTGACCTGCTTGACCCAGCTTTGCAAGGGTCCAGCTTAACTAAGCCCTCAATCAACTCATCCATTAGCCATACCACATCCAGAAGTGTGTGTGGTGGAGGCTCCCAAGGCCAGGAGGCACCTCTCTACCCCAATATCAAATCAATATCAAACTCAGATAAAACAACTGGTTAGTTTAAAAGATGCTTTGTGAAAAGGGGATTTAAATGTCTGGAACATGACTTAAAACATAGGAATGATGAACCACGGGTGGCATACTGGTACATAAGGATCCCTGCAGGCCACAAACTTAGTTTTAAAATGTATGTATGTTTTATTTTATATTTATTTATCTTGTTCAACTTTCCAATTACATTTTAATCTGGTTCCAGTGACACTTGGGAATGTTGTGAACTGTGTATTTGACGGTTCAAGCATAAGCCTGCTCTCCTCAGGGAAGGACACCTTCCTTAGTTTGGGGGGATGTTTTTGAAACTTCTGTCTTTGCAATAGCTTCTTAATAAATATTCTATCATAAAAGTTTGTTGACATCAATTTGTTAAAGTTGTGATTTTTTAAAAAATATATTGTTTGATGTTGTAGTTTAAGTGATAGCACTACAATATGGAGTCACTTAGGCTAAATGGTCTTAATGACAGATAACTCTTCCACTGTCCTGACTCAACCTGAACCTATGTCAAACATGCAAACCATCACAACTCCTAACTGATCGAGGCTTCTAGTCAACTACAGTGGCTGTGCACTGACATCTGGAATTCCCAGTCAGGGATTTGTACCATTACCCAATTTCTGGAACCAGTAAGGAAATTCCCTCCGCCCAAGCCTGGTGTCAAGTAAGTGACCTGGAGAATTTCCCTACCACATCTGAGTCCTGTATCTGGCATGATCATCTGTTCTCAACCAAGCCCATCTTTAAGGTATAAACTACCCTGCTCAGATCTCATTCTGAGGGAGTGCTCCCACCGAGATCTTGCCACCAAACACGGCTCCTTCACATCAGTAACCTTGACCCTGGGTGGTGAAATTTCTATCAGTCTGTGTTTACCATATAGTGTGTGTGCTTTTAATTTTGCCCTTGTGCTATGCCTCATGTTTGCATTAGCTTCCTGAGTACAAATTTTCTATACATTCTCAGAGCCTACACATTCTATACATTCTAAGGGCCTTGCCTTAACCTGAGCTGTGAGGCCAAAGAAAGCACAGCTGGTTGATTGATATCCAGGGGACATTAACTGGATAATTGATATCAGGGAACACCCATGATGGGGGCTTGTAGGTAGTAGAGGCTACAAACCCCTTAGGGCTACTCCTAGAATCCTGAGAGGAGAGGTCAGCTTCCTTCTCATTCCTCAACCAACCAGTAGGAAAAGGAATTGGGAGAGTGAGAACAGAGTAGCTTTTACATTTGTATTTAACTACTTTATATTTATCTGTATTTATCCATTTTATGTTTATGTTTTATGTATGTAAAACACAATATAAATGTACTTGTATATACATCTATGTGTGTGTACATATATATATATACATATAGTGTACATATTGTCTCCTTTCTTAGAATGTAAGTTTCTAATACAAATCCTTCCCCAATTGATAAATAGTCAAAGGATATGAACAGGCAGTTTTTTGATGAAGAAATCAAAGCTATATATAGTCATATGAAAAATACTTTAAATCACTATTGATTAGAGAAAAGCAAATTGAAACCATTTTGAGCTATCATTTCTTACCTATCAGATTGGCTAAAATGATAGAAGGGGAAAGCAACAAATATCGGAGAGGACATGGAAAAATTGGGGCACTAATTCACTGTTGGAATTGTGAACTGATCCAACCATTTTGGAGAGCAATCTAGAATTATCCCCAAAGAATTATAAAACTGTGCCTACCTGTTGACCCAGTAGGGGAAAAGGAAAAGAACGTATATGTTCTAAAATATTGATAGCTGCTCTCTTTGTGGTGGCAAAGAACTGGAAATTGGGGGGATGCCCCTCAGTTGGAGAATGGCTAAACAAGTTGTGGTATATGATTGTGATGGAATACAACTGTGCTGTAAGAAATGACAAGCTGCTTGATTTTTTAAAAACGTGGAAAGGTTTGCATGAAGTAATGAAGATAGAAATGAGCAGAACCAAGAGAACACAATTTCAGCAGTGCTGTTCTAAGAACAACTCTGAATGACTAAGTCATTTTGAGTATAATAAATTCTCAAATCCACTACAAAGGACCCATGAAGAAAGATGCTATCCACCTCCATGGAAAGAACTGATAAATAGAAGTATGTGTAGTAAGGTTTTACACATATGTATATATGTATACACACATGCATATTTGTGTCTAATGGTAGCCTTCTCTAGGGTGGGGTGGGGAAGGAGGGAGAAAAAATAAAAAGTGCATAACAGAGAACAAAAAAAATCTTAGAAGGGAGCACAGAAGAACAGGTTAGTTTTGAAAATAATATATAGTTTTTATTACATCGTTTTCCAAAAAAAAGTAAACAGCATGAAATGGAAATTCATGGTTTTATATTGAATCTTCTTTTGATGTGCTGTGTATGTGGACATGTTTTTTTCTCTTTTTGTATTTAAGTTTAAAATGAATAAAAAAATTTTTTTCTTAAAGAATGTAAATCCTTGGGTCAGCTAGGTATCGCAATGAATAGAGCACTGGCCCTGGAGTCAGAAGGACCTGAGTTCAAATATGGCCTCAGACACTTGACACACTTACTAGTCGTGTTTATTTGGGCAAGTCACTTAACCCCAATTGCCCTCCAAAAAGCTTAAAAAAAAAAAAAGGAATGTAAATCCTTTGTGTTTAGAGTTTATTTCATTCTTTGTACTAACATCCCCAGCACTTAGCACAATTCTTGGTACATAATAGGTGCTTCATAAATGCTTATTGATTGGTAATCAATCGATAAATGCTTCTTTTATTTGTGGAAAGAGTGATGCTTTTGTTGTTGGCAGGAATGTGGAGCAGAAAGTCTCTGTTTCTACCCTTACCCCTCTCCAGTCTTGATAAGTGAACCCCCATCGGTGATTCAAATTGACTTAAGTAACAACTAATGACATAATAGAAATTGAAGGAAATTTTTGTACTACTTAGAGTAAACTAAATTGAAAGAGTAGGAGCTAAGACAGAAAAGCATGTCAAAAGATAAATTTAATACCTAAAGACTTCTCTGCCTGGCTATATTTGAAAAGAACTTTAAAGATTCCTGGCTTGAAAGCTAAAAGAACTTTGAGACCCTGCCGCTATGGAGAAAAGCTCCTATACTGGGTACATACAGTTCAGCAGAGAGCCTATAAATGGCAGTAGCCTAGACCCACAGAACATGGCATTCCCCAAGGAATAGCCACAAATGGCAGTGTAACAGACAGGCTGAACAAGCAGAGGACCATAGCAACATATCAGTTAAGAAAACAGCTGATAGCCTGATGACATTGTATGGCCGAAGATGAGTTGCTCTGATTACCCTGTGTCAT